>CM046454.1:3481396-3553896 GCA_025506515.1 Flaveria trinervia | reverse complement strand
TAAAAAATAAAATTAAAATTTACCTTTTTTATAACATGCCCTAAAATCTATAATCTATAATCTATAATAAATCTATATAAAAGAAGGTTGTTTGCCACATGTTCTTCTCCTAACTTATCTTTTTGCTACATTTCCTTCTTATACACATCCTTATATAATTTTCCCTCTAAAAAAGTATTATTGTAATTTAAATACTCAAACTAATTTATATCTCTTACTAGCTTTAGTAAACTCATGTATTCATTGGTTGAATAAATAAAATATTAAATAGAATAAAAATTTATTAGTTATTAAATAATATGTGATTTAAATTATGTATGAATAAGTACTATAAGTAATAAAATAATGATATCAACTTTTAAAAAATTTGTTTTATACTTTCTTTGTTGTTACTAAAAAATAAATCAAACATTTCGTTTAAAACAAAACACATTTAAAAAATATCATTTTTAAAATATTTCATGTTTTTAAAAAAGTATGATGTATGTTCTAGAAAAAAAATTATAAAAAATTGTTTCTCTAGAAATAAACATTAATAAAAAGATCTATTTCTTAATCTTTTTAAAAATAGCTTATAATAAAAAATAGAATGAAATAATATAATTAGTAATTAATTAAGTTATTTAATAGGAGATAGAAACGGAATTTTTTTGTTAAGAGTGAATGTAGTATTGCCATGTGTCATCCTTAGTTACCCTTTTATTATAGAAGAAATTGCATAAATGGTCCCTATGGTTTAACCAAATTGCATGTTTGGTCCCCAAACTTTAAAAATTGCAAAGATAGTTCAAACTTTTATGTAATCATTGCATGTTTGGTCCCTATCACTAAATTCATTCATTTTTATGCATTTTATAAAATTTGAACTAACACATAAATTTAATTTTAGGGACAAATAGTGCAACACCCACATAATAGTTTGGACTAACTTTACACTTTTATAAAATTTGGGGACCAAACATGCAATGATTACATAAAAGTTTGGACTATCTTCTCAATTTTTAAAGCTTGGGGACCAATCATGTAATTTGATCAAACCATAGGGACCATTTGTGTAATTTTCTCTTTATTATAATAAGAAGATAAGAAGATTAAAAATCAATTTTATTAATTACTACATTTCTCTCTCTTATTTATTTTTTTAAAAATCAATCTATATTTTTAAAAAATAGATTTTATTAAGGAAATTAAAAATTACATCTTTTTACTAATATAGAAAAATAAAAAAAATAAAACTTTATATAATATGAAATTTTCAAAAACACCAAATCTTTTGAAACAAAACTTTTATAAGGTTATTTTTATAAAAATTATAAAAGGTGATTTTTTTTAATTAGTCTTATTAAAACAACCATAATAATTACAAACTAAAGTTTTTAAATAACAAGAATTTATACATAAGATTACTCATTTCTCTGTATTATTGATAATAATATTAAATACTAATAAAATTACCCATACCATTTTAAAATTAATATTATATAATTAATAATAAAAAACTTATTTTGTATGTAAAACACACTTTTTATAATTAAAGTTTTATAAAATACAGAATACAACGCAGTTTTTTTATAAATATTATTTTTATTAAAAAAATATTTAAAAACCATACTTTTTTACCAAACAAAAGTTTAATAAAAAAATTATTATTTATTTACTTAAGTAGCTATTTATCATGATTATAATTGTAATTTATCTTAGAGTATGGTTTTATATTCATAAATTAAATATTTTTAAATAATATGTTCATGGTCGTGGCATTGGGCAGAAAGCCGACTATTTCGATGAGGCCCTTTATTTTTATTACTAATTATTTACTATTTTATTTATTCAACCCGTGTAATACACGGAACACTAACCTAGTATGTTATATATAGTTTATGAATAATAAAGTTATTAGAGAAATAAAATTAGAACTTACTTTTTTTGGTTGTTTAACACATGAGTTAGTCACTTTTACACTTATGTAAATTCTCTTTTACATATGTGTACAATTTATATTTATACATGTGTAAAGTTATTTTAAGATAAGTTTTAAAATACAAGTTCAATAATATAGGGGGTAGGTGAAGATCTGCCACTAGGAATCAATGATACATGTTGATGACCGAGCATTGCATTGCAACTTGAAATTGATGTGAAAATCACAGCTTGAAGATCAGCAACCTTTTGTAAAATATGTGAACCTAATTAGCAATATATATATGATGAACAAGAAAAAGGTGACATTTGCCTTTATTAAAATACGTTTCATTGGTTGAAAAAAAGATGTCAGCTTAACTATTCTAATTATGCAAGCAGTTATACAAAACCTTATCATTAACCACTTGAAACAATATTTATAAGCAATTAGATAATCTATTGTTCATGCATCACAAAATATTAACCTACCTTTAATCACGATGATACTACTGTTCCAGATTTATGTAAATAAATAGAGATTATGCGATTACCTACATACTTATAGGAAAAATCAAGTTTTGTTAAAAAAAATCATGCTAGCTTCAAATCATAACAACTAATACACATAATATATATATATATATATATATATATATATATATATATATATATATATATATATATATATATATATATATAATATATATATATATAGGTGATAAGGATCAAATGTTACATTCTATTATTGCGATATATATATATAGGTGAGAATTAATAAAAATTATTATTTTTTATTGAATAACATCATTACACATATACAACGTTATGCTTTTTTATGTATATGTATAAATTCACATTTGTAAAAATGCTTCGACAAGTGTAAGCAACTTTTACGCTTATGAATTCACACACATAAAAGAACATATTTTTATATATGTGTAATGATATTATTTCAATAAAAAAATAAAGATTTGGACTTATATTCAATATTAGAGTCAAGTACTGGTCACATCAAAATTTGTCACACGTAATGACATATCATTTCATAACAGTTAAAAGTATTTCAGACATGTTCGTTTTACGACAAATATTATTCTACAAACTTCAAAATACGAGAGTAGGGTTCGTTACCCGTCGAGTCACATCCACAAAGCTTTAACAATCTAAGGGTGTTTTCTCCGAAAATATTTAAAATATAATTTTATTAGTTTTCATTAAATACGTATACATTTTTATTTAAAAAAAGAAAATATTTTTATTGGGAGTTAGTGCCCAATTTCCTTTTTATTTAATCCACATTATTTTTAAGAATTCAATACTAGAATCCCTTGTGGGTTTATTTTTTTAACATTTGACAATTATTAACTCCTCTTTTAATATACACGAAGTTCAACATCTAAACCACTTGAGATTTCCACACTATAATCACTTTCGATTTCAATACGAGAAATCCTTACATATATTTCAATTAGGCATCCTTTGCACAATCACAAATTTATATATTTAGACTTGTATCCCATAATCATTTCCATAATAATCATGCATATTCATAATAAATGAACACATATGATCACATGTTATTGAACATGTTTCATCGTCACAAACTATATACAAACTTGTAATAAATTAAGACATAATATATAATTAAACAAGTAAAATGATTTAGTTATGTGTCGATGTAATTACATTACAGAACCAAATGATAATTTTATACGAGAACTGAGATCCCCACTCGTCAATCACACCCGCAATTAAACCCACCAACAAACTAATTAATGCAACTAAAGTTCCACCCTGTTATTGTATTTTCTTCTTTCTATTTGATTGTATTCCTTTCTGATTTATTATCTTTATCTTTTGCCGACTTCACACTACTTAACGATGAAGACTTGCATTATTTTCATAAATTATTCATTATTTTTACTTTAACATTAATGCAAACCTTCTTATAGAAGATATATAGTTTGTCTTTTGCTCATTCAATTTGCAGAAACAGTATCCTTTCGTCATTCCCCTCTTTTCTTCTTCATATATACATGTGTATATATGCATCCCTCCACATACACATATATTATTATTACTAGTGTGTGAATCCACGTTATGTCGCAAGTTGTTAAAATTTATAACACTTCGTTTTGATTAGTTGTATATTAGTATTCAATGTGTAAATATGGATAAAAATTAGAGTTAATCTTGGTTTTCGTGCCTGAGTTTTGCAAATTGTCTTTACTTGAATATCAACATTTATTTTGTATCTATTATTAGCCTGAGTTTCAAAAATCGTTTCTATTTTAGTCCTTCTGACTACGGTGTTAATATTTTCCGTTAGATTATTTAAAAATGACCAAAATACCTCTAAGGGTTTCACTCTCCTTTCTCCACAACACCACACACCACCGTCGCCACACACTACCACCGCCACACACTACCGCTGCCACACACCACCACCGCCACACACCACCTCCACCACACATCATCGCCGCCACACACCACCGCCACCACACACCACCACCACCACACAACACCGCCATCACACAACACCGCCACCACCACTGTGCGATGGGATGTTTTTTATACCTCTAACGTACGCCTTCTCCGGCGAACACTCCGGTTCCGACCTGTAGGTTCTCATCAACTCGTCCGCTTGTTGCAGGTGTGTACGGTAGCTAACGTGCGCCGTTTTCAGATCCAGAGCGTCTTTAAGAGTCGTTTGCACCCATTTTAGATCTTCTTCGAGGAATAGGGTCAACCCGTTAGGGTTAAACGCATCCCACATGAAGGAATCGTGACCTAACCCGAATACGAGGAATTACAAAGGGAAATTGATTTGAGGACGTTGAAGGAGATTGAGATCTCTGATAGAGATTGTTGGGAGACGGTTTTGGAGGTAGTGTAATGGAGAATCGCTCGGAGGTGTATCGGGGCAGTGGTGGATTGGAAGTTGTTGAGGGTGCGGTGCAGACGAGTTTGGTGGTGTCGCCGCCGATGAAGGCGGAGATGCCGATGATGTAGGCAATGAGGGAGAAGGTGATGGAGATGGCGGTGGTGTGTGGTGCTGTGGAGAGAGAGAGATAGAGAGATAAAAAGAGAGAGAGAGATCGAAAGAGATGAGATGTTTTTATACCCCTTGAGCTATTTTGGTCGTTTTAAAAAAATCTAACTTAAAATGTTAACTCCGTTAGTCAAAATGACAAAATAGAAACGATTTTAAAAACTCAGGCCAATAATAGAGATAAAATAAATGTTGGTACTCAAGTGAAGATAATTTGCAAAACTCAGGGACGAAAACAGAGATTAACTCTAAAAATTATATTGACAACTATGTGGAAGAAAAAATCATATAAAAAGTTTATATAATTTAGCACATTATAACAACAATTTTAGATTTTAGAAACTATCATATTGTTATGATTATAAGAGAAATACGATATACGATTTAGAACCTTGAAACAATTTTGAGAGCTTGTATATTTATAGTTTGATGACGTGTATATTATTACACATTATTACTTATATCAAAATTCTTTTTGTTCTGTAAATAACTATTATAATTAAGTTAAATACTATTGTTGTTGTTGTTATTATTATTATTAAATTCATTTTCATATGGATTAAAATATTTAAATTGAAATCCACCGTAATATTACAATACTAACCCTATAGCTATCTTAAGGTCAAGATAAAATTATTATTTTGACATCTTAAAATGCTTTTAAATAATATATATATTTATTATTGCCTTTAAAAATATAAATATAATGTTAATTTAAATTATTATAAATAAAGTAATACTTAATATAGTGAATTTAATCATATGCATTAACTCGTGTATTAATTAGAATAAGTTTATCAAATGTAGACAATTTAGGAACACTTGCATAAAATAGTTCTACTAGATGCTTAAATAGTTGTTCTAATTGTCTTATCAAAATAGAAAATTTAACAATTATACTTTGGTCCCTCTATTTTGACTTCTTATTATTTATGCATAAAACTTTTATTTAAAGTTTATAAAATAACAAAACAACCCTTGTACTTATTTAATTTTAAGCTTTAAACATTTTTAAGTTTAATAACTTTAATATATTATTACTTTTATTGTTATTATTATTATTATTATTATTATTATTATTATTATTACTCTCATTATTATTATTAGTATTATTATTATCATTACTATTATTTCAGTATTTATATAACTAGTATATTATTATTGTTATAACTTGTTATTATTATTACTATTATCATTATTAATATTAACATAATTATTATTACTCTTATAATTAGCTTTTATTGTTATTATAATTATTATTTTTGTTATTATTATTATAATTATTATTATTCAATTTTATAGACATACCATCAAATAAGCATAATCAATTCACAAGTTTCATAAAAAGCATAACTAGTCCTTACAAGAATTTAATAAATTTAACTTTTAATTAACCGAAAATACAAGATGTTACATGTAATATTATTATTATTATTATTATTATTATTATTACTACTACTACTACTATTACTACTACTACTATTATTATTACTATTACTATTGTTACAATCAATGTTACTATTACTATTATTATTATTATAATTATAATTATTTCTATCATCATTATTGTTATTATCATTATTATTGTTACTGCTCCAATATTTTATTGTTTATTCCTCCACTAAAAAGTACAACGCACTATTATAAAATTGAGTAATTTGCAATGCACATATGCGTCGCAGATGCTTAACAAACAAACATTTCTGACACAATTGCAACACATATTTTGAGTAGCATAAACACTCGTTGCAAAATATCACACATTTGCTATGCAATTTGTGACCAATTTGCGATAAAAATCAGTGTCACAAATTTCCTACACATTTGCGACGCAACCCACAATTAATATGTTTATTAAAACAATTTTTTTAAAGTTATTACTATTACTAAAGTTACTCATTTTTAATAAATATTATTTTGCTGCACATTTGTAACACTCAGTATTGTTATAAGATGTTAAATATGTGATGCATTTTTGACGATGAGTATTTTTATCAGATTTTAGCTTTGCAACGTATTTGAAACGCACCATGTTTCTATAATCTGCAACGCATCTACGACACTTTATTATTATTTTAATTTTGTGTGTGTATAATCTAAATAAACTAAAAACCTATTTTTTTCAACTTAACAACCAAAAAAAATCTATTCAATGAAAACAATAACAAATCAAGCTGAAACAAAAAATAGAATAACCTAATTTAGAAAAATTTTACATTACAACCAAAGTTTAAATTGTAAACTACATATCCAATATTGGAGTCTAAAATAATATGTAACAAGTACTATAATTCTATGATATCTAAAATAATATCAATTTGCCAATCCTCCTTAGTGCTTTTCCGATCGGCTTGATGTTGAACTTGGGGTGCGCCATCCAAAGCTTTTCTATCAGCATCATATTAAGCTTGAAGTCGAGCATCGAAATTTTGAATTTAATTTTTTATAGCTAGAATCTAAATAATAAGAAATACATATATAATAACTAGTAAATAAATAAAAATAATAATTAGTAAATCATCATTAACCTCTAAAAGTTTCATATGTTGTTTTTTTTTTCACTCCAAAAGATTTATTATTTTGAATAAGATTGAAACAACTAATGAAATTTTTACATTGAAATTAAAACAACTTATAAAACTTTTAAAGATGAATTTATATTTTTAATATTTTGAAGGAAAATGGTTATTTTTTACAAACCTCAAGCAACAAAATCGAACTTAATTTATATATAAAAGATACGAACGTACATACATACAATAGGATGTAAAGATGCAATCTACGAAATCCTTGATCATACAAGTTAAAACCATACAAGTGCACATATAGTTTCATACCAACAATCTAGAGATGTTGTATAGATCGAATAATAAGCTTAACTCAACTCATTTGAATTTGAATGATATGGTAAACATAAATAGGGTTGCGCATTTCATCATATGAACTCCAAACGAATGTAACCATGAACATAACCTACAGTTTACACAAAAAGAAACACATGGACTTTTACAACAAAAGAGCACCACTTAAAAAGATTTAGAAAAATGAACGTAAATGCAGTTCTATTTTTCCAAGATATGCGCTTCTTATTCACATGGGTGGCTTAACTCTTTCGGAGGCCTAAAGCAAACTCTCAACTGGGGCCTAATCATAATCCTATAAAAGAACAAAACATAACTACATCTTAATGGGTTCGCTCATAATTACAACATACAAAGAATAGCTAACCATTAGGGTCACACATATTTTACGATGTTGTATGGCCATACATTACATTTTACAAGTCCAAAGTTATATATATATATATATATATATATATATATATATATATATATATATATATATATATATCTATGAGATTGTGAAGAGTAATTCACTATCTTAGTTTAATTTTACTAATTACAAACACCTTCATGGGTTGTTCATAAGATTTCTTGTCAAATAAGTCATTGAACATAAAACTCTATAACTAGTTCGTAACAATAAAAATGTGTCATGAAGACCCTTAAAACGCCTCATAGCATATATGCGCCTTATAGCATATATGGATAGATTAAGACTTTGACATCATAAATTTAGAAAAATCAACTAATTATCATAAAATAAAACTTTGGTTGTTGATCATTGTCATAGGCTGGAAATCCAAAGTATTTGCGTGGTGAGTAGTGTAAGGATCAAACCCAAGTCTCTATCGGAGAACCCAAGTGTCCTACCAACATGCCAACTTGAAATGGTTGTATAAAGCATAAACATAAACTAGATTTATTCCGCATATGTTACGCAGAGAACCCCACCAACATTTCATACGGCAAAACGTGGATGCCAAAACACATCACAACGACAGTCATTTCAACGTAAAACCTCATGACATCAAGAAATATACAAAAATGAAATCGCAACGGTTGTCATTCGGCCATAAAACCATAACGCAGACTACGTCATAAAAATGGCATAATCATGTTTTGAGGGGGAAAATTAGAAATGCAAAAAAGGAAACTTTTATATGATGTAACAATAAGAAACCTAAGATTTAATCTCACATAATCATGTTTATAAAAAAAATCAATTGTTTTTATAATATAAGAAAATTTTCTAAAACATTAAATTTTTAGAAAATATAAACTATTTATAAATTTATATTTTTAAAAAGTAAAGTTTTTATAAAGAAAAATAATTAAAATTGAGAGTTCTAACAAGAAAGTTTTAAAAATGATATTTTTTAAACACTTGTTATATAACCCATATAATACGCGAGTTGACTAAAACTATTTGTATCTAATAAAAGAAAATTTCTTTTGTGACATGACCATCTCTTAACTTAATTTTTTGTCACATGTCATTTTTTATAGACATAATCACATATTTTCTCACAAATATGGTATTATAGTAATTAAACACTTAAATTAATTTCTCTCTCTTATTAAAATCAGTTTTATTTATTTGTATATTTCTATCTCTAATCTAGATTTTTTAAAATCTATCTTTGTTAAAATTGATTTTAGTAGGAAATTGAAAATCATAATTTTTGTTAACATAGAAATAGTAAAAAAGTAAAATCTTATATAATATGATTTTCAATGAAACTAAACCTTTTTGAAACAAAATATTTTAATTGGTCGTCTTTTAATAAAATATAAAAAAGGTAAAAGTTTTTAAAAATAGTCGTATTAAATCAACTAGAATAATTATAAAACATAGTTTTTAATAAACAATACTTTTACAAAAAAATAACTTTTTATACAAATATCTTAAAATTAATGTTTAAAAATAAAACTATTTTGATAAGAAAGTTAAAAAGGAATAATATAATTGTTTTATTTTTAAACTATTATATATATATAATTTTAATCATATCTTATATTAAATACTATATTATAACTATTTGTGTTTATTCCTAATTTAATTCGTTTAATAAATGAGTTTCTAGCCTTTTAATTGATCTATCTATCTATAATAAAATATATTAAGATTAGACGTGACATAACTGTATGGCTCATCATACTAACTTTCTTATTTTTATATATATTAATAATAATATTAAATACTAATAATATTACTCATATCATTTTTTAATTAAAAAAATTAAAAACCTATTTATTCTATTTAAAACATACTTTTTAAAAATAAAAGTTTTATAAAATACTGAATACAATGAACTTTTTAAAAATAAATTCATTTTTCTTAAAACAAAATATTTAAAACCCATATTTTTTTAAATAAAAGTTCAAGAAAAATACATTATTGTATATTTACTTAATCTAGCTATTTATATGAAACTATAATCATATTTTATAAGCGTGGTTTAATATCACAAAATTTTATTACTAGTTATTTAATATTTTATTTATTCAACTCATGTAATACACGTGTACATATCTTGTAAACAATAAACAAAACAAAACCTTGAAATAAAAAAACAAAAGTTAAAAAAATAAATGATTTTAAAAAGCATAAAAAGTAATCAATATTTAATACATGTATTCTCGTGGTTGATTTTTAGTGAAAAAGTTCAGAAATAAATTATTTTAAAAAGCATAAAAAAGTAATAAATATTTAATACATGCATTCTCGTGGTTGATTTTTAGTGAAAAAGTTCAGAACACTTATAATATTTATTAATAAAATTAGAAGGAAAAATTGAAATAATAAAACTGAATAGATTGTAGACATAAAAAAATTAAACCCCGCACGTGAAACGTAAAACGTTAAAAACAGTAACTAATTCGATCTAAAATCCACATGTGGTGACACAACCATTAAACGGAAAAAAATATGCATAAAAATTGAATCACAGGCACACGTTGCGGCGTGTTAACTCGTAAAATCTAAACAGAAACGTAAAACAAAAAATCTGTTAAAGATGAAAAATATATGGTACTTGAAAGTAAAAAAATGTAAGTTTTAAATGATAAAATATGTATAAATATTAGGGTTAGAACTTAAAAGTAAGAAAAAACTAAGAAGAAAGAAAAAAAAGGATAAAACCCTTTAAAAGCTTAATTAAAACCATAATTGGCATTATATATTATATTATAATTAAATTAAATTAGTAAAGTAATAAAAGTTAACGTCCTTCCCTGAGTCCAGGAGCCAAGGAATAAAGTTTAAAAAAAGTGTTGGGAGTAAAATTAGAAAACCTTAAAAGTATATTATTAAATTAATAGGACCACCTTCAAATGTCTTGACTCCTTAAGATCAAGAAACGACACCATCTAATTATCTACCAAATATCTCAACCACGCTTTCAAAAAGTCTTTTCTGTCCCAAGGGATATTATTATATCAACTTATATTAAGCAAAGGTAAAGCAGCTATGTAACGATTTAATTTACTTTTAGTAATTATTTTTTATTTTAATATTATAATAATATTTAATATATTTTACTTTTTTATAACTTTTGTAATATATTTTTTATAAAACTTTGAGTATGTCGATACGATATGCTATTTTTAACCATGTGTCAATAAAAAAATATATAAAATCAAGTTTGTTCAAATATAATATGTTTTTACTTGTTGTATTTTAAAATTTATTTTTGTGTTTGTTAACGCCCATCCTCAAAACAATGTAGAATTTTCATAAATTCTAAATATTATTTTGTGACTCACTTATTATTATTTTTAATGTTTCGACATAAATTTTATTTATAATTGAGTTATCTCAATACACAAATGTAATACACCACTTAGTTATAATTTGTGTAGGACTATTAATAGAAAAGTTGGATTAACAACTTGTTCAAAACAAAGAACATTTCATTCATCGTGAAGAGGATTACCATTAAGTAAGTTTTTAGGTCTTTCGAAACATAAGTTTTTGTTTCCACCTCATACGCATGTAAGGTCATTAACAATCATCTTGTTTTTTCTTTTTTCTTCTGGTGACACATTAGTGGTGTCACATAAGTTTTTCTTTTCATTTTACTTTGTTCTTTTTTCCTATTTTTATAGGGTGTTGTTCTATTTTTTTTTTCTGTTTTTCTATTTTTTTCTAAATTAACTATTTTAAATTTGTATATACATTTCATATTTCATAATTAAATTGAGTAAATAAATAAATAAACTTTCATAAAGAAAAAAAATACATAAAAATGGCTACCTCTTGGTCTCTTCCATAAAAATATCATTTTTATTCAATTTTTGAATACAAAAGCAAGTATTGATGATCAAGGTGTCGGAGCAATTTGATGGGTTTGATGAATGTTGATCTTTAAAAGTGTAATTTACACTTTGATTAGATGATTCACTGTGATTTTCCATCGATTCAGGAGAAAAAAATTTCTTCAACAGGTTCGAGGTGGTGCTTCTGCTTAGGGCTGGGTTTTAATTTTTTCGATTCACACAAATTATTCTTTACGAGTTAAAACACCATTTTTATATCACTTTGTGATTTGTTTACAGAGCTGTATAACAAGTCATAACAATTTTCTTTTCTCAAATTTTACATCACAGTCATCTTTCAAGAATTAGTATTTTATTCACTTTACCTTTTATTTTAACACATCTTACTTATCTAGTTGGGAAGCACTCAACAAAAATAACAAATATCCACAAATTGTTTTCTATATAACACACATATAAATGTAAATGTATTCAAGTTTGGGAAAATTGTATTTTCAACTAAATGTAAATGTATTCAAGTTTGGGAAAAATGTATTTTCAACTAAACTAGGCATGAGCCATAGTGGGGCCTGTGTGTTTACGCCCAGCCATATGCACCACCTCCCATGGCACTTTTTGACTGTTCCAACGGTCCTGTTTCCAACCGTTACCTGATGGTGGAACTGCAGGAGGGTCCGAGGGGTCTGGTGGCTCTCCGACCAGTCTGATTTCATGTTAACTGGAGTATCCAAACAGAGAAGCTTTCTTGTAACTAGACCTTTAGATTGTCTTTTTGGAGTGGACTATGGGTAATTAAGGTGAAAAGAAGAAACAAAGTGTAGAGATGAACTAAGTTTTCCGGCAATTGGATGTCGCCGGATAAAAGCTCTGCAACTGTCGTGAGATATGTAATTTGAAATGTGAAGATGAGAGAGAATGGATGAAGTGATGAGTTTTGACTTACCTAACCATATATTTTAGTTATATCTATTATATTTTTTTTTATCATTTTCAAGTGCTAGAACAATAATAAAGACAAGACAAGACAAATATTCGACTCTTTGTGCTTTTGTAAGTATTATACACATAAGATGAAATAGGCTATTAAGTATATTTGCATTATTAATTGTTAGGTCTAGGTTTAGTAGATCTAGTTCATTATGTATAGGCTTAGTACTTGAATTAATATCTGTAATGAATGTTTGTAATTCATTATTGTGTATGCATTAAATATATATGTTAACTCATTTTTTGTGTGTTGATTTATGTATGGTTGCAGGTACAAACATTATACTCGGTCAACTTATGAAATTGACCAAGTGTAAGAAACATCTACGGATGAACATTTTGTTCTTCCGTAGATATATTTCTTACAAGTAACTATTCATCCGAAGATCCTCTGCGGATGAACAACCAGAAGTGAAGAACAAGATTGCTTCGGAAGAACAAGATTGCTTCGAAAGAACAAGACTTCTGCGGAAGAACAATTCTTCTGCGGAAGACAATCTTCCTGCGGAGTACAAAACACTTGTATAATACAAGTGTTACTATTCAACAAGTCAACTAGGCAGTTATGCGAATCCCGAGAAATCCGATGATTCCTTAACTGAAACAAATCAAATCCCAAGAGATCCGGTGTTTTCTATAACTGAAACATCATTATCTATATATATGGATCCTAGGTCCCAATTCAAGTAGGTTGTTTTAGACGATTGATTGATTGACAACAGCAATTGCATTACAACAATCACTTCAAAGTCTCTCAATCAAACCCTAGCAGCCGTCACATCATAACATACTTTGATATCATTCATTCATTATATTTGTAATCATTAACATGTTTTAATGAAATACATATTAATCATTAATTATGTTTTGCTACATGTGTTCTTGAACATTTATTGATATTTAAAGTTATTTCAAAACAATTAAACCAAATCAACGTTGTTTTCGCAAACGTTGACTTGTCGATCGACCGACATTGATAATTCTTGTTCGTGATCCTTGGATTCACAGGTGGTATCAGAGCCAAGTGCTCATTGATCTAGATCGATTGATCTATCAGTGTTAGTTGTGTTTAATTGATTTTAATTTGTCAGTTCTTAATTTCGTAGATTTTGATTAACTTGTATCTATATTCAAATCAATTGAATAGCAGACCTTGTTAATCTTTCTCATCAATTAACATCATGAGCAACTTCAGTGGATCATCTTACCAACCACCAAAGTCGGAAACAAAAGCAGACTTCAAGTCATGGAAAATCAAGTTTCGGAATCATGTAAACTATACTGATTCTGACTTATGGGTATCCATCACTGAAGGTCCTTATATTCCACCCACACTTGGGCCGGATTATAACGACAAAAATCAACCAATCAGTACCAAAGATCTATCACCTGATGATGTCAAAAAGGTTAAAGTTAATATCAAAGCATACAGTTTGCTTAGTATGGTTTTACCTGAAGAGATATTGATCAGGTGTGAGAACTACAAAACAACACACTCCTTATGGAAGATACTCCACACTCTCTGCGAAGGGAGTGATGAGATAAGAAGCATAAGGAGATACACCCTCAGGTCGCAATATAACATTTCATCATATTGAGGGTGAATCAATTCCTTAACAACTTCATAGATTCATACAATTGGTAACTGAGGAATTAAAATGCTCCACACTTTGCCAGAAAGTTGGAAGCAAATTGTATCCATGTTCAAAAACACATAGATCTGAAATCAACTGGTCTAGATACTCTGGTTGCAAAAGTGGAAGCTCTTGAAATGGACAAAAAATCAAGAAACAAGAGTGTGAGAACTCATGTCTCACCCTATCACTTCAAAGAAACAAATAATGTTGGAAGTGCATTTATTTCAAATAATGAAAGTGATAACTCTTGTGCTAGGAGTGATGATGAGGAGGAAGTTAGCTTTTATGCTTCTAAACCCTCAAAGAAATCATCTCAAGATAGATCTTATAACTTAAAGTACATAGTTCTTAAGTGTGAAAAAGTGATGATTTGTCTTGCAAAGGGAGGACAAAATCTTTGTGAATTGAATGTGAAGCACACAACAGTCATTTCCAAATCAATATGAAAACATGATAGTCAGCATGCCTAGTTGATACATGAGCTCTTGTATGGATTTCAGTGGACAATATACTTGTAATTAGAACTTTTTTCAGGTATCAATTCAACAACATAACTCATCAGGAAGAGGCTTAGTAATATAGTATGATGCCATCATGTGTATATATGTCTAATCATTTTCATACAGTTACAAATCATGTTATTCCTCTTAAAAAAATTCTGATAAATGCTTAAATTCACCATTAATCATAAATTTAGGGGGAGGGGAATACATGAAGTTGAGTATATTGAGTTACTCAATCAGCAGAAATGTCTATCTAATTATCAATTGGAAGGAATTGGAATCTGAGCATCATCTTAGCTGCTGGATACATGAAAACTTTAATAAAAATCTTTTTAAACTTTCTTGTGCTAAATTGTCATGTATACAAAGCCAACAAGGTCCTAAAGCAATAAATGGTTTTAACCAATGGACTTGGACCATACATACAACAATATCTCTTTGCATTGTGTTAGTTTTAGCATCAGCAGAAGCTACAATGAGGAAATCTTAAATGTTTATCCGTAGATTGGTAAACTACGGATGAATAAAGATCAACAAATGAAATTTAATGTGGTAATCTGCGGAAGAATACATCATCAGCAGATGTTGTCAATCCGTAGATGTTCTGCGGAAGAATACATTGAGGGTCCCACTTAATAAATGAGATAAATTAATGTGTCTGAGAGTATAAATGATGTGGTTTGACTTCTCAAATTCATTATTCCTTTTTCAGCTCATTTTTCAGACCTAGAAAAACCCACTCTCAACAAACTTTTTCCCACTTCCTCAGCATTCAAATTTCACCAAATCAAAACATTAAACAAACATATATTTGTGTTCTTAATTCGCTATTATTAAGGTAAAACATGTTGTAATATTCAAGAATGAACCATTTGATTCTTGTTTTATCTCACAACTGTTCGTGTTCTCATATCAATAATGTGATTTTAACGAAGTCTTTTTCTTATGAACAAATGGATAATTGATTTGCGAAAGAACACAATGTGTGTGCCTCCTTAAACCCTGATGATCCTGTCTCAGAAGGGTGTCAAGAACTTATCCGATATCTAAGAAGATCGAGGTTGTTCTATGCACTATCGGCAGAGCCTGTGATTTATCGATCTCATATCACCGATTTCTGTAACTCTGTATATGTAGAAGAAGATGGTAAAGGTATTGTTGCTGATATTAAAAATCAAAGGATGAGAATTGATGAACAAACAATAAGAAGGGCACTTGAGTTGGGAGATGTTAAAGCCGGACACCCTGATGTGTTCGAAAATGAATACATAGAGAAAGTCTTCCTCATGATGGGATATGATGGTGATTTTGAAAAGGGAGAAATCAAGAAAGGAAGACTCTGTAAGCCATACAGATTTCTCTGTCACACCTATCTAAAGTGCATTTCAAACAAAAAATCTAGACTTGATAGATTTTCAAGACATATCTCATCTGGCATCATTGGTATTTTTGATGGAAGAACCTATAATTACTCAAAGTACATCTTCAACTGTCTATGTGATCACATTAAAGTGCAGAAGGTTGATAAGATGTATATGTTTCTTAGGTTTCTTCAACTAATCATTAATGCAGAATTGCCTCGAACTTCTGTGGATGGTGGTGTGTTTAGTCAAGCATACCTTGGCAGATCTGTTCTGAACAAAATTTCTGGGAAATATGAAGGAGGTGATATGGACATGTTTGCATATGTGGTTGATGTTGCTGCAAATATCCCTCAAGAGCTTGTGTGGAAAGATGAACAAGAGAACTCTCCAACCAAGTCTGTTCAAGACACTTACTCACCAGATACATCACCCATACATCAGCAATTTCCAGCCAGCCAGAATACTGAACCAATCTCTCCCATCCACCATCCATCACCAAATCAAGAACAAACACCTCAACCATAATCTCCAGCCAGCCAAAATACAGAACCAATCTCTCCCATCCAACCCCACTCACCAAATAGTCTTTACACTGGGGAGATAGAGTTAGTCTCACAAGCAAGTACAGTTAAACTGTCATTATCCAAGACTGAATCCCCAGTACTCTCAAATGAAACTAAACAAGTATCTCCAGTGTCTGATCATCATCAACAACAACAACCTCATCAAGAACTTGCAAATCAAGTCATTGAGCTCAGTTCAAGCTCAGCAAGTGTAGACCCTGAATAAGTTAAAGATGATGAGATTAATGCTCAACATCAGGAAGAAGAAGAAGAAGAAGCAGACTATGTTGATATAACTGCCTATAATGAAGATGATCTGAGTGATAATGATATCCCTGTCAGCAAGAGTTATCTGGTTGCTGAGTATAACAAGCTAGTGCTAAAATCGAACAAAAGAAAGCAAAGAATACAGGAGCTAAAGGGAGTGATAAGAGAAAAGGATGAAGAGTTGATGAAACAACAAGCTAGAATAAAAAGACTGAGAGAAGATACTCAATGTGACAAGGAAGTTATTGATGCTTTGCTTGATAAGGAGTCTGAGCTTAAAGAGGCAGTAGCAACTGAAAAAGAAGAAAAGGAAAGGATGATGATGAAGCTTGAACAAGCAAATAACACACTATCTGCTCAGTCAAATGTGATAAAAAGAAAAGAAGAAGAGATTGAACAACTCAAAATGAAGATCTGTACATTAGAGTCTAATGTTAATGTTTCAACTTTTCAAACAAAACAATCTACTGAGGCAACAAAAGAGCAAATTATGTACTCAAGGAAGAGAAAGTACCTTGATACGACTGAGAAGAAGAAAACTGTTGATGAGAGTCCTTCCAAGAAACAAAAGCTGACATCCCCTGAACACACACCTTCAGTAGATTTATCTACTGTGAAGTCTATCTCTTATCAGGATGATGACAGTGATAAATAGTGGAAAGAGCTGATCAATGAAGACTCTGCACCAGATAAGGAAGTCTCAAAGGTTGATGATCTTCTGGCTACAAAAGACATATTAGAAAAGAGACTTGAATCGACCATGTTCATGACACTCATAAATCATGGTTTCCCTTATGACATGGTTGAAAGGCTAAACATGACTGAGATGAAGAATCTGTTAAAAGAATTTGAGCTTGCATGCTTTATGATTCCAAACTGTGATTACGAAGCTTTCTGCACCTTTCATTTCATCCAAAAGACAAAGAAGGAGTTGGGTCATTGTGACACAGCTAAGCTGAGTAGATATAACATGACTTGCTGGTTACAAGGCTATAACTACAAACCACATGAGATTAAGGGAAGGTCAATAGGAGAACTTAAAAGGATGATGGAGCATGTGATGAAAGTTGAGCTGGATACTAGTGTAAAATTCAAAACTGAAGCTCCTCATCCATCTTATGAGCAACAAAGTAAACTTCCTGTTGAACCTATAACAGTTAAACCTAAAGATCAGCACAAAGGGAAGGACAAACTGATCAAAGAGCCAAGAGAAGTAATTCCCGGCAAAGTATGGCCACTAGGCACTACAGTGAGGGAGATAACTGAACATAAATCCACTCTGATACAACTAATAGACCACCTCACGACTCCCAGTTTTGTGGAAGAAAACAGGATCATGGCCTGGAAATATGATCCAGACTGGGATTGTACTATAATTAAAAGAACATCTGGAAGAGTTGAATACTTCCATGATGTATTTTCAGTGGTGAGTCTACCAGAGAATGACATCAAAGATCTTCAAAGCCTGATCATCTGCAATTATCCAATTCACCCTAGAAGAAGTGACTTCTCAACTCTAGTGGGAAAGCTCAAGACTAAGTTTAAAGATGATGCCTAAGTGAAGCTAAAAGAGAAGATGCAGAGCATCAGAAGAGAATCAAAAGGCTTAAAAGATACAAGTCTAATGCCTCAGAATCTGTAGATGATGAATTCTTGAAGAGGGTTAGATACAAAAGTAGAACTACAGCATCAATCAAATACATTGAAGGGACTCAATTCACATACCCTATAACTAAATGGTGTTATGTTGAGCTAACAAAAGAGTTGGTGTTGTTAAGAAATGCTGAAAACAAGAAAGCTGACCGTATCAGGATCTTTGATCCTGTGGAAATCAAACTATTTCATCCCAGCTACACCTCATACCTTAATGACAAATTCTTTCCCAAGTTGGCCGATGAAAAAGCACAGAATGATTTGTTCCTGCATGTCCATGTGATCTAAGTGATTGACAAATTACATGCCAAAGCCTACAAAAGAAGAAGATACAATGCTGGACTGCTAAAGGGAATAACTTTTGATGAAGTAACTGAACTCAGAATTTCATAGCAAGATGAGTTAGAAGTGATGAATAACAACAATGTGTTAGACACACTTACTACGGAGGAAGATGTTCTGGGGATAAGCTTTGAGCCTCTGAAGAAGTTTAGCAAGATGAAGATCAACTACAAGTAAGATGATCGAAAGACTGTTATGTCTTACTTCTACAATAAGATCATTGCCAGAGTCAAGGAACTTTCAGTGTTGAAGAACTGATTGCAAGTATCTAAGCCTAAGGGGAGTATTGTTAGGTCTAGGTTTAGTAGATCTAGTTCATTATGTATAGGCTTAGTACTTGAATTAATATCTGTAATGAATGTTTATAATTCATTATTGTGTATGCATTAAATATATAGGTTAACCCATTTTTTGTGTGTTGATTTATGTATGGTTGCAGGTACAAACATTATACGTGGTCAACTTATGAAATTGACCAAGTGTAAGAAACATCTACGGATGAACATTTTGTTCTTCCGTAGATATATTTCTTACAAGTAACTATTTATCCGAAGATCCTCTATGGATGAACAACCAGAAGTGAAGAACAAGATTGCTTCGAAAGAACAAGACTTCTACGGAAGAACATTCTTCTGCAGAAGAACAAATCATCTACGGAAGACAATCTTCGTGCGGAGTACAAAACACTTGTATAACAAGTGTTACTATTCAACAAGTCAACTAGGCAGTTATGCGAATCCCAAGAAATCCGATGATTCCTTAACTGAAACAAATCAAATCCCAAGAGATCCGGTGTTTCCTATAACTGAAACATCATTATCTATATATATGGATCCTAGGTCCCAATTCAAGTAGGTTATTTTAGACGATTGATTGATTGACAACAGCAATTGCACTACAACAATCACTTCAAAGTCTCTCAAAACAATTAACGTTGTTTCCGCAAACGTTGACTTGTCAATCGACCGACATTGATAATTCCTGTTTGTGATCCTTAGATTTACATTAATAATATACTAATTTAATTTTGGTTTTGCATTTCGTTTTATTTAATCTAATATAGTCTTTTATTTATATTAATGAAGTATTTTTTTAATTAAAACAAATTTGATGTTTTGTGATGTGATGTAGTGTGATGTGAGTGTTCCTCTTAAATTTGTGTAATGTGTTATGGTGTAGTGTGATACGATGTTATTTGATTGGTGGGTGTGTGGTGTGGTGTAGTGTGGTGTGGTGTAGTGTGATATAATATTATTTGATTGGTGGGTATGGCATGGACACCCCCATCACCCTAAAGACCATTTTTATCGCTGCGGGAAAAAGTGTAGAACAAAAAATGCCACCAACGTGCATTTCCACATCTTTTTAGGGTGTGATAATTGGTTGATATGCAAGCTCATATCATAGTTAATATTACGTTTTTAATATACTTTATGTATCGAATGGTATTACTTTGTTACGTGTTTGAAATATAGGTTAAAGGAAGCTTAAAAAACATTATTTGAGAAGAAAACAAAGGATAACAAGACTACGACTTGAAAGGTGCTAAAAATAAAGAAAGTTGTGCAAAGTGTTGGGAGGCCGTAAGCTACGGCCTGAGGCCGTAACTTACGACCCTATGCTGAGTCCGTCTGTAAACCCCGTAAGACAGGAGGTTTGACCGTCTGGCTGAAGGTAGGCCGTAGCCTACGACCTATAGGCCGTAAGTTACGGTCTAACGCGATATTTTGAGGATTGTTTCAAATTTTAGAACCTATTTAATCCCTAACATTAGGGTTTCGAAAGGACCTTGGCCTCCAACCCCAAGAACGAATCTTTGGACAAATTTTGAGCTATTGGAACTATCTCTAATCATCAAGTGATCAAGGATTCATATGCACAACGTAAAGATTGAAGAGATTATGATGAACATGCAAGGCTAAACCACCTGCGATCATCTCCAGGTGAACGGTTTGTGATTGGATAATACATGCTTGTGTTTTTACCTAGTCAAGACATAAACTTTGATCATTTAATAACTTTTTTTCGTTTATGTGTTTTGAATCATATGTTGATTAAAGATTCTTGATAATGGATTTGATTATTGCTTATCAAGTTATCAGTTTTACATTGTTAACCATTGAGTAGTAATTAGGTTATTATCATCAATTGGTGATTGTAAATAAAGTTTCTAGATTGTGGCATTAGTTAGTTTATTAATTAATTTACATAATCAGTTATCAAGTTGGAAATTACATTTCAACATATATGATAAACAAGTTATGTCTATGTGACTTCGAGATTAGGTAAAACATAAGTTGTGTATTCAATTACATTCCTAAAACCCGTTGTGATTCTTTTCATCTCAATAGTTCTAAAACAAGTCCAAGTTTTTGTTTTGTTTATTAAAGTCATTGTTTTTATCCGGTACAATTAAAGTGACAATAGTCTAGTTTTAATTATTAAGTTATTAAATAATCAAACGAATCATGTAACACTAAGCACATGCTCCCCGTGAATACGATACCTAACTTACCCTAGCTACCTAGGTTAATTAGTTTTTTGCATGACCCTAACGACCGATCATCACACACACACACACACACACAAACACCACACTATATCATAAATTCACCAATCAAATTTTGACATGACATACTACATCACACACTTAAATTTAATGTCTGGGCCTCACGGTGCCTGGCCCCCATCACCCGTAGTTTTTATCAACCTAGCTATACTTTTGCAATAACTAACTAATAAAGTTAAACATTCAAATCATTCGATAACTCGTAAATATATTTAAAATGAAGAGAGCTAATATTAAAAGCTTATATATTTTAAAATTCTATACTTTTTACACACAATTGTGTATATGTGTATATAAATTAAAACCATCAAAGTAACATAAAATTTCATCAAACTAATATTTTTATATTTTTTAATTAAAAGCTAATATTAATAGCTTACATGGATTTCATATATGAAAATTAACCTCGTAACATCTAGAATTAAATAAAATCTTGATAAATAAGACAAACTAGTATTATGTCCTCGTCTTACGACGAAGACGTAAAACCATAAAAAACTAACTATTAGACCGTTTTAGCAAACTCACACATTGAAATTATTCTTTATATAACTTGTAAAGCTAATAAAGAAAGACACAAATGTTTTAATGTTGTTATACTCAATAATATTAACATACAAATAAAATAATTTAAAAGTTGTTTAGTTTGAAATAGGGAAAATATCATAAAAAATCAACGTACATTTTTGGTTTTCCTTATTAAAGTCCTTAACATTTTTTACGCATTGCAAATGCGAACCCAAACGAATCCTGATTAATACGATGGAACTCCAATTTACCTAATCAATCTCCTTTGCTTCAAGCCTATACACAATAATAAACTGCTTGTTAAGGCGTCACAAAAAGAAATCCCTCTGTAACAACCCTCCGACGTGGAAATCAGTAATGGTTATCGAAAAAAAAGGTTTAGAGAGAGGTTTTAAGGAGCACTTTTCCATGAGGAAATTAATCATCCTAACCTTGTATTTATATTGTTCTATGATGCATGTAAAATCATCATGTATGATGAGAGTAGTTTCAAGAAGTTTGTTACGCAATGGGGCCTACCCTTTATGCGATTAAGCATGTGTCATATCAATGGTCAGAATTTATGATAATTGTAAGTCTTTGAATGTATGACATGTGTTCGCGCTTATTACGGGTCGAGTATTATTTGTGATCTTTGCATCCGGGTTTTTCGGTACCTTACGTCTACACACATTAAAAACCTACAAACTCTCTTTTATGTCACCAAAGCCCCTTAATATCTTTTTACACATTAAATTCTCTTTAAATGTTAAATTTAAATAAATTTAGTAAAAGAAAATTTAAAACAACTTGGAACCTGTATATCTGGTTGGTTTGCTTATGTGATTGTAGCATTTATAGGTATTATAATTTTTAGTAGATTTTAAAGTCGCATTAAATATAATCGTTTGTTGTCAATTTATATGTAAATGGGTTACATTTAACATTCGGTTTCTTATACCATCAATATTATCCGTTTTGTCCACGAGGAACTCACGTATTTGTTTTTGGTTGCCCGAGTGGAAACTTCGTAGGAAGGTCACCCATTTCTGGAATGCTGCCACCCAAACACGCTTAACTGTAGAGTTCTCAACTCATTCATAGCCAATGCGCCTAAAACACGTTGGTGATATTAAAGCCCAGGTATTCCTTATGAACAAAAAATCTTTCATGTCCACGACCCGATATGTGATTAATATAGAGTGTCACTGTCACACCCTCAAAATCCACTTGCGGAGTTTTACTGCGAGGCGTGTGAACAAACCAGGATCACAGTCAATAGTTACTCAGAACGACTCTATATGCCATAATTTAAATAAAATCAACCAAAGTACAAACTTTAAACAGTGCGGAAGCGTTTTTGAAAACAACTCAAAAAGATAAAAGTATAACTATGGCAAAACATGTGCCAACCTAAAAGAGTAAACAAAAATCATTAAATGCTAAAATTGTCTTGAAGACCGAGTCTTAGAATGCAGTGAACCATGCAGTGCTCCTATGGCAAGCAAGCTAATGACTTGAGAATAGCATACTAAAATGTCAACACAATGGTTGGTGAGTTCAAAAGACATTTAAACATAAACAGTTTAATAACAGAGATATAAAAGTAGTATTGTAACAGATAGCTAATCCGTTAATGATAAATATTATTTCATAGTGATTTCGCAATTGAAGCTGACTGTGTTACGTTGTTGCCTCCTGCCACGACTTAACAGGTCGTGACAATGTTCATAGGACAAATTACACCCGGTTGACCTCGAGTCACACAGGTGGGGCTCGTCAGACCTAGTAGTACTACCCAAATTTTCCCGCTATTCAATATTAACAATTCGAAAGTGTGAGGACTTTTCCATGATATCAACACTATATAATATTATACACAACTTGAATATATAAAGCGTTTGTGATTTACCAGTATGCTATCTCCCCCAAAAGAGATTAAATAAGGAGTGGGGCATGAACTCACCTGATATGCGTATAGATACTTAGAGTTTGAATTGACAAACAGAATAGACAGACAACCTTCAGAGGTTACCTAGATCATATAAGTACATGAGTACGTGTAAGCAAAGAACATGTGAAATCCTAAGTACACTACAACCAAGGACTCAAGATTTCAAACAAAATAGACATGTTTGACCTAGTTGACCCGTTTGACCCGTTGTTGACTTTATGTGTTGTAAACCAATCAAGTAATCATACACATGTATCATACATAGTTATCATTCAAACAGATCATAGGTATGCTATATCATCCAGGTGTAACACTTAGATCATCATACAACCAAGTATCTTACAAGTCATGCGAATCTAGAACATTAACATATCCACTAGTTATAACACAACTAACATGTCACACAAAGATCAAACCACTCACCACATGCCATGTGAAGCCACTCACGACTTTACATCCTAAACCCTGCCAATCCTACCAAGTAGGGGCCTCAAATTCGCACGTGTGTATGATGATCATAATCACATTCATTAGCCATGTACATTGCATTCAACAAACATCACAACAATCAATTTCCAGTCCCAAACATGATGTCCTAACTACTAATCAACATCAACATCATACATGACCATCAAAGTCCAAACATCACCCATAATTATCCAAACATTCCATACAACTAATTTAACATGTTTTATCACATTAGAATTCATCCATGAACTTACTAACATGCTCCTAACATCTTAAACATGATCAAACTATCATCTTTCACATTTTGCATAAATAAAGTTTCCCTTTTGGGAAAGCACATCCCAAAATCTATCAAACATCCTATGCATACATGAATTCATTAATAATATACCAATTCAAACTCATATCATCATCTAAGCATGATCAACAACACCTAATCACCATAATCTAACAATCTTCATGAACAAAAGTTTCTACTTTTGACAAGCTATGAACACCAACATCCAATTAAAGATTTCTAGCATTCATAACAACAATCTAGCATCTAATCATCATCATGAACACATCCATAACATCATACTATCAATAATTCAACATTACATGCAAAATAAAGTTACTATTCTTAGTAACCTATGAACAATGCATCAAATCCCAACTTTCTTGCATAATCAATGTATCCTAACATTCATACAACCTATTAATCATCAAACATTCATCAAACAATCATCATTCATCCATAATCTCATAAACTTTCGAACTAGGGTTTGCATAAAACCAAAGTTCATGATCAATCCACTAAAAACATACAATTCATGCATAATCAACGTTAAACAACATGTAATCAATCCAACTAACATACTAACACCAACAACTAACACCAATTCTGTAAGGCCCCGTTCCCGGGACGCTTACAGCTGGGTTCTCATCGCTCATAAAACGTATAATTACATTTGTATTTTATAAAATCGCAGCGGAAAACTAAAACAATCTTTCATTTCCATGTAAATGCTTTTGCAAATTAATACAACATTCATTACAAAATAACTTGTTCGCATTACAATGCAAAAACATTAATCAAAAGAATGCCATCCCAAAAGAGCTGAGTAGTCGTCCGTGCCATCCTCAGCAATCATTACCTGCCAACTGGAAACACATCAAAGTCAGCGTTGCTGAGTGAGTTCTAGTGTTATAAATAAAACATACTTTACTTTACATTCGTTCGCGATCACACATCATACGTACATACAAATAATATCAGTATTATCTTCATCATTCCGTTCATTAACTTACTCATTCACGTGTTACATTACCATTCGTTTCTCTATCTAGATCCGGTCAGACTTTACCCTCTTCGTGGTACTCAGCCACGATTACTGAGGTCGACTGACAAGGATCTTATTCTGTACATTATTCCGATCATTCATTTACGTTCATTCATACTTCGTTCTTTCATACATAATCTTTCGTCCCTTTATACTTTTGTTCTTTCGAGTCTGTTGCGACAACATGGTCGCTCACCTCATTAACAATCCCAACGACTTCGCGCTATCCGAGTCTGTTGCAACCATATAATTGCTCACCCCAATTGCCAATTTCAACGATAGCATGCTTTCCAAGTCTCTTGTAACCATAGGGTTGCTCACCTCATGGCAACTTCACAATAACGCGTTGTCCGAGTCTGTTGCAACAACTGAGTTGCTCACCTCCTTTCTCTGGCCATCTTAATGATGCCTATGATCCGAGTCTTTTGTAACCACACGTTGCTCACCCCATTGGCAATCTCCATGATTGCCTGTAATCCGAGTCTTTTGCAACCACACGTTGCTCACCTCATTATATGCTTGCAAGCCTTTCCTTCATTCATTCGTCATTCAATAATGCATGCATTCTTACTTTATGTTCCTCTTTCATTATCTTTCACTTTACGTTACATGATACTTCATTTATTCATTAACGTAACACGTAAAGTCACAAGAAAGATAAACATACATCGTAATAAGGAACACATCATACACATTCATCATCATCATACAGGGCAACACCATACATATATATAACATGCATAAACATGCAACATCATCATCATGCCCAACATGCTTTCTAAGGCCCCAATCGTCATCTTACATGCTCTTACAGGAACCCTTACATCAAAACTTACATCTGCACTTTTCCCCGAAAGTCAGAAGTCAAACTACACTTTCCTCGGGTGTGACAGCCCTACTCGGGCGTATGGACACCCTTCAGTCGCATGGCCTCCATGCGACTGAGCATCATGCGATTGAACTAATGCGGATGAACACCTATGCGAATGAACATCCATTCGTGCGAATGAACATCCAGTCGTGCGAATGGACAATGCGGATGGACCTCATGCGAATGGGATTAATGCGAATGAGCACTTATGCGACTGGACCTTCAGTCGCATGACCTCCATGCGACTGGCCTTTCAATCGTGCGAATGGACATTCAATCGTGCGAATGGACCCCAATCGCACCCTAATCGGCCGTATGGCCTCCATTCGGCCCCCAGTCGGTCACCTAGCCCTAACTGATGCAGAATGCAGTTCATCCCGACTGCAGCCGAGGGTTTTCGGCCTCCAAACTCATCTAAACCCATTTTAAGCCCAAATCGACCATCCTAAACCTTAGGGATGCATACCACGACACCATTCAAGCACACACAAGCTCACAATCAAGTCACAAACGCATCATACATACACATACACATACATAAACGGGTCAACTTACACACATACGAAAAACCCGATTTCAGATGTTTTCCAGCCCCAAATCGTTTGAAAACAAGTAAAAGAGGGGTCTTAGAACTCACATAAACAAGCACAACGTTAAGGGCTTCGATTTGGCTTGCTTCACGACGATTTTGGCGACCCGAACCAACCCGAACCGGCACTTTTCCTCTTTTTCTCTTCTTTCTCTCTTCTCCCCTTTCTTTGGCTGATTTGTGAGTGTGGGGGAGAGGGTAAGGGCTGCCCTCTCCCTTATATACTCCCCCTCACCCGACTTTCTTTCGTGGGCGAGTTTGGTCCCTCGACTTTGGACTTTATTTCCTTTTCTTTCTTCACCGGCTTCAAAATAATAAATATTCGGGTGTTACAAATTTCGACCCCATGAAGGCCAATTCACGAATTTAGGTTCGGCTATCATGAACAACTCACAAAAACTTGAAAAATCTAACCTTTAAACGTGTGTTAACTTGCAATTGATGATTCCTACGTGTTGTATGCCTTGTAATCGAACCAAATCGATGCTTGGATGCTTGTTCTAGGTTGAAATCACAAGGGAGAGGGGAAGATGGGTTGGATCGCGGCCGATTTGGGTATGGGGGGCTAGGGTTTTTGTTTTTTTTTAATTAATTTACATATTTACCCTTTTAACCCTTGCAATTTGTATTTTATAAAAAACTAAGCTTTAAACTCTTTGTAAAGTGTTTTTAACTTAATAATATAAAGATATAAACTAATGAAAATCATTATATATCTTATCTTTATAAAAACACAAGACATACGAATAAATAGACGTGTTTCCGCGTTACGCGATAAATTTTCTGATTAACATTTTAAAAACATGCAAACACATAAACATAATACAATAATCACATAATCAATTAGATTCTCATTAATTTAACATTATTCATTATTATTAGGTCACCAACGTTAAACGACAACTAGTGTGTGCTAACGACACGTGTATGCAAGACTTAACGGAATTAACGGAGTTTGGTAACAGAAATTTACCGGATGTCACATTATCCCCATATTGAAAGAATTTTCGTCCCGAAAATTGCGTTACATGGTGAGAGTGCTCCATCACTGGTCTACTGCATTGGCACACAGAAATCAAAATCGAGTGAGTTTTGAATGAGTTATCACAGTCACAGTCACCCCCCCCCTTTGGACTCATCGTCCTCGATGAGCCCGAGAAGTCACCATCCTTGATGAGGTATGTCCCACATCCCGAACGACATCGAAGTGGCTTTACTACCATTTTGCAACACCCGGACCCTCATGCCACCAATATTATCCGTTTTGTCCACGAAAGACTCACGGATTTGTTTTTGGTTGCCCGGGTGAAAACTTTCTAGGGAGGTCACCATTGCTGGATTACTGACAACTGAACACATTTAACTGTAGAGCTCTACTATCTTCCATAGCCAATGCGCCTAAAATACGTTGATGATATTAGAATCCAGACATTTCTTATTACCAGAAATCTCTCATGTTTACAGTTGATGTGAGATTAATGTAAAGTGTAACATTATATAAATCTGATAAATATTACTACTATGAGAAAGAATATATGTTAATGGAGATAATGATCCTATAAACACTTTCAACCAACTACAAAATGTCCAAACCTATCTATATCTTGCAAGCTAATATTGATGGTCTTGGAAAGAGAGATTATTCTTTCATATGTAATCAAAATATTATCATTCAATCTTCATAACCAGTTAGACTCTATGCTAATGATTAAAAAACCTTGATTGTGTGACTGAAGCTATTGACGAGGTGTGCATGATCAAAGACAAGAAATCATTGGTGTAAACCACCACTAACATTTCTAAAAAAGCTTCTAAAAAAACAAACAACTTATGATTAAATATTATTTGCTGTTACAAAAAGATAAAAAGAGAGTGGAGTAGGTGGGGTTGTAAAAAATAAGAGGGAGTCTTAAACACCGCAAAAAAGATTCTAAGGAGATTCGTAAAACAGACCTAATCCATAAATAAATAGCAACCCAACCAGTCAAACACCAAAGCAAGATAACGTTTTTTTGTCAAGTGACAAATGATTATTACAACATATTTTATTTAATAGTAGAATCCACCATCAATATTATTACTTTCTAAGAAAGAGATAGTATATGCTATCATTAAGAATTTCAAACGTTTATATAAGTAGTTTCTTTTCTCCTCGATCTTTTAAGTGTTCATGACAGAAAGATTGTGACTTTGAGTTTTTATATCTGAAATTTAGTAATGCTACACAGCGAAAGGCTGGTCATTTTCATACACAATGTTGTATTACTTTAGTCATTATTGAGTCGGCTCGTCGGTGCCCATAAAAACGAAGTCTTATGGTGAAACTTTAAAGTAATAAACTTAGTGGTCAAACTCTAAGAGTAAGTAGCGGGAGACCAGTCGTTTTTCTCTCACGCTATATTTGTTATTTTGGTTGTCTTTTGGCTTGTCAAAAGCTATATTAGTGAAATTTGGTGATAAAACTCTAAATAATTAAACTTTAGTGGCCAAAGTTACAAAAATAATTATAAATAGTTTAATAGCTGAACTATAAGATCTTAAATTTTAATGATCAAAGCTCAAAAAACAAACCAAAAACCAAATTTTAAAATAATTTTAATGAGTAAACTCAGACGAAATAAACAATGCTATAAATAGTCTCATGTGAAAACTTTAATATCCAAAAGTACAGTGGCCGAAGTCAGAGGATCTAAAGATATTATTTTTCCTTGATAAACAATAATGAGTGCTAAAGTTAAGAAGTTAATGATAATTTATTAAGGGTCAGAAATGGAAGTGAAAATATGTATCTCATTTTTTAATTAAATTTGTCTATAATCTTTTCATGCATTATTATTTTTTATAGAGTGAATTATCGTTATTCTTCATATGGTTTGATCGTATTGGTCGTTTTCGTCACTTTTCTAAAAATTTGTCTCCCAAAGGTTTTATTTTTTTTATTTTCATTCAAATATGTTAATTGTGTTATTTTAAAATGTCAAACATGTAAATTGATGAAATTACCCTTTAAGATACAAACAAAAACCTTCAATCACATAACTATAATCAAATGGACTAAACCACGATATATGGGAGATGACGACTAGAGACGATGGACACTATTATATAATCCATTCGCAATGGGTCACGAGAAACCAGGCTCATCCTCCTCTAACACCGATGAAGTCGATAATCTCATTATTCAGTCATTATGAAATGTTAAAACTTGAAAAGATGAAATGTCTGATATATGTTTTATGAATGGTAAAATAACACATGAATAAACGTTTACAACAATACGTTAAAGAAATTAGGTTTTTTTTTAAATGTAACGTTTCATAATTACCCCTTTTAATGATAGATGGTTTAACATTTTAAAGTAATGAAGTTAACATTTATGGATGAAAATTACATTTTTTAAAACAATTGGGAGATATATGAAAAAATATATTTTTAAAATGAAAATAATAAATGTGACTAAACTACAAAGGGAAAAACAACAATTCAATCAATTTTAAAATATTTTGCACCGTAAAATCAAAATTGTTTTTATACTTAATTTGACTATAATATACATATATTACCTATATGATTCACATATGTGTAGTACATAAAATTATATGTATGTTGTATCGTAATACTACATATATGTAGTATTGATGTGTGTGTGTATATATATATATAATTTTTTTGATATAGCAATATTATACTTAAACCAAATATAAAATATAATGATACAATTTTTTTAGAAATAATAACGTATGAAAAATATAGACATTTTAATTTATTAAAAGGGAAAATCTTAATTTAAAATGAGTTCTAATTTATTATTAAACTAAAGGCATGTGAGATAACAAATATCCAATGCATCAAGATTCACAAAATTCTCCGTCATTGAAATCAACTAAACAACATCAAATAATAATTATAAAAACATTAGGGTTATACAAAAAGTAATGTTTAATCTAAAAAAAATTAAGAATGGTTGTAAATTTGGCAAATGTCATTTTATTGTTTTAAACAGAAGAGTATTTTGGTTATTATGTCAAATACATCAGCTTATTATGTCTTATACATTTATTGTATTAAATATCAGTTAATTGTGTAATATATTTTACATTATTTATTATATGTATTTCTCATTCCGTTTTACGTTTTATATCATTTTGTGTTATTTATGTTATTGTTTCTATAAATTATATAAATTTTTTTATCTATTATTGTGTTTTACTATTAGGAATACACAATGATATACTTTCAGTAATATATTTTTTAAAACTCATGATTTTAACGATAAACAATGTGTTATTGTTGTAACTGTTATTTATAGATTATATAATCATGTTATTTATCATTGTATTTTACAATTAAAAATACGCATTGATGTTATTTCATCAATCTATATTTTAAAACTTAAAGTGTTCAAAATAACACAATGATGATAGAAAAACACAATGAAATGCACTAAAGACACGATTACGAGATATGATATTAAAAATGTAAAAATATATTGTTATTTATATACCAATAATGTATTCGTTTTAAAGATTAAAAGACGCTCGTTTTTATGGTGTAATTTTTATAAAATAATGGCGTCTTACATAAAAATCATAAACGTTTAAACCAAATGAGGGAGCACACAAAAAGTCAACAAAAATGGTTATTGTTACTATACCCATTTAACAATGTTTTCTCTACAAATTAATCTCAATCATTAATTAAAAAGATTAATGGTTGGGATTACTTCTTATATATTTTAGTTTTAGTATCATTTTTATTTGAACCTTTCTCCAACAACAACAAGAGTAGCAACAACAACTATCACAACAACATTAGCAATAACAAGAGCAACAACAACAAAAGCCGCAGTATTAACGGTAGCAACACTGCAACAACAATTGTCGTAACAACAATAACAACAACAACATTAGCAATGACAACAGCAATAGCAACAACAACAATAACAACAACAACATTAGCAATGACAACAGCAATAGCAACAACAACAATAACAACTACTTTTCCGGCTTTAGTATATCCAATTTAAATCTACATGACTTAAATCTGGTTCTTTGAGTTGTTCAAAATTTCCAGGATTGTTCCTTTACCCCAAAACAAAAACATGTCGACCTAATTGTTTAGATTGTTCTTGAACTGCTTGAGCCATTTTCCTTTATTCTACATAACCGGTGACTCTAACCAACTATCTCTCTCAACCCCCAAATACATGTAAAAATTACCTCAAGAACCATCCCAGTCTTAGAAGGAAAAGAAATCAGAGTCACCTTCACCATAAACGCCAAAGATCTCTCACTCTTTAGCTGCTCATCTTCTTCTTCGTCCAACCGAGTGTCCTCCATATATAATCTTTGGTCCCTTTACTCAATAAATTTTTTTGCGTCATTTGTTTGGTTCTTTCAAGGTAGCTGGATTGGGCAAGTCATGTTATGGGAGTCGAAGACAATGGTCATAGTCGATCTCTCTAGCCCTCGCTCTTCTCCCAATCACATAGTCGATCTCTCTATTTCTTTCGCTATATTTGTTGAGTATGTACAAAACACAATAGGAGTTAGAATGTTACTGTTCATTTCCTTGTCAAATATGAATAGGGTAATGATGATAATAATAATAATAAGTTTCTACTGCTATTAATCACTAAAATAAAGTTACACATTAAGTTATAATTCTTATCCTAATCGTTTTAGTGTTAGCACATGCCTTTGATTTAATGAGTTCGATACCACACATTTGTAACACTCACTGGTGCTCATCACATCATCCATCATTTCAAATTTTCAACGGAGTCAACTATTTAATATATTTATATTGATCTCCAGGGCAAAGAAAAAGCAACTTAAAGTAGCATGCATCCACAAGACCACAAAAAGATCTAAAGTAATAATAGTACTCTTATATACATATAATATCTAAGTTGGAGGTGAGTACGTATATGTTTGATACCGTATCACCTAATTCTTTTTTAATATTATCAACTAATAAGCATCTCAAAGGCACTATATAAGTGCAAATGAATCTTTCCTATCGATTAACAGACTCTTAATTACGCTAATCAGGAAAAACCATAAATCGATAATGATTCGGTCCACCACAGAGATTGAAATCCCCATCCCCGTCCCCATTCCTGATCCGCAACCCCTAAGTACCATGCTTCCCACGGTCTTCAAAACCGCATGTTTGATTTTGTTCCAATGCCTCATTTACACTTTTACTCTAGTGGGAAGAGCAATTCGTGGTGGTCTAGTGGCGCCTGTATGCCACCTTTGGACTCGGTGTTACCCTCGAGTAGCATTTGTGGAAGAGCGTGTTGTCATGCCTCACTCTACACTAGACTTTATCATTGGTGTTCTCGTTGCTTTTGCACAGATCAAAGCACAAAGCCAACCTGGGTTTCCTTTTACAACTCACCCTCAACACATCAGGTTCTCTTTTTTCAGTGTCCTCGTCTACGGCTTCGCTTGTGCACTGGAACTTGTTGTTTCCGCTTTAGGTCTTGATCGCACTTCTGTTTTTGCAATTACCGCTCGATGGGGAAAAATAGGCTCCTTATGCGCTTTGATGGCAACTTTGGCATGTTTATTCTTGTTGTGATACAATTAATATATGGTTGCAAGATGATAAGTTCTTATAGCATTAACCAAATAAGGTTTTTTTTCTTTCCTATTCCGTAGTCGAGTGATTTCTCACCAGACCGGAGTGTATGTTTCACGACGACAGTTTATATTATTTTTCCTGTCGTTGTTCCAAGGAAAGTATTAATGTTCTAAATGTACCCCCTATCATATCATATACATATAGATTTAGCAAAGCTTCAATGTGATTCAATGTATATTGCATGGTGTTTGTAATGGAAACTTTAGGCTCGTCACATGTACGCTGATGTGTGTTATCTTCCTACTCTAATAAAAAGATATCCAGGATGACACATGTCAATATCATATTGTTTCTTAGCAATTTTTTACCGATTCTCTCTCCTCTTTAATGATTACATTAATTACTAATAATATTATTTATTTTTAAAATTAAAATAGTTTTTTTAAATAAGCAAGAGATATTTTTATTAATGTTATTTCCAATGAAATAATTTTTCATAAAATTAGAAAACTTTTTAGAAAATCAAACTTTTTTAAAAATACAAAATATTTTATAATTGATGTTTTTAAAAAGTAAATTTTTTATAAACCAAAAAATAATTAAAATTGAGAGTTATAAAATAAAGTTTTTAAGTATGACATTTTTTAAAACGTTTGTTCTAATATAAAATTTTTAATTTTATTTATTATAAGAAAAAATTCAGTCATATCTTATTTTAGTATATCGATTTATAATTAATAAATTTTCATTATATTTAATATTTTTTTAATCAACCCGTGTAATACACGGGTTTACTAATGCTAGTAAATAAATATAATAGTTATGTTACATTTAATAATTTTTTAATAGATATAACGCCTCCAGTTTTAGCGTAATATATCGTTTTCAGTGTAATTCTAGTATATCATATATTTTGGCGTAAATGCGTTGTGAATCATAGGCCAGGCGTTTAATATTTGAAAGTCAACAAGTCAAGCCAAATGGGAGTCCATTGAGGACAATCTTATATTGATGGCTGAATGTATAGTATTTTTTAATTAAGAAGTGGCACTTTTTTATAAATAGAAAATATGTATTTTTTTTCTTTTTATGGGAAGAAAGAAAAAAGAAAGGTAAAAGAAATACAAAAGCACAAAGAGGCTAGAAAAGTCAGCAAGAAAAGTTTTAAGGTAAAGGAAATTATAGTTTTAAAAAACAAAATGATTTTCAAAAATATTTTGATGATAAATGATATATATCACAACGATCATAATCATACATAATTTCAGTAAATTTCATCAATAGTCAAACTATTAACGAGGTCTGAAAAAAGTAAAACATAAACGAACCTTACCTCTACCATACGGTTTAAAGATGTTACTTCTGTACTTATTGCTTTAAAGCAATCAAAGAAAACATATAAGCAATATATTGTACAATCAAAATATTGTAAATTGATAACAAGAAAATCATGTGCCGCAATACAAACGAAGGGCAGACAATAACAATAAGTAAACATTCAACATATATTGAATGATCAATATACATTAGATGATAGGAAACACACCGTGAACAATGGTGTACATGAAAATCATATGCCATCCTTACAATACATATCAAAAAATACGTATCCACATATTCCATCAGTCATATATAAATACCATATATAGCGATCAGGAGCTCTACAAATGGTAACAATATGCAAAGACTACTAAAAGAATGGTTGAAACATATTAACTTACATTGTGTCCCGCCCATGGCTTCTTTAGCATAATTCCCACCGGTTCACTCTCCAACTTGTTTTTACAACCAGTGGTTCAAGATTATTAGCCGGATATTTGATTTACTTAGAGATCGATGTGAATTACACATTAACAATCATCGGTCTGCATGTTAGATCCAGAAACAAGATTACATAAAAACATTTACAATAGTTTCCCATCTTCATCCTTCATAATTAATAAAAACCATCATTCATTTATTTTCTAAAAACCTCTCACATTAGCTTTCTCGTATCTACCTTTATTTTAATTAAATAACACCTGGTTATTATTTTTTTCTTTCTTTTACACTCACAAACACTCATCAAAATATAAAGATAATAGATATGTGAATGAATGGTGACCCCAAAATATAATGGATCATTATGATATCTCATAAAAATATAGACAATGGAGATGGGGATGAATGGTGACCCTGTAATATGAGGGATATCGTGTTTATTAACGTTCGTTTGTGTTCGTTCATACAAAGTTATATTTTAGATAATTCTATTAAGTGTTAATTTATATTATAGGATATTACATAATGTTTGTGATTTTATTATAAAATCACAAATGATGGTTTGTATTTGTTTGTTTTAGAAACGTTTGTTTGTGTTGATGTTCATGAAGATTTGTATGTGTTCGCTTGCCTTCATTTGCGTTTGTTTACGAGGATGAATGGTGACTTATAAATATAAGTAAGTCGATCTAGAACCAACGCGTTGCGAAAAAACCATTAAACGGGATAAAAATATTGAACTATACACGCTGTTACAGTATGTTAACCTATCAAATTTAGACCGAAACATTAAAAATTTAAAATATGTTAAGTATATTGAACAATATTGAAAGTAAAAATATATTTATAAATACTAATTATCAACTTGATTCATGAATTGTGGTTGTACAATAAGCTTCAAATGTTATACTCTTAATTTTTATTTAGTCAACAAATTCTTAAATGTTGAGTCAACCTTTTAAAATAATTTATATATACTAATTATTAACTTACATGACTTATTGGTTGTATCATATGCATTAGTGGGTTGTACCACATTTTGTATTTTTCTTAATTTTTAAAATTTTAATTAAACTCAATACTTTTATATTTTTATAATTTAGCCCTAATATTTTTAACTTTCAAATTTGGTCTATATACTTTTCATATTCTATAAAATTTACGTTTCGGTCTAAATTTTGCGTGTTAACAAGCCACTACGTGCGTTTGTGGTTCAACGTTTTTACGTTTATTTTCCCTTGTTTAGGTCGACATACTTATTATTTTATATGTTTACGTTTCATCTGCGTGGTTTAACGTTTAAACGTCTAATTGTCGTTTGTTGTATATTTTTGTTTTTATTTTTTGTTCTAATACAAGTTTTTCAATGCTGATAATCATTGATGGTAGTATATAATTGATGATACTTGACATGATTTTATATTTTCCGCTGCAACGCAGGAGAGCTCGATACTAGTTGGGGCTAAATTGTAAAAACTATAAAACTATCGGGTTAAGATAATAAAATTTCGAGATTAGAAAAAAAAAGACAAAAAATGAGTAAAACCCACTAAACACATTGTACAACCCATTAAACAAATTATACAACTCATTAAGTATATCAAATTTGGTAATTAGTATATACTAGTCATAAGGCCCCGCGTTACGAGGGAGCAAAACATGAAAAACTAACGTAACAATTAGGCATTGTCACAATGATGTTTTAACCTCCTATCTTTATCAGACTCATCCAATAGAGATTTTGGTTAATTCTCATTCAATTTATGATCAAAACAAATCGTTTTATTAAAAAATCCAACTTTAATCAATATTGTTCCACAAATATATTTTAAATTTTACTTGCATATATAAAAAAATAAACTTTACATCTTGAAAGTTTTATAGTACTAGAATACCGAGTAGTTTGCTACACACATCTGCGTAGGCAGAGTCAAAGGTTTAACCCTCTTGAAATATTTTTAACTTACTTTCTTATCAATATATTAACATATCTATTATCCAGCTTATTTGACAAGTAGTGTTAAGAAATATAAGTTAAGTAGTGTTAAGAAATGTAATTTAACTCGAGAGAAGTATAAGAAAATCATCTCCCTTCTCAAGGGCATTCTTGACTATTAAAACTTAAAGGATGTGGACATAGTGATTGAGGTATTTAACATTTTCCATTTTAAGTTATGGATACCAGAGATTTGAAAACAAAATGTTATAAACAAATGGAATTAACAGAACATATAAGTCTATATTATTGGTGAGAAGACAAAGTAGAATGATAAACCTGGATTTAACACCTCTATAATAAACCTGGATTTAGAGATATAGTACTACTCTTCAAATTGCATACTTGCAAGCAGTGTTTGCAAAAATCGGCGCCTAGAGCCGATTAATCGCAAATCGGGAGTATACCTTGGTGAATTCACTTAATCGGAGGTATTAGTCGGTAGTCGGTCAAATTCGGTCAAAGTCGGACCTAGGCGGTCTTAATCGGCCAAAAATCGGAATCTCCGGCGAATTTCCGGTAGGGTTCTGGCGAGTTCCAACGGACATCTGGCGAATTTTCCGGCGACTTTCAAAAATTTTGGCCAAAACTTGAAAAATCCGGGAAAAACTTAGAAAATCCGGCCAAATATGTATATTTATATGTAAATCTGAACTTTTTTATTAAAATTACATACTATAATATGTGTATTTATATATAAAACTATAAATTATAGATAAAAATTCCAATTCGATTAATCCCTAGTTCCTACCTCGCCGCCCGACTAGCTGTAGGAACCGTTCATATAAAATAAAAAGTCAAACAATTTTATTAATGTACTCAATACAAATGAACATAAAGAAATGATTATCTATCACTTTTACAATGGTAATTTTACAGAAATAGAAGAAACAGAAATGTAAAAGCTGAGGATCGTGTTCAACACGGGGCCCTTAAAACAAATTCCGAGCCTCCCAAGAGAACTCAGTTTGTTTCCCAGGGTACAACAGCCGAAGCAGTTTGTACTGCCAGGATTGATCTAGAACCCGAAGTTGTTTGTAGAAGAGAATCCAGAGAGATAGAGAACCTGTTTTGCTGCAGGTTTTGAGATGTGTGTTGGTGTATCTTCATACTGAGGCACCCTCAGTATTTATATTGGATTCGAACCATAACAGCCACCCAGCCATTAATCCGAATTCGTAACCGCTCATTTAATCCGTCATTAACAGTCGTCGGTTACGTGTAACGGAAGCTGTTACGAGTAGTGCAAAGTGCGCCATCAAAGCGCCACATTGCGCCCACATGCCCACGCCGCGCGTGTGCGAGTTGCGAGTGCGAGTTAAGGGTGCTTCGCACCCTTCGCGAATCCACTTAGTGTGAAATCTTAGGAAACAATATAGACAAGAGGTTATAGAATATAAACCATTTTATATTCTCTCTTTCCTCCAATGTGGGACACAATTTCCCACACTATTAATTCCTAATGTTACATTAATTTTCATTCAACACTATAATTTATTGACTAAATATTAATAACCATATTAATATTATCAATAAATTTCCAACACTAGCGCCTAGCAATTTTTACAATATTGCTTGGAAGTAAGACCTCTATAATAAACCTGGATTTAATTGGTGAGAAGACAAAGTCAAATGATAGGATCATGGCAATTAACAGAACATATAAGTCTATATTATTATACTCATGCAAAAGGATAAAAGAGCTAGTACTAATTCTTGTCATGAAAGACATAACATGCTTTAGTTTTTAAGGCTTTAGTTTGTTAATTTGTTAAACTTGTGGTTCTTGACTAGGTGAAACAACTTGCAAAGGTTTTTTTTTACTACAATGATAAACGCAAAGCGAGTCCAGATTCTTACATAATGAAGTACATTGAGAAAACAAGAGGAATTTCTGGCATCTCACTTGAATCTAAGGCCTCTCACACACACGTGCGCGCACATGCACACACACATACACTAGAGGCTAGTTTGTGACAAAGTGTTTCTTTACACAAGTGGAAGTGTGATTGTGTGAGGATGAGAATCCTACACTTTTGCTTTGTGTAAAAATTTTAAAAGAAAATATGTAAAACCTAAATGGTTAGTTATACTCATGTTTGATAATGCTTCAAGAAGTTATTAGATAAAGATATAATATAGATGAAGACATATAAACATTGAAGATGTTTTTTCTTGTTGTGAATGAGGCATGTAGAGTATATGTCGAGTGCATTGTAGTGAAAGCGACTGTTTGGACATCGCCGCTGTTATGGGAATGGATTTCTGCCTTATATATAGCTCTCATATTTATGTCAAAAATATTATACATAGTCATATTATTAAAAGTTTTATTATTGGCAGTTATTAACATATGTTGCGTAGAGGGGAGGGATTATGTATTCGGGAGATTCGGTTTGATCGAAGTATATATATGAGAGGTTGAATGAGCAGTCATAGATGTATATGGGCTTCTTTAAGCCATGTGACTGCTTGACTCCGAAAGCTGCACTCGTGGCTTCTTTGGTTAGATTCTTTGGTCGTTTTCTTTTATTTCATATCAGCGTATCTAAGAATGTTAAACATACGATATAATACTTTGAGAGTTCACCATTGGATCAAGCAAAATCACGGTTACGAGATGAAATGGTATGGACATGTTGAACTATTTTAAGTTTGAGATAAGAGTTGCTTTATAACTATGATACCAATAATAATAATAATTAATAATAATAGGGTGAAAAGTAGCTCCCATATGTTTATGATGTTCAAAGTTATGTATACATATAATTATAATAATTACGTAATGCTTTGTGGACGTATTAAATAAACAATATATGACGTTAAAGATCACTAACTTTTACGTATAAAGAATATTTTTATATCTAGTGTTTTAAATATCATATGTAATTAACCAAAACTTTTAAACAACATATGCATTGTTTTATCATAATTACAATGTTAGACAACTTTATTAAATTATTATAAAATCTTAAATTTTAATATTTGTCCATTTCATTAGTGCAACTTTAACTTATTTTAATGCAAAAAAAAACAAATTTTCACTTAGATTTGTTGTTTTCACAAGCTTTTGTACTGCGTTCCTGTCCTCTTTTCTTTGGACGGTTGATGTTTGATATGGGTTAAAACATTGAGATGTTGAATTCTTACGTATTATTTCATGATGTTCATGATCACAACTTAACATACATGTCTTCTTTTGGGTTCATCATAGAATTCTACTGGTTCTTGATCTTTCAAGCGAATATTTGATGATTGATGGGTATGTCTTCTCCTTTGTGTATATATGCGGCTATTGATCTTTTGTACGAATCAGGGAAATCCAATTGTAACATCTGGCCCCTCACACCAACAATATTGTCCGTTCTATCCACATGAGCTTACAGATTTGCTTTTGATTACTCCACAGTTAAACGTGCTCAAGTGGAAGCAATCCAGGGATTGGTGATCTCCTTAGGAAGTTTTCACCCGGACAAACAAAAACACATCCATAAGCTCCTCGTGGGCAAAGCGGACAACATTGTTGGTGTGAGGGGTCAGATGTTACACCAATCCTATAAAAATCAAAGTTTTTTTGTAAAATACTATCTTGCAAAAAATCCATTCAAATTTAGGACTTCATTACACTTATAAAAGCTTCTAACCATATCAAAATGCACGGCATTGTGTTCGAGTAGGGGTGATTGAACAATGCACTACTATGTATGTATTAAGAAAACGGTCTTCAGTAAACATTGTCGATAATTTTTTTTAGATTATTAAAATGATGAACATTTATTAGTTCAAATAACACTCACTGATGTATATTCGCTAGCATGATAACAATCAATTAGTTGTAAAGTAATCAATTAGGTAGTGTTAAGTGTGAATATTTTAAACTTCAAACACTTAAACTACTACAAATGTTCAAATGAAGTATGTTTTTAATTATTCCTTTGGTGAGATCAAAGGTGTGCTTTCTATAGACATTAAGAAGATAATATATTTCTTTATAAATTTAACAAAGTGGAGATTCCTTAGTGTCGAGAACAAACTTCATCACCAAACACTTGCTAGTACAAATCCTCATGCATATCCCCACTTGTCTTCATGCACCAATTACTAAATATTTTATTATATTAAGACCTACAATAAGAATAACGACACTAATAATAGCTTTATTTTATACTATATATGTAAAAGCTTATTCATATATTGTACTATTTCAAATATTAAATATGTTTATGGTTTCATTAGAATACATTAAATCATGAAACATCCTTATAGATAATGAAAACTCAAAACTATAATAAATGTATTTACCAAATGTAACTCAACGACTCATCGACACTCCACTCTTTTAGTGCTTTCATAACGTTACGCCACACCACCACTTTTCTTATTAAATAAACATATAAAATTACTTTTTTTTGAAAAGCAATGCCATTAACGAGGCTAGCAAAAATTTACAACCCCAAAGTGTACAATACAATGAAATAAAAGGAAACACAACAATACAAAACAATACTACAAGCAAGATAGGTAGGAAAGAAAACATAGAAAGAAAAAACCCCCTAATTGTGTACATTAAATAACTTAATATGCATTAATTAGAAAAATATTAAATGGAGGTACTTTAGGAACTATCATGCTTAGAAAGTTATCTTAAGTGTCTTCAACTTTAAACAAAATTACAATTGTGCCATCTTTAAATGTTTTATATAATAACATAGAAAGATAAAAGAAATAAAGTAACGTGTGTATCAGCATGCACTCGCTGTGACTCACCGAGGGCAAGTGCCAATAACCGCTCATGCCACCTCACTCACTGTTACCTCTTGATGGTTGCATTATACCTGGTCTAATGTGACAACACTCATGATTATAAATCATGTCATTATCTAAGGATGTTAGGGGCCGGACCTTGACTATTTTCTGTACTACAACTAACTCATTAAAATAAAAAAAATAGAAAAAAACAATTGTGCTAATAATTTTAGGTGCCAGTTCAGTGTCAAACATCACTATTGCCACCATTATAATCCCATCAAAATTTTAGCTCAAAGTCTCAATTTTGTCAAAGAAAATGAGAGGAACAACAACTATATCAGTTGGGTCAGATGGGGTGGATATCATTACTATCATCAATCCACCTGTTAATTCACTTTCTTTTGATGGTAATCACTATCTAATTAGTATAATGTGTTTGTTAATTGTATAAATTTGTATTGAAACTATTTGTTCATTGTTATCCACAGTGCTAAATAGCTTAAAAGAAAGTTTTGATGAAGCATTGGAAAGGGATGATGTGAAGGCAATTGTTGTTACAGGTGGTTTTAATGGTTGTTTACTTGAGTATATGTTGATTATTAGTCGTTGTTGTAACGCGTGTGAAGTTAATATTTAAGATGATTAAAGCAGGTGCGAAAGGCAGATTTTGTGGTGGTTTTGACATCAATGCATTAGGTGAACTGCAGGAAAGCAAAGGTGTGTTTTAACTCTTATATTGCGTTTTGTCTGTGTGTCAAGTCGAGCTGGAATTACGGGTCAAAACAAGCTAGTAGTGTTTGCAAGGAACTATGGATCGGATTGGTCTGTAAGAACGAAACATGATTCGTTTTAACTTTTAAAGTAGTTATTATGTCAAATATGTTTACAAAAGTTGATAACTAGCTTTTGAATAAATGATTTACGAGGTTTGGTGTTTTATGCATCAACATATGACTTCATGTGAGTTTTGACCCGTTTGACCCATTCAACTGGCTTTGTTTTAGACTAAAATTTAAATTTTACATATTTGACAACATAACCCGACTTGACCCATTAGAGATAAAACATAACCCGACTTGACCCATTAGAGATAAAACATAACCCGACTTGACCCATTAGAGATAAAACATAACCCGCCTTGACCCATTAGTTATGCTAAAAGATTATTGTTTTCCATGTTGGTTTCTTGTTTACAGCAATGGCATCAAAATCTGGTTATGCATCAATTCATATACAGTCTGATACCATGGAAAGTAAGTTTTTTTCTTACTATTTTTTTAATTATTTTTGTTTTTTTATTGTTAAGTACTCTTTATCAAAAAAAATTCTTAAAAAATGTTGGCTATGTTGGTTTCAGCTGCAAGAAAACCGTCTGTTGCTGCTATTGACGGGCTTGCGCTAGGTGGAGGACTAGAGGTTGCAATGGTATGTTCTGTTTCTCCATTTTCCTATTTTGGTAAATTTAACGTTTATTTATAATATTCGTTATAAGTAATGTTGATATTGTTTTCAGGCCTGCAACGCTCGAATCGCTACTTCTACTGCTCAGTTAAGCCTGCCGGAACCGCAGCTTGGTATTATTCCTGGAGTTGGAGGTATATAGCCCTGTATATCATTCTTCTGAAATAGATAATGTAAATGATGTCATGTGTTATACAATCTTTATAGAAAAAATGACAAAAAACATTTTATAACATATGATTTTGCATTATTTTCAGGAACTCAACGGCTTCCACGGCTTGTTGGTCTAGCAAAGGCCCTTGAAATGTTGTTGGTATGCTGTTTATCTGTTGAAAGTTTCAATTTTTGGGCGTCACTTTCAAATTCCTCACATTTCTTGTTTTAAAGATGTTCAAGTTGCAATATATTAAATTTTTACATTGCCATAAGCAGTTGATCATCTTGAATTGTGTCACAAAATGAAAATTTTATTTTTCTACAACTATGAAGGAAATTTCAGAAATCACAAAAGTAGATGTGGTAGCTTCAACTCATTAATCATGTCTATTTGAATGACATAATTTGACCATTTACTTGTTGATTGGGTCGATTCAAATATTTTTTTATGTATTGGTTGAAAGTAAAATAAGGCCTTAAAAGGAAACTGTTCAAATGGGTCAAACGGGTAGAAAAAGAAAATTATTGCATAAAGCCTCCTAAATCATCATTCACATCAATGTTGCATCATAACTGACACTTTTAAATTTTCATACCAAGATAGAAAAAAATTAAACAAAAAGTGTTTGTTGATTTGTTTAGAGCATCCCAAACAATCTGTCATTTTTAACTGAACCCATTTTGACAAGTTGCTAATCCACACGTTTAGACATCTAAAACACTGATTGTTCAAGATTGCCATTTTCTTGTATCAGAGCCAATACATAGTAATATAGTATTATGTTTTTTCAACTGGTTGATCTCTCTATCTGTCTCTCTCACACACACTAGACATCAAAGCTGGTCTGTGGAGAGGAAGCTCATAAGTTAGGACTCGTGGATGCCGTTGTATCAGGAGATGAATTACTAGAAAACGCTCGTCAAATGGCCTTACATATATCAGCTCGTAGAAAACCATGGGTTTCAAGTCTTTACAGAACAGATAAAATCGAGCCACTTGGCAAGGCGCTTGAAATATTGAGTTTTGCTAGAGCTGAAGCGTGCAGGCAAGCACCAAATTTACAACATCCACAAGTTTGCATTGATGTTATAGAAGAGGGCATTGTCTCCGGCCCACGCGCTGGATTATTGAAGGTTTATACTTGTAATAACTAACTTCCCAATGTTTGCTTGCATTACTTGACCCCGTTATAATGTCATTTTGTTTATATAATTTGCAGGAATACGAAGCATTTCAAGTTCTTCTAAAGTCAGATACCTGCAAGAGCTTGACTCATGTATTCTTCGCGCAACGTGGTACTACGAAGGTACACTGTTTTTTTTAATCTTTTTATTATTATTGCTGTTGATGTTGTTGCTGTTGCTGCTGTTATTGTTGTTGTTAAAAAGGTTTGCTGGTTGATCATAACAATCTCTAAAGAGGTTAAGATTTTATCAATGTTGACATCAATGATTTCATCAATGTTGAAATCATAGTTCAAAGTTGACTAGAAAAATAGGTACTCCTCGTATGTCATAAAATTACTAACCAACTGGTTTTAGGCAAAAAAAAACAACAATATTTAACAAAAATTGCTTTAACGTAATCACCTAAGATAACTGTATTTCAAGTGCCACATTAGGAAAAAGGTCAGCACGGTCAAATGAGTATGATCAAGTCTTGTTTGTGTGTGTTACCAGGTACCCGGGGTCACTGATCTTGGTTTGAAACCGAGACAGATTAAAAAGGTTGCTATAATTGGTGGAGGTATTATGGGTTCAGGAATAGCAACAGCTTTAATTCTACATGGGTATGAAGTTTTCTTGAAAGAAGTCAATCAAAAGTTCTTTGATGCTGGATTAGATAGAATCAAAGGTTTGACCTTTTACTTTCTTGATATATTTGTTAACTACTTTCATATCAATATATTGACTTATCTATCATCCAGCCAATTTGACAAGCAGTGTCAAGAAAGGTAGTTGACTCGAGAGAAGTATGCGAAAACCATCTCTCGCCTCAAGGGCGTTCTTGACTACGAAAGCTTAAAGGATGTGGACATGGTGATTGAGGTATCTAACTTTTTAAATTTAGTTTTGAGAATTGACGAAAAATGTCATAAAAACTAGAGTTTCATGATTATGTGCCTATCTGTCTTTGAGTAAACAGGCTGTTATTGAGAATGTCTCGTTGAAACAACAGATATTTTCGGATTTGGAGAAGCATTGCTCTCCAAATTGCGTACTTGCAAGTAGCACCTCGACAATTGATTTGAATATAATTGGTGAGAACACAAAGTCTCAAGATAGGATAATCGGGGCACACTTTTTCAGGTAATAGTTTGTTAAGAGTAGTTATTCAGTTGATTGAGTAATATCACAATCATAAAAACATACTTTCATTTTTTCTTCAAAGTTGCAACATACTTACATCATGGTTGTCATGACCAGTTAAATCAAAGTATGTTGTTATTTTGAAAATTTTCAAATGTGTTTTTGTACCAATCATAAAATCATGCTTTCATTTCTTTGACCACTAATAATATTGTAACACCCAAGACAAATCACACATTAATCTTGCACAGAATAGTTGTTGGATTCATAAGGAATTTTGGACTAAATATCACCAACGTGTTTTGGTGTAATGGTTATGAATCATATGAGAACTCCACAATTAAACATGCCTAGATAGAAACAATTATCCTCATGGTTGTTATGAATTTACAACGAATGAAAGCATATTGTTATTTCTGATAATAACCATCAAAGTAACAACAAACTTTCATTACTTTTTCCTAATAACAGGTCCTATTTATCCCACCGTTGCTATGTGTGGGTTAAAATTTGAAAACATGATGCTATACATTTGAAAGTGCCAAAGTTCATTGCTATTTTCATTCTTGTTAGAAACAATGTTACTCTTTTGCTCAATTATTCATTTTCTAATGAAGTTTTAAGTTTTAAAAGAAGTCATGAGTTATGACTTAGCTTTGAATATTATTTTGCAGCCCAGCTCATGTGAAGCCACTACTGGAAATCGTCTGCACGTCGAAAACATCACCTCAAACAGTGGTTGACTTGTTGGATGTGGGGAAAAAGATTAGAAAAACATCGGTTGTGGTTGGGAACTGCACAGGTTTTGCTGTTAACAGGATGTTTTTCGCATATACTCAATCGGCACTTTTCCTAGTGGAACATGGTGCCAACGTATACAAAATTGATCAAGCAATTACAAAATTGGAATGACAATGGGCCCGTTCAGATTGTGTGATCATGTTGGTTTTGATGTTGCAGTGGCAATCGGGTCACAATTTGTTTAAAATTTTCCTGAAAGAACATATAAATCTATGCTTATTCCGCTCTTGCAAGAGGATAAAAGAGCTGGTATGAATTCTTGTTATAAATTACATAAGATGTCTTTATTTGATTATGATCTTGTTTGTTTCTTAAACTAGAGATTCTTGTTTAGGAGAAACGACCTGCAAAGGTTTTTATCTCTACAATGATAAATGCAAAGCGAGTCCAGATCATAAAACAAAAAAGTACATCCAGAAAGCAAGAGAAATTTCTAGCATTTCAATTGAAGCTAAGGTTAGTTTGTAACACAACACGAAGAGTGAAGTTAATAATCCTACATTTTTTTTGTGTGAAAATGTAAAGAAAGTATATAAATTCAACTAATTTGTTATAACCAAGTTTAATTTTGTTCAGTTTGAGAAGTTATCAGATAAGGACATAATAGAGATGTTGTTCTTTCCCGTTGCGAATGAAGCTTATAGAGTATAGCCGATGGCATTGCAGTAAAAACAACTGATTTGGATATCACGAGCGTGATGGGAATGGGATTTCCATCTTACAGGTTTTATATTTATACATTTTATCAACGATCTTATTCAATATCTTATAATATATCTGTTGTTTAAAGCTTGTTAATTACGATAAGTTTGTGTCTAGGGGAGGGATTATGTTTTGGGGAGATTCAGTTGGATCTAAATACATAAATGAGAGGCTAAACAAGTGGTCTAAGACATGGGGAGTTTTTAAGCCATGTGACTACTTGGCTCAAAGACCTGCACTTGAGGCTCCTTTGGTTAGATCCACTTCATACGTTTCCTTTACGCATAACGCTAGATTTAAGAATACTAAATATACGTCATATGTTTTGGACAAGCAAATGGACAAAACATTAGCTCATAGCCAAATTGATTATACTAGTGCTTCTTAGTTTAGCTATTTTTTATCGTTTTGGTTTTCAAAACATTGTATAACTATTTTTTATCGTTCTGGTTTTCAAAACATTGTATTGTATGATATAAAAGTCTAAAAATACACAAAATTTATGTGAGAATTGAATAAGCATGTTTAAAACAAGTATTTGTGTGACCACAAGCTAGACAAAACATTAAAACATTGTTAATGTTTGTTTTTATGAGTTTTGGACCACAACACAACTCATCAACAGCTTCATTTCAAAAAGAACAAATAGTCAAAGTCATAACACGTGTGGAGATTCCTTTATGTGTTGGGTCTCAAGGCTGGGAACAACGTTTCATTATTATCACACATTTATGCGGCATGCATTCCCACTTATCTTCATGCACTAATTACTAAACTATTCATTGTATTAATAACACTATATAAATATATATATAATATATTAATTTTGTGGGACATATGAAACCTTATTTTAGTCATGGCACTATTTGTATAAAAAGAACTTTATCTACTATGCATCACCATCACCATTATTTATAGACTCATAAACTTAAGTGACTATGTTGCTTAGAAAGATGCATTATCTTTAATATTTTTTTGAAATTTAATAATGGTATGTAAGATTCAATCCAAGTGGTGAAAGGTAATGTATTATGTATGATGTTATGCAAATATGTTTTGTTTTCTTTTGGAACTTAATCATAAATGTGTTTTTCATTAGATTCGTTTTTTTTTTTCGTTCTTTGTTTTCTTCTCAAATTTGTTTTCATTGTTCCTTCATAAACCATGATATTGACTACAAATTTAGTTATTTATAAGCTATGTTTGATATGTATTTTTTTTACAACATATATATCACTCGTAATGAGCTATTTGTTATTACCGGTCTGTGTTCTTTTTGTGAAGTGGTATGTGTTTTTTTGGTAAATAGTTACTCGTTTATGTTGTTTGCAACACATACACCTATGAATCTGTGATAAAAAAGTTATATGAAATGAATGATCATTGTTGTTTTCCTCTAGTGTTCTATATTTTTTCTACTAATAACCCTACATGTTTGATATGTCAATTGTTCCTTCTTGGGACATATACACATTGTAATAATGTTTTTTACACATACTTTGTTTGTGATACTACTTTTACAACACATATATACATATATTTGTGTTATTTGATATCTATTATAATTAATTATAGTTTCCACGAATAGTATCTTGTTATAATAGCTAGTGTAGTAAATTTTAATAATTAACAACTTCATTGCTACATCTCATCTTTGTTACCCTCATATATAAGCCGTAACAATTCAATTATTATGTTTGTTAATATACCAAGAAAATCAAAACATTATTATTAGTAATATACTAGTATGCTTGAGAGATTGTTTGACAACAAATCCCTTCATGCGGAAGTTTCTGTGTGCAACAAAATGTTTGTAAGAAACAATACAACCATTGTTTAACATTTGGTTAGTTTCACTCAATTTATTTCTTATTCATAGACTCTTTAAAAGATTGATTCGTTTATCCTATTTTTTATTACAAGTATCAATTGGAGTTAAAACTAAGCTCAATTGATCGGAAATAAAATCCTTTGTTATAAACTATTACAAATTCGATGTAAATTATAAATAACCTCACTCCCCCTCATCTATTTTCTTTTTCCTTTTATTCTTCTTTTACCCTTTTGACATCTTAGAGCATTCACAAAAGTTTCCTTATATTTATATTAAAAACACTACTTTTTTACTATCTCTTATAATTAAATAATATTTTTTAATATTTATATCATTATATTTTTTTTTCCTTCACTCACAACTAATTTTAAAATATTAAAAAAATATGAGAGTTGTACCGTGATTCCCGATATTTCCCCAGGGAATCATGATAAGAGCATTCAGAGTGGGTTTTCCAATCTCATCTCTATATTTCATTAAAAACACTATTTTTTACTATCTCTTTTAATTAAATAATATTTTTAATTTCTTTATTATTATATTTTATTTCTCTTTCACTCACAACCACCTTTAAAATATTAAAATAATTATGGGAGTTATACCGTGATTCTCCGTATTTCTCCAAATATAGGGAATAATAGTAAAACCCCCATAAATATTCTCTCATTCACTCACAACCACTAACAACAATCCCCTATAATATATAACACACACTTAGAGCATTCACACCAGCTTCCCCAACCCAATCCCTATATTTATACTAAAAACACTATTTTTTTACTATATCTTTCGGGTCGGAAACGTGGGTTGCTGGTGGGGCTGTGCCCCTTCTCCCTCTTCTTCCGCTTTACAACCGGAATAAGAAACCTTAGAATTCACCCCGACGAAAGAATGGGATTTGAGAGGCTAACGAATCGAAATTGTATGGAATGTCCTACTCCTGCCCGAGCTTTCCGATCAAGCAATCCCCTATTTCAGGAACATCTATGTTAGGTAGGCCCAAGGATAATGCTTTTTAATATATTTATCATTATCTTTTTTTTCTTCCACTCACAACCATTTTTAAAAATATTAAAAATTTTATGGGAGTTGTATCGTGATTCCCCATATTTTCTACAACCCCTGTAAATATTTCCCCTCTTTACTTACAACCACTAACAACCATCCCCAAAATATAAAACAAACACTCATATAAAAATGAGGAACCTACTATGAATGCTCTTATTAGACTATATTATTATTAAATTTTGGTAAGAATTACTAGGGTTGAACCAACGGGTCCATTTAGGTTTTTAAATTTTTTTGTAAACTCTATATAATGTAACCTAAACTATCAATAATAATCAATTCAGTTTTTTACCATCTTACAACACTCACATCAAAAATGGAGAACCCATTGTAAATGCTCTAAAACCCTTATAAATATTCTCTCATATTCACTCACAACCACTAACAATCATCTTCCATAATATAAGGCACACACTCAAATAAACAAAATAAAGAAACCCACTATAAATGCTTTCAATGCTCAAAATTTCTAACATCAAAAAAGTTTGTTATTTGTAACTAAAACATAGATCTATGAAAATGAAGATGCAATTGTTGAGTCTCATCAAATTTTTTTTTTGAACAGACAACGAATAAATTTTAAGCCCGGTCACCCGGTTCACCCATTGGAGAAAGGCCACTCACGCTTGCAAACACAGACAACGTTGGTGTCCCGGCTAGCCCACCATTCCATAGGAAACCCACCACCCAAAGGCCTACTCTGAATTAAACTACTGGCAAACTCTGAATTAACATTCGGTTCTACTTCTCCTTTATTCAAATAAACCCATGTTCAGATACGCATCTCTTTCTATTGTAACATCACCACACAGAATCCTCGTAAGTAACAAGCGCGCTAGAACAAAGCCAAATCATACACGCGATATCTGTTATCACTAGCTATCACAATTGTGGTACAACAATTAAAAATCTTATTATTTTTTTGTGTAGTACAATTGTATGATAAGACGAATGCTTCAGCTTCACAACAAATGATGTGGGTCATCTTCTCCAAATCCAGGTGAGTTACTGCAGATCTTTCGATTTAGGTGCATACTGTTTTTTCACTCACGGGTGTCCGATCCATTGGTTTTATACATCATTTTATTATCACTTGTTTTTATTTGACTTTAGTTTTCTTTGTTATCCTTTTTTATATTACATGTGATCTCTACATATATAGTTATGTACGACTCCTTTACACCAAAACTATATAGAAAACAAGTTGATAACTTCATGTTTATGACTATTTTAACAATCAATTTTTACGTTTCGATTATCTTTATATGTGTACAAATAATTACTCTATTATAATTACACATGAAAATGAATATTTTTAACCTAAAGTTTTGTTTATTTGATTTTGATCACTAAAGTTTAAGATTTTTGAGTTCGGCCACCAAACTATTTATAGTGAATTTTTTACCACAATTACCCACTAGAGTTTAGTATTATATATTTTAGCTACCGGTATGCTTTTTTTATTCTGGTCACTAAAGTTTAGAATATTAAAGTTTAACCACTAAACTATATATAATGAAATTTTATTTTTTCGAGTTTGACCTATCAAGTTTAGTATTTTTTAGTTTCTCCGCCAAACTTTGATTTTTTGATTTCCGATGATCCGGTACATAACGATCAAAGTAACATATAGTTGTATGCAGGGGAAAATGACTGGACTCCGACCACTAGCATATGACTTTGGCCTCTTAAAGTTTAGGATCGTAGAGTTTGGTTGCTAAACTATTTGTCTGTTTGTAGTGAAGTTTTAATTTTTCGGGTTTGGCCATTACAGTTTAGTATTTTTTAGTTTCATCACCAAAGTTCGTCTTTATGGTTTCTAACGAGCTGAACAAATAACGATTAAAGTAACATTGTGTGTGGGGATCTGATATCCGCTGCGAAGCGCGATGATAAGAAACTAGTTGTGTACAAATAATTGAACCGATATGATGTTAAATCAATATTTATATTTTGGTATGTTAACAAGTGTGTAGGTTATTGATATATGGTTAATGTTGACAAATGTTGCAATTGTTATATATATACGATATTTTATTTGTCATGAAACTTTTTGTTATAATATTTTTGTAAAGATCATATTAGTAATTTACTCTTTTTAGAATAACTATTATTTTATTTATATATATATTTGATGCAATAAATAACTGAATTCATGTTTGAATCCACTCACATCAAAAGCAAACATTTACCAAAGGATGGTTTTCACAGTGATATCAAAATGTGTTGTATACTTGTATGGTGTCTTTGTTAAAGAAAAGATTGTTGTTTGAAGAAAAGTAAAAATATTAATATTTATCTTTAGTAAAATTATTCTTTAAAAAGAAAACAACAAGGAAATTAAGCAACTATCAAGATATAGAGAAGTCAGACTGACAAGACACAGGATGCTATTAATTAAATAAATTATTTGAGAAAAAAAAGTAATTAAACGAGGTAGAGATGTTTCTTCTTTAGATTACTGTTTGCAGAGTTAATAAATTCTTTTTCTGATTATAATTTACCTATAATATCCCACCACCACCATTACATGCATAGTTTGTCCTTATATTCGGTGGTTAAGATTTAAAAGCAATTTTAAAATATGTAGTTTATCGTTAAAGAAATCAAAAGCTGACAGTTAACACATGGTTAACTAAAGAATATTTTTTTCTAATAAATAAATTAACCTAAGGGTTTATAAATGGAACTCATTGCTTATGAAAATTTTGATATGAAATTACTCCATAGCAAATCAAAACTGACATGTTCATATTTATAGTAATTCATACGCATATAGCGGGAGTTGACATATTTGTAACTATAGGGTTAGGTGATAACTAGAAATGAAAAAAAAGTTGTTATAGAAAATTAAAAGGATTTATATTTATCATTTACAAAATAATACTTTAAAAAGAAAAAAATTAAAAACCTTTCTTAAACAATAATTCATACACTTATCAACTTAAAGTATATCAATCTGTAATAGAACTATGCTAAGAGTTGAACTTTCGTATTCTTCAATGATAATTTAACTTTCAACACCAATGTTGTTGGGACCGGATCAGACGCCGGTCCAACCGGGGATCGGCTAGGTGGACGGTCTGGTTCGCATTGAATCGTTTTGGGCTGGTCGAACCGGTGGTCAGACCGGGAAATTGAACCGGTTTGAACCAGATTTTATTTTTTTATTTTTTATTTTAATGGGTGAAAAGGGGGTGTTAAACCATATTTAGTGTGTTTGATATATAAATATAATTAAGTTTTATATATAACTATAAAATACATATATAATTCATAATTAAATTACTTATATTTAATTATATATATAATTATAACATCATATGGTTTTTAAATTCAGTAGAACGTTCGGTTCTACAAACATCACTCAAACACCTTATTACTACCCCAGTGACAAGCAAGAAAATTAAACAAATATCAAGATTAAAAAGAAGTTATAAAATTGACAAGACACAAATGTTATTAATTAAACAAGTATATCAAAAAAGTAATTAAAGGAGGTAGATATGTTTCTTCTTTAGATTACTGTTTGCAGAGTTAATAGATTCTTTTTCTGATTATAAATCACTAATCTCCACCACCACTGCATGCATAGTTTGTCCTTATATTCCAGTAGGGTTTCATCATCTTTTAATAGTCCAACTCACTCAGTCCTCACATGCTCCCTGTACCCCCCCCCCCCCCCCACCCCCCCCCCCCCCCTCCAACCCCTACTTCTTTCCCACACCCACCACATTCATTCACCCTTTGACTCTCACAAGTAACATCTCTCAATCTCTCTCTCTCACACACAAACAACATCAAGAAAATCATCAAGTTCAAATCTTGAAATCTTGAAAGCAAAGTTAGAGGTAATCAAGATATGGAAGCCTTACCTGATGACACTGGAGACAGCAGCATGCAGTGCACACAACATCACTTCAAGAACAACAGTCCTGCTGGTGGCATTTGTGCTCTTTGTCTTCAAGAAAAATTAGGCAAACTGGTGTCTTCATCTTTCCCAATGACTGTTTTCCCGTCATCTTCCTCCTCTTCTCCCTCTTTCAGATCTGACATTGGCACCACCACAACCACCGTATCCACCGCCGTACCACCACCACAGTTGGGTTCAAACACCCAAATCAGCCATACCAACACCACTACTAACTGTCACCATCATCAGTATTACTCTAATGGGTCAAGAATACTGTATCTGCTGACTCAAAAGAAGAAGAAAAAGAAAGATCTTGATGCTATTGCTGATGGGTATGATCATCAACGCAAGAATCTTGTGCTCAAAAGAAGCAAATCAACAGCCACCACTAACGGTGCTGATAACGACGGTGGTGACAACATTTCCAATAGCCCTCTTAAACGTGGCTTCTGGTCGTTCATCCACTCACATAAACACACACATTCATCATCTTCCAACATGAAAACTCTCAGAGACATTTCGTCGAACACCATGTGTGCATCCACAATAAACTCTTTCCCTCATGCCCAAAAGAGCCATAGACCTCAACAACAGATCGAAAACCCTTGTGAATCATCCTTCGATCGGAAAGTATCGCGATCCAGATCCGTCGGGTGCGGCAGCCGGAGCTTCTCCGGCGACTTCTTCGAGCGAATTTCAACGGGGCTTGGCGACTGCACACTCCGGCGAGTGGAGTCTCAACGCAACGGTGGTCAAGATTGCATCAAAGAAAGAGTGAGATGCGGTGGGTTATTCAGTGGGTTCATGATAACTTCATCTTCTTCATCATCGTCTTCTTCATCTTATTGGGTCACTTCAAACCCTAAAGAAACCAGTGGTGGTAATGTCACCGGAAAAGTGACGTCAGCCGCGAAGAGCTGGGGGTGGGCGTTAGCAAGTCCGATGAGAGCATTCAGTAAACCATCATCATCATCAAGCAAAAGAGAAGATTCAAACAAGAATCAAACACCAAATTTGAATGCAATTCCTTCATTGTTGTCTGTGAGAAGTTGAAGATGATAATATATTATGTTTTTGTTTTTGTTTTTCATTTTTCAGTTGTTTTTGGTTTTGTTTTTTGTAAATTAGTTGGGGTGTAAAATCCATCTAGTTTATGAAAAAGATTATCAAGAAAATGTGGTTAAATGGAGGATGAAAATGGTGTGTGGTGATAAAATGTTGTAAGCTAGTGGAATTAGCATTATACCCTTTTGAGTACACATTCTGTTTATGATTTTGTTTCTATGTGGGATTGATGTTAATATTTAATGGGAGTTGTATTATGTTTAAAAATGTCGAAATAAATCATTATGGTATTGAAGATACATATAGAAACCTCACTTGTGTTTTCTTGGTATCTTTTTTTGATTTGGATTGTTGGATATAGTATATTAATGTTTGGATAAATAACTGGTATTAAACCCTTCGAGTTACGGCGGAAATGTAAAACCATATCTGATAACACTAATTTCACACAAACATCGGTTACCGCCAACAAAAAAGGTTGTATTAAAATAGTGGATCATTAAAAATAAAGTGTATTAATATACTTTTTGTATTTATTTCCATAACATATTTGTTGATGTTAAAGTATAATAAAGTATCTATTCTCATAATTTAATTAATTATCTTTTTTTATTAACTTTGTTAGCATATCATGTTTTATTTTCTATCTACATCCTACTCATAAATATTTATTTTATTATTTTATACAAATATTGTAATACTAACATTTACAAGATTAGTGTCTACAGTAACAATCACATTGTTGCTGGTCCATATGTCATTATTTTACCGGCTCACGCGTAAAAATTTTAAACCTTGTTTTTGTTTTTTTGCTGATTAGTATACGTGATATTTTTTGTTTTCCAAATAGCCAACAAATGGGATCATTTGATGCAATGGTAGCACACTTCTTTCTCATGTTTAACTCGTGTTCAAATCCCATTGATTTCAATTTTAATTAATAGCTTTATTTATTTATTTATTTATTATTTTGGCAAGTTAATATTATTTTTACTTTCTTTTACTGTGTGAATGAAATTTATATATTTTATTTTTTGGTTTCTTTTTTATTTCTTTTAATATATAACTAATACTTTTAAATCAACTATATAATTTATCGGTTTTATGTATCTATGAAACATTATATACACATATAACAATCACGATGCGTAGCTTTACCCACGGTGAAGCGCAGTATGGCCTCCTAATTTATAAATATTTATAAAATTAATAATCAGTTAGATCTTTATATTTAAATAACTGTTATTTGAAAATCTCAAAATTTAAGAGATAAAGATGAAGTTGGGCAGAATATTGTACAAATCACTAAACTTTTTAGGAAATCATTTGAAATTTAAGAGATTGGAAATAAGAAAAGATGTACATGGGAATGCCATTAGAATATTATGTGAGAATAAAGATATTTAATAGAAAATGATAAAACTTTTTGAAGATATGATAGGGGTTAAAAGGTCTACAAGTCACCTTTTCTATATTATGTAACTAGATTGTTTGTGGGATTTCACCTTTTCTCTTTTGCTACTAGATTGTATGGGGATGTATACATAATAATTTTTCAAATAAATATTTAAATTTAGGTACTTTATTAAATATCTTTTGACAATTTTGTTTTATTTTTGTTATTATTGAAACAAAACTGAAACTTTCTTTAAAAATCATCACATCCTGCATCAGACGAGACTAGATCTCATGACATTTTGATTGAAGAAGACAATACTAACGGCAGGATGTTTCTTCATAAAAGTTAATTTTATAATGCACTTCTTAAAAAACAAACAACTAAAATAAAATAAGGTATTTAATGCTTAACTAACGCTATAGTAATATATATAGAAAAGAAAATGATGGAATTTGAATAACACTTGTAAGAGCATCATCAATGGTAAAATCAAAAAAACTTAAAAACATGCCTAGTCAGTAGACATATGAAAAAACATTCATTTTTCCCATGGTAAAACTTAAAATACCTAAATTGCCACATCATTATCATATTTTACATTATTTTAATATCAATATTATATATTAATATAAAATATAAATAAATATTTATCTGTCTTTTGTTGGATGAAAATTTTAAAACTTTAAAATTTTAAAATATAAAAGTTAAATGTTTTTAAGAGGAAAATATTAAAATTTTAAAATTTGAAATTTAAACTTTATAAAATAATAATTTATTGTAAAAAATTAAAATTAAATTTACTATTCAGACACATGAGCACTATTCAGGCGCATGAACACTGTTCAGGCGCATGAGCACTGTTTAGGCGCATGAGCACTGTTCATGCACATGAGCACTATTCAGACGCATGAGTACTATTCCGGCGCACTATTCAGGCACTTGGGCACTGTTCAGGCGCATAAAGTTGACTTGAAACGTCCAACACTTAAATTAATATTGAAAAACTATTTATTTTATTAATATAAATATATTTTTTTCTTCTTTTTTTAATATAAAAACTCAACCATAGCCCCACCTCTAAAAATATCAGATGTTTTTTTATATTCATTTCCATAAACACTAGATTAAAAAAAACCCCAATAGTTTTTGGTCTAAAAAATGGATGATGTGATGTTTTTAAAAGCAAAAAACACCTTATTGGAGTTGCTCTAAGGAGATTGCAGGTATATGATGAGTTATGTTTGGCACATCGAACAGTCCAAGTTGAAATACTTATTATCAGTCACACCCCATTTTACTTTTTCCTTTTATTTTTAGACCATGTGTAATGGAACGTTAAGCCCATACATAACGCCATATAATGCTTACCATCACCATTATGGTGGAGCGTTATGTTTAAAGGGGCATTATTATTATAACATCACAAATCATCAAATTCATAATGATGAAGGGACATTATAGGGAAATCAACCATTACTTATGTTTTTAACAACAAAATAATGTTAACTTGGCGCTGATGTGACAAAAAATGTTGTTTAATGGACATTAACCATTACACATGTTCTTAATATCTCTGTTAATTCATGTCGATTTTCTAAGTGAAATATTTGTTTGTAAACTTAATTAGTCTAATTTTAAAACTATTCTACTATTGTAATTTAGTTTAAAATCCATTGTTGACAAGTGATTATGATAATGTATTTATGTGTATACACGTGATAATGATATCAAAACAAGTATATTAACATCACAGTATCTTTAACCTTGAAGCAATAAGAGAATAGTCACCACATTTGCGGTAATGCCAATATTGACGATAGAAGAACAAAATAAATGTTAATGTGAACTCTATCGTTGTTGTCAAATTAGAGAACTCTCGAGTTCATCAAATTTGTTAACAAAATATATATAGTTGCATGTGTAAGTTGATGTCCATTTTATGAAGGATTTGTAGAAACTATTCATATAAAAATTAAACTAAAACAGTTTTCATTAATATAAACAATACAAAAGAAATATAAATAATAAATTACAATGCTATTTACAATTGTAAATATATAGAAAGAGAATAACAAAGATGAAAAAGGTTTAGGATTGTGTTAAACACGGGACCCTTAAAAAATTTCCAAGCCTCCTAGGAGAATTTGTTTTGTTCCCAGGATACAACAGGTGAAACAATTGCTACTGTTAGGATTGCTCTAGAACCTGAATTAGATTGTAGAAGAGAAACCAGAGATGAAGGACGGTTGGAGAACGTTGTTGGCTGCAAGTTTTCGTATTGGGTTGGTGGGTCTTGTCTACTATTGTACCCTTAGTATATATAGGAAACTCGAACTGTAACAACCCATTCAGCCATTAATCTGAAAATCATAATTGCTCATTAAAGTTATCAATTCGGCTTAGTGACTTGGTTAGAAACTGTCATCGGTTTCAATCAAAGCATAACTGTTTTGGACCACATAGATTCAGATCACACACCAAGGCCAGTCGCACCTATAACTGTTTTGGACCACATGGACTTAGACCACACACCAAGGCTAGTCGCACCTGACCAGGCCCTGTAACCAGCCTCCAAAAATACCAAGGTGGCTCGCAAACAACCCAGTCAGCCATTAATCCAAAATAGTAACTTCTTATTAAAGTCATCAATTTAGTTTAATGACTTGGTTAGAAATTATCATCGGTTTCAATCAAGAAATAACTGTTTCGAATCACATGAGCAGACCCTCAAACAAGCTTTCAGAAATATTAAGGTGGCTCACGAACAATCTAGTCAACCATTAGTCCGAACTCGTAAGTGCTCATTAAAGTCATTTAATTCGGTTAATGACTTGGTCAGAAACTATCATTGGTTTCAGATAGGGTGTAACTGTTTTGAACCACACAGACTCACTCAGACCACGCACCAAGGTTAGTCGCACTTAACCAGGCCCTCGAACCGACCTTCAAACATAATAAGGCGGCTCTCGACAATGCAAAGTGCGGTGTTCAAAGTGTGCCACAATGCGCCCATATGCCCACGTGTGTGCGAGTTAAGGGTGTGTAGCAACACCCTTTGTGAATCCACTTAGTCTGGTAGTTTAAAAAACAAAATAATCATGAGGTTATAAAATATAAATCATTTTACATTCTTTCGTTCCTCTAATGTGTGACAACTTCTCACACCATTAAACCCTAATACCAATCGTAACTTATTACATTGATATCACACTCAACACATTAATTTTATATAGTAAATATTAATAATTGTATTAATATTAATAATATCAATATAAATTTTCAACAGGAACAATAATGCCTTAATATGCTTGACTAGAGACATAATATACATTTTTAGATTATTTAAATTTAATGTTAACTGTTTTTTAAAATTTTTATCCTTACTTAGAATTATTGTAAATGAATTAAAGATCATTATAGATGATTTAACGTGAGTAACCTTCTTATTGTGTAGATGATTATAGATGTTTTGACATGAGCTAAAAAACCTTCTTATTGTCTAAGATTTAGTGCAAGTAGTCATGTATTTGTAGTGGGAGTTTAAAAGCTCTGTAAAAATAAACTCACTTCTCATATTGTCAGTGAAATCAACATATTTTCAAAAGTTGAAAAGTTTTTATGTGAATAGAAAATTAGTTTTATAAAAGAAACTAATTATATAATATAGAAAGAACAATCAACGTACTTTATTTTATGCATGATGTACATCATGCTTAATTAATAGCGAGTTACCTATGGTTCTGTAGTCGTATTCAGGCCAGGGCGGGCATCAAAGACGATGATTTGGCGTCATAAAATGTAATGGCAATTAGGTGTATCACTTCATATTTTACGTTGCAAAGCTTTCAATTAGGTGTAGCTAAGAGTGCTTAGGATTGCAAAGTGTATCACTTCACATTTGAGGAATGTGTATGCGGTAACAAATTCATAAGATTTATAATTACTTAAAAACTAATAACCCTTTTCCATATGGTTTTCTTTATGCAATAACAGAGCCAGTAAATTTTTCGAAAAGAATTTAAAGTTGTTAAGATGATTATAATGGTACAAAACAAATAGTAAATAGTTCAAATCGATCTTTCCTGTTTCAGCTGATGGAAAACCACAAGTGAACACTCTCCTTTAAAGAAATTAGTCTGATACCTATCTTGATTTTTTCGGGGTTGTTTGGCGACATCTGAATCACCATCTTAATAGTTTAGATGTCTGAATAGTTCAACATTTAATGGTTCAGACTGTTTGTTTCACGAACAAATGTCTGAATGATTACACATTTCCCTCTGAATGGTTAATCATTATACTAATGCTAAATGATTAAGACCCACTTGAATTGGTTAAACATTTACCTTTGAGTAGTTAAGTAATATACTAACTCTTAGTAGTTTAGATTTTTTAATGGTTCAAATATTTTATTGGTTCAACACTTAATTATTGAAATTGTCAAACAACCACTTCAACTTTTGCATTTCATTTCTCCCATGTCTTCAAACGATTTAACCACAACACAATACCGATTTAACCACAACATGATACCGCCGCAAAGCGCGGGTTAAATACTAGATACATATACATAAAAGAACTAATTTATAGAAAAATAAATTCAAAACTAAAATCCTTAAAATAAAAAAAAGCCAGCTTAAGAGACAAATGATAAATCGCAAGATCTACATAGCATCTTATTATTTGAAAATGACCATTAAATCAATAAATTATGCATCATGACCATCACATGCATGAGTTTCTTTACACTCCGTCTCCGCAACCCATCTAAATAATTTATTACTTCGAAACGTAGAGGTAACCACCTGTTAATCCAATGTATTAAGGTGCATTAAATTGTTGATTAAACTCAACGTTTTCTTATATATGATAATAAAGTTAATAAATGAACGAAGAAACTTCATTAGTGGAAACAAACCTTTTTTAAAACATTAGTTTTAAAAAATATTTTATGTGTTCAGTGTCATCAACCATTAACTATTAACTATCAATATAATAGCAAAGTATTAGCTACATGGATTTTTATAGTTTTATTTTCTCATCATAGAAGTTTCGTAATTTATATATTTGGTCTTTTTTGACTTGTCAAGTTATTTTAGTAGTTAAAAAAATTCTAAATACATATTTATTATGTTATGTTAACGTTATTCCTTTCTTTCTGTTTACTTGATTTCTTCCAGTTCAAATTCAAAGTGATAGCCGTTAGTATATTTTATGTATTCAGGGTTTCGTATTCAAGTTGTGGTACAGTTCCCCGCGCAACGCGTGCACGGGAGCATTTCTAGTTAATATAATAAGAAACTAGTTTTTTACCAGATACGAGTTACGACGGCATTGTACCTGACATATAAAGTATAGACTGCAATCGACCTGACTTGTTTTGGAACTAAATTTGCGTCGAAACTTATAATAATTCGAATTTATACAGTTTAGTGAAAACGCATTATATTTGATTTGATTGTTTTTTTCCAAATAAATTTATATCAAAACGTAGACCAAGTCAAAACATACATAAAAAATACATGCACGTTGCCGTATATGATGTGAGTAAATTTACATCAAAACGTATTTATACCGTCAAACAAAACGTATTATATTTAACCCGACATGTTTTTCCAAACATTAAACAAATACAATAAAGGACAGAAAACAACTATTCATTAGTTTCTAAATTAGCATATATATATACATATACATATATATATATATAATATATATATATATATGAAAAATTACAAAAAACATACTTTAAGTTTATATAAAGTTGACTGTATTATCCTTTATCTTTAAAAAAAACTCTAAACATACTTTTTATTAATATTTTGTGTCACACCCTCAAAATCCACTTGCGGAGTTTTACCGCAGGCATTTGAACAAACCAGGATCACAGTCAATAGTTACTCAGAACGACTCTATATGCTATAATTTAAATAAAATCAACCAAAGTACAAACTTTAAACTGTGCGGAAGTGTTTTGAAAACAACCAAAGAAATAAAAGTATAACTATGGCAAAACATGTGCCAACCAAAAGAGTAACAATAATCATTAAAATACTAAAAATGTCTTGGGAACCGAGTCTTAAAATGCAAGTGAACCATGCAGTGCTCCTATGGCAAGCAAGCTAATGACCTGAGAATAGCATACTAAAATATCAACACAATGGTTGGTGAGTTCAAGAGATATTCAAACATAAACAGTTTAATAATAGAGATATAAAAGTAGTGCATTGTAACAGATAGCTAGTCCATTAACAATAAATATTATTTCATAGTGATTTCGCAATTGAAGCTGACTGTGTTGCGTTGTTGCCTCATGTCACGACTTAACAGGTCGTGACAATGTTTATTAGGACAAATTGCACCCGGTTGACCTCGAGTCATACAGGTGGGGCTCGTCAGACCCAGTAATACTACCCAAATTTCCCCGCTATTCAATATTAACAATTCGAAAGTGTGAGGACTTTTCCATGATATCAACACTATATAATATTATACACAACTGAATATACAAAGCGTTTGTGATTTACCAGTATGCTATCTCCCCCAAAATAGATTAAATAAAGAGTGAGGCATAAACTCACCTGATATGCGTATAGATACTTAGAGTTTGACTTGACAAACAGAATAGAAAGACAACCTTCAGAGGTTACCAAGATCATATAAGTGCATGAGTACGTGTAATCAAAGAACATGTGAAACCCTAAGTACACTACAACCAAGGACTCAAGATTCCAAACAAAACAGACAGGTTTGACCTAGTTGACCCGTTTGACCCGTTGGTGACTTTATGTGTTGTAAGCCATTCAAGTAATCATACACACATATCATACATAGTTAACATTTTAAATAGATCATATGTATGCTATATCATCTGGGTGTATCACTTAGATCATCATACAACCAAGTATCATACAAGTCATGCGAATCTAGAACATTAACATGTCCACCAGTTATAACACAACTAACATGTCACACAAGGATCAAACCACTCACCACATGCCATGTGAAGCCACTCACGACTTCACATCCTAAACCCTGCCAATCCTACTAAGTAGGGGCCTCAGATTCGCACGCGTGTATGATGATCATAATCATATTCATTAGCCATGTACATTGCATCCAACAACATCACAACAATCAATTTCGAGTTCCAAATATGATAACCTAACCACTCATCAACATCAACATCACACATGATCATCAAAGTCCAAACATCACCCATGATTATCCAAAACATCCCATACAACTAATTTAACATGTTTTATCACCTTAGAATTCATCCACGAACTTACTAACATGCTTCTAACATCCCAAACATGTTCAAACTTTCACATTTTGCATATAAAAAGTTTCCCTTTTGGGAAAGCACATCCCAAAATCCATCAAACATCCTATGCATTCATGAATTCATTAATAATATACTAATTCAAGCTCATATCATCATCTAAGCATGATCAACAACATCCAACATCATAACTCATCAATCTTCATGAACAAAAGTTTCTACTTTTGGCAAGCTATGAACAACAACATCCATTCAAAGATTTCTAGCGTTCATAACAATAATCTAGCATCTAATCATCATCATGAACACATCAATAACATCAATCCATCAATAATTCAACATTACATGCAAAATAAAGTTACTATTATTAGTAAGCTATGAACATCAACATCAATTCATCAATTTCTTGCAAAATCAATGTAACCTAGCATTCATACAACCTACTAATCATCATACATTCATCAAACAATCATCAACTTCACATAATCATGCCATTTTCGAATTAGGGTTTGCTTATAATCAAAGTTCATGATCATTCCACTAAAAACATACAATTCATGCATAATCAACGTTAAACAACATGTAATCAATCCAACTAACATATTAACATCATCAAACAACATCAAATTCGACCCCATGAAGACCAATTTCACAACTAGGGTTCGGCCCTCAACAAGAACCCACAAAAACATGAAAAATCTAACCTTTAAACGTGTTATAGCTTGCAATTGATGATTCCCACGAGTTGTATTGCTTGAAATCGATCAAAATCTTGGCTTGAAGGTTAGTTCTAGGTTGAAATCGCAATTGGAGAGGTGAGGGTGATGGTTTGCGGCCGATTTGGGGTTTGGGGGGATTAGGGTTTGTTAATTTTGTTAAGTTTTAGTTTTAGGTAATTACACTTAACCCCCTTTATTTTATATTTTATAAAAACTATTCTTTTAAACACTTTTTGAAAGGTTTTAACTTAATAATACCAACATTATTAATCAACAATAACAATATTTATATTATTTCCACAACTCACAAAATAGGCAATTTAAATATACGTGTTTCCACGTTACGCGATAAAATTCACCGTTAACGTTTAAATTGTGTAAACACATAAGCATAACACAATAATCACATAATCAATTAGATTATCAATAACGTAACATTATTAATTATTATTAGGTCACCAACGTTAAACGACAACTAGTGTGTGTTCACGACACGTGTATGCAAGACCTAACGGAACTAACGGAGTTTGGTAACGGAATTTTACCGGATGTCACATTATCCTCATGTTGAAAGAATTTTCGTCCCGAAAATTGCGTTACATGGTGAGAGTGTTCCATCACTGGTCCACTGCATTGGCACACAGAAATCGAAATCGAGTGAATTATGGATGAGTTGTCACATTTTGTAACATATTTCGTCCTTTAATCTAACTGTCGTTAAGGATAATCTGGTTTTTTTACCTCTAAAGAACTATTAATGTAATTTTTTCATGTTTTTTGTAACTTTTTTGTCTTTTATTTCATTTATGTATTTTTAGAATTATACATGAAAATATAATTTTTTTATATAACATATTATATATTATATAAGTAATTTCATTGATTTAAAAATAAAATTTCTTTTACACACATTTCTTTTACAATAACTCTTCTCCACAGTTCACTCTTAAATCATTTGTCCCGACAAAACACGCTAACTTGATTTTGATTGCTCATCTCTTTAGTATTAACTTCAAATGGTGTTATTAAAAATAGAAAAACATGAAAATTGAGAAATAAACATGTCAAATCATGTTTTCTAAAAAACTTTAGCGGCCCGTAAGGGTGTTTACGGGCTGTTAAGCAAGAATATCTGCAGGATCGGTTTATGTCACTAACACTTTGTTTTTCTCTCAAACTCATTTGAACAACACTCGAATGAAGATAGAGTCAATAAGAGTTGATCACAATATAATAAGTAGTAAAGAACACAAGAAGTAATTTTCAAGGCACTTGCAGATATTGCTTCTCAACTCAAATGTTACAAGACTCTTACAAGCATATCTTATGAGTTACAATGAGAAATTATATATAATATTACCTACAGCCGGATATACTTTGATACCAGTTGGGGTCCTATAACTAAAGCCTATACTACAAGACTATAGTTTAAGGTATCTCAGATAAAATCTTATCTGAGATATGGTAGTCAGGACATGTCCCTGACTTACCTTTTATCACCAACTAAAGTTGGTAACTTGTGTTATCATAAAATGTGAACAGTAAAATAAAGTATGATCAACTACATGGCTCTTTGAGAAAACGTCATGCAGTATCAGAGGTCTGCAGCGGAGTGTCAGAGACCATACTTATGTCCACTGGTTCATAGCAGTGTCTTCCGAAGGTTAAATGGCCTCGAAAGAACAAGTACTTCTGAAGCCACTTATACTTCGGAAGAGACTACTTCTTCCGAGGCTTGAGAACTTCTTCTTTCTTCATACTTCAGAGGTAGTCTTCTGAATTCATCTACTTAGACTTGATTTTCGAAAGTAAGTTCTTTGACTTCGGAAGTAGAGTTTGTCTTCGGAAGTAGAGTTTGTCTTCGGAAGTTGATCTTTCACTTTGTCTTCGGAAGAACTCTACAACCTTTGGAAGTTCTATACTTGGCTTTGGAAGCCTTTGTAAGTAGCACCAAAATTTTTTTAAATGATTTGATTTTGGTTGCATCAGCCTTCTTCTTGATCCAATAATATCACAAGTCATTAGTTCCTTTACAAGAAAGTTTTCACGGGCCGCGAATGGCTTAACAGGTTGTTGGGAACAAAAGCTGATAGTACGGCATGTGAAGCCCTTTTTGGGTTGTAAAAAAATTTAAAAGGACATCCGGATAGCGGTGGCCTAAAATTAAATTGTATAAATATACTATTGTGCTCGATACTAGTTTTTAGTTGTATATCTTAAGAATTATAAATTTATGCAAAAAATGTACTTGTAGAATTTAGTTATAAATAGTTTTTTTTTGTTGATAACTTAACTAGTAAATAATTTATTTACTTATTTAATAATAAACATTTTTATTAAATAAATTACTCCTATATTAACTGAGATGTAATTGAATAGTAAAAAAATAATTTTAATAATAATAATAATAATTACTCCTATACTGAGATGTAATTGAATAGTAAAATAATAATAATAATAATAATAATAATAATAATAATAATAATAATAATAGTTGTTTACTAAATTATAAATGAAAAAATAAATAATTAAATTATATTATGATTTGTTTATTGAATTATAATTATTTATTGAATTCAAATTTGGCTGGTAAACGTGAACATTTACCTTGAACTCTTTAAGTTTATAAAGTTTCGAGTGTACCACGGTACAATTTTTATTTAAGAAACTAATTTTTTACGTTCGTATTTTTAGGTACGTGTCGGTAGGGGTTGTGTCAAATATACATGTTTATGTGCATGTTTTTATAATTTTACATACGTTTTGAGATGATTTACATTTAATGTTCGCCTACGTTTTGATGTGAGTTTTGTTCAAAAATGAATCGGATCAAATATAATACGTTTTCACTCAATGGCATAAATCCAAGTTAATCTATGTTTCAATGTAAACTTAGTTCAAAAACAAGTCATGACGATTGTAATCTATGTGTTTTATGTACGCTTTGACTTGGTTTATGTTTCGACTATAATACAATTTCATTCAACGGCATAAATTCAAGTTACTTTAAATTTTTATGAGAATTAGTCGGAGACAAGTTAGACGATTGTTAGTTTGTACTTCATCACGTTGTGCACAATACCAATGCAACACGTAGACAATAAATAACTAGTTGTTATATAAAAAGACTTAGCCTAGTATAAAAAGTTCCTTAGATGTCTAGTGTATATTGTAGATCTTCTATTCAAGGTAAAACAATTGAAAAATAACTTTTTTAACATATTTTTATTGAATAACGTTTAGAACAATAGAGTCTTCCTGAGATGGAATATCAATCGTTCATACTGATTTTAACGTTTCAAATCATTATTCAAATACCATTATCAAGAAGAAAACCCACAACTATTAAAAACATCTTTTTGAGTCAAGTTCAACTTTAAAACCTGAAAAATCTCAAGTTCAAAGCATTACTCAATACTAAAAATAAAGATATAATTGATAAGTATGTTTAGAGCATCCACAACGCACGAGGTTAAGGACCTCTTGTCACACCTCCCTCAAAAATGGAAATACCCTTTTATCTCTTCAAAGTTTTAATAGCATTAAATTATAATACTCGCTCTTCCCTCTCAACAAAACTCAACTTCATTCATGAACGGCTCATGATCATGGATTGCGAGCTTTTCTATCCTTCTTCTCTCTTACACATTTATCGTTCCTATTTCCATTGGTATCGACAGTCAACAAAGCTATAAACCACCCATTACATGTTTTTTTGAACGACGAAACTTTTATTAAAATAACAAAAAGCTAGCAAAAAAACTTACAAAAGAAATAAAAAGTATTAAAATTACACCAATGGATCCACCCATTACATGTGCTCAATTACTATCAGTATAACCAATTTTGTAAACATATTTTTAGTTTCTATGAAATTTTGTGCCAGGATTGGCATGTAAAAGTAAAAAGAGTAAAGGAGAGCCTTTTATACAAATGGTCCTCATAGAGTGAAACATTTGCATTTTCGGTCATTTAGCAAAATAGTTGAGTATGTCAGTTACTCATGAAAAATATTAATGAGAAGTGGTCCAACGGTATGATTGAATATATGTGGACAGGGTTACTCTTATCCAAGTTATACTTCACATGTAGATTTTTTTTATACTTTTTAAAAGTTTATTTTAGCTTTTTATATATATATTGCACTAATTGTATTTTTAAGTGTGTTTAAATATTGATGATTTTCCTTAAGAAATTGCATTTATGATCTCGATAGTTTATTGATAACTTACATATTTGGTTATCTTCAGTAGGAACCCTTAAGAATCGTTAAAAGTTCTATTAAGTCAACGTGAAATACATTTACTTAAGACAGAATTGTGAGTGCGACTCCAAGCGAAATTGCATTTGGCTCCCATTGACTAGAGCCGATCTGTATATGAAGAGATAAGGTGTTACTAGTGAACATATACCAAAGGGGACGCCTTCTGATTCGATCCCTAACTCTCGTGTCTCGGAGCATGAGTTAGGTTGATTTTGATTTAATGTTGATAACCGAATGTAACAAGTCTAATCGGTCATGAGCTACTTTAGATCGGTTTGTTAAAACTCTAATCGAGACAAATGTAAACAAGCTTAATTCTAGAAATAAGCTATCAAACAAGCTAACCAAAGCTCGAGCTCATATAAACGAATCAAAGCCCGAGCTCATGTATTGCGCTAGGCTAGACTTGCGAGTTAAACATTGCTCTTATTATTTAAATATAATTATATTTATTAAAATAACTATATAAATATATAACATAGTAAAATTTACACACACACACACATATATATATATATATATAATGTAATATGTAATATATAAAAAGTTATAATCGTATATAAAAGGGTTATTCTATTTTAATAATACCAACTATTATATTGAAAACACACACACATATATATATATAATGTAATATGTAATATATAAAAAGTTATAATCGTATATAAAAGGGTTATTCTATTTTAATAATACCAAGTATTATATATTGGTCGAGATTAGTCCCAACTCGATAAATGTTTACGATTACTCCTAACTTTAAGTTTATTTTCCTCCAACAATCTCTTACTAACTAAGAGTTAGCCCCGTTAGTTTTTTAATGACGTCGATTGTTTTTATGACCAAAACACTAAACAGGATGTTAGAATCTATCATCAGGTTCGTCAATTTGAAACTTTCGCACTAAAAAACCCGTCAATATCTCCCTCCTGATTTGAACCACCGAACTCGCTGGAGGTTGATCTCAGGTGACGATGGAGGTTAGACAATGAAAAACGGACCTAATTAGACTAGGCGGTGCTGAAGTTGAAAAATGGCTCAAAGTTGGCATCATTTCATCAAAAAAAACTAACAAAGTTAACTCTCAATTAGTAAGGGATCATTGGAGTAAAAATAAATTCAAAGTTAGAAATAACTGTAAACATTTTTTGAGTTGAGATTAATCTCGACCAATAAATGAAAGTTAGGATTAAAATAAAATCCAATAATCCTATATAAAAATAGTTATATACCTAAATATAAATAAGTTAAATAACCAATGAGCCAACCTAGATTTTGAAAAACATCTCACTAATCAAGCTTTGATAAACCAAAAAAGTCGTGCTCAAGTTCGGTTCTAACTTATTTACATCTTATTGAAAGGGTAAGCTCCGATATGATAACATTATGCTCAAGCCTGACAAAACATATTGACTCGGTCAAGTCAAGTTACATTTATGTTTTTGTGACTTTAAAATAGTAGATATCATGTAATATGTAAAAATTATAATGGTACACAAGATAATTGTCTATCAATAAATATAATAATTAATAAAAAATTAATAAATATAAAAATTATCTTACTAGTCAGGTTTTGTTAAACAAAATGAATTGTAACACCCGAATATTTATTATTTTGAAGCCGGTGAAGAAAAAAAAGAAAATAAAGTCCAAAAGTCGAGGGACCAAACTCGCCAACGAAGAAAAGTTGAGAAATGCGGTGATATATGTAGGGAGAGGGCAGCCCACTCTCCCCACACTCACATTTCAGCTTATAAAGAGAAGAAGAGAGAAAGAAGAAGAGAAAAAGAGGAAAAGTGCCGGTTCGGGTCGGTTCGGGTCGCCAAAATCGTCGTGAAGCAAGCCGAATCGAAGCTCTTGTCATTGTGCTCGTTTAGGTGAGTTCTAGGACCCCTCTTTTACATGTTTTTGAATGATTTTGGGGCTGGAACACATCTGAAAACCCTTTTTCGCGTTTTTGGGTGAAAACCCGTATGTATGCGTGTATATATGCGTAGGACCCGTTGGGGCTTGATTTCTTGCTTGGTTGTGCTTGAATAATGTTATGGTATGCATCCCTAAGGTTTAGGATGGTCGATTTAGGCTTAAAATGGGTTTAGATGAGTTTGGAGGCCGAAAACCCTCGGCTGCAGTCGGGATGAACTGCATTCTGCATCAGTTAGGGCTAGGCGACCGACTGGAGGCCGAATGGAGGCCATACGGCCGATTAGGGTGCGATTGGGGTCCATTCGCACGATTGGGGTTCATTCGCACAATTGAAGGGTCAGTCGTATGGGGGTAATGCGACTGAAGGTTCATTCGCACGACTGAAGGTCCATTCGCACGACTGAAGGTCCATTCGCACGACTGAAGGACCATTCGCACGACTGAAGGTCCAGTCGCATAGGTGTCCATCCGCATTGTCCATTCGCACGAATGGATGTTCATTCGCATAGGTGTTCATCTGCATTAGTTCATTCGCATGATGTTCAGTCGCATGGAGGCAATGCGACTGAAGGGTGTCCATACGCCCGAATAGGGCTGTTGAACCCGAGGAAGGTGTAGATTGACTTCTGACTTTCGGGGGAAAGTGTAGATGTAAGTTTTGATGTAAAGGTTCCCATAAGAGTTTTTAAGATGGCGATCGAGGTCTTAGAAAGCATGTTGGGCATGATGAGGGTGATGATGTTGCATGTTGTGTATGTATGATGTCGTCCTGTATGATGTGATGTTGATGCATGTTAATGTTCCTTAGTATGATGTTTAATATATTTCCTAT
>CM046454.1:2963896-3476396 GCA_025506515.1 Flaveria trinervia | reverse complement strand
TTGAATTCATATCATGCGTACCTCACATTAACCAATTGGACTAAGGGCGGGGGCGCCAACGCTGGAATCCCACGGTGGTGGGGTGTCACACCCCAACCGACGGCGGAATCATCGGGGCGGACGAATGAGAGACGATTGCTCATAACACATAGAACTAATTAAGTTGAAATAATATTAAATGTCATTATTCATTAAACATTACAAGACAAATAAGTAATTGCAAAACAATCAAGATACAAACAGAAACATAAGACTTTTAATTAATCTAGGTCCAAGTCCTATATGAGCACAAGAAGATCTTCAAGTATCAAACCTGAAACATGTTAAAAAATAAATGGTCAACTATAAAGTTGGTGAGTTCTCATGTTTTAAACACACACATATATGTATATATATAAAAGGGTTACAAGTAGCAATTCATGTCCATGGTTACGAGTTAGCAAGCTTATAGAACACATACAGTTACAACTAAACCTCGACTTGATTACAAGTATATAAGATTGGCTAAGTGTACTTGGTTCCCATGATGAACAAGCATACGTCATCAGGAGTCGGCAATACATCGACTTTAGCACCAAATAGGCTTGTCAGGCCCAAAGATCTAAGACGTCGACAGGCTTGCAATAGTTAATGACTGTAAACAAAATATGTATCTTATATAAGACTTACAATAACACAAATAACCATGACAAAAAGTTAAAGATGAATTGCATGTTCATTTACAAGTATCAAGATATTTACAAGTGTAAGTTTATAAAGTTAACATGGTTCACCCTAAAATGTGTGAAATAAAGTAAAAAGGGAGCATGGAGAACTCACATGGAAGACTCACAAGTATAGTGATGGTTGTAGAGTACATAAGAAAGCTTGGATGTCAAGAGTCAAATGTGATGTTCTAAATGATAGAAAAAACAATAACTTGAGGTTGGAATTCAATGCAAGAAGTTAGGACGTTTAGAGAATGCTAAAAAGCGAAAGGTAGATTGAGAAATGATTATTGCATCAATTTTTTATTTTGGACAGAATGTTTGGTATGTGTTTAAACAGGTTTAAAAAATAGAAAACGATTTCATAAAATTATAAAAATGTATACTTGACTAGTTCAAAGTCTCTCAGGACAACTTTCATTCAGAAATAATTTTATGAAAAGATCTTTAAATAGGTCAAACAAGCAGCACAAGACAGAAGGTACTGAAATGCGCACTTATCTTGTGAAGGCTATTGTTGAGAAGACGTATAAACTGTCGTTGAAAAGGTAATTCAATGAAATTAATATTGGAGTCTAAGTTTACCCAAATTTAGTTTGTTATGGTTAAGTTATGGTCGGGTGAAGTAAGATAATATTCTGCCAGAATTGTAGTAATTGTAGTAAGCCATTTATGTACACTTTTAAAATCGTTAAAGCATGAAACGGGTTTGAACATTTTATTATGTCAATATATGGTATATTAGTCTTCATTGAGTTATAAAAATATTTTAAGATTTTGGCATAGCCATCATTTAGAACAATAATTTTGTGGAATAACCGTCCATATGCAAACGGGATTCTTTGTTTATGTTAGTGTGTTGTTAGCTTAATTTAGGTATGTTAGTGATTGTTATAAGATTAGTGATTATTATAATGTTAATAATCAAATGATAATTATTAAAATAAAAAGAGATTTGATAGAAGAAAGAATAATAATAAAAACATAAAGTCATGAAAACAATTGGATGTTAGGATGATTAAAATATATAATATAAAAGCAATAAAAAATTACCTTAGTATTAAAAATTCTTGAAATCTCTTGTAAAAGAAAATTCTTGAATTTGATCAAAACCAAAGAATGAGAAAGGTTTATTAGAGAGATTTTTAGAGAATGAGCAAATGAAAAGTGAGAGTTAAACATTGCTTTTATAGTTGAGGTTAGGAGGAGGTTATGAATGGAGTTAATGGTGATTTATAAATCTTTTAAAAGGGGGTTATGATTACAATTTGAAATAAATATAAAATTAAATAATTTAAATAAATAAAAGAATAATTAGAATTTAAATTTTAAATTTATGAAGACTCTAATTTTAATAACTTTTTTTATAAAATCTTTATAGACTTTATAAAACTAATTTTAATAATCAATCAAATTATTTATTTGTTAATCTTTATAACTTTTATAAAACTTGTAAACTCTATAATTTGATTATTTATTTTCAGTATTTAAAATTCATAATTACTAATAAAACTTTATAAGTTTATTAAAATTCATTCTATAACTTATAAGTTTTAATAAGTCTTTTCCATTTAGTTATTTGTTGTAACATGATTAATAAACTTTATATTTTATGAAAATAAAATTATTTATCAATCAATAAGTTGATTACATATTTATTGTATTTGATCCATTTATTAAGTAAATTAATAATGGAAGCTCAAAATGGGTTCGGGTTTGGGTTTTAACTTGAAAAAATAGCGGATGTTACAGTGGGAGTTACCGCACGACAACATTGCTGACGGTCCCCCACGTCACGATGTTAGGTATTTCACGACATCCACACATCGGGGCATGCTAGTTGTTTAATCCCTATTTTGAAGCATGTGTTTCTTCCACACGTCGCATCCCACGGTGTGATCTCCACCCCCACATGTTGTAGGGTGGCGTAATGTGACGTGACAAAATGTGATAATTGAATGTGTGGTATAGTGTGATGTGCATAGTGTGGATGCCCCCACCAACCTACAAATCATTAGTATCTTATATATAAGAAAGTTTACGGTACAAATTGTTGTTTTCGTGCAAATGGTACGAAGCTATAAGGACTGTTGCTCTAAGAGATGAATGTTTCAGATGTAAGATAGAATAATCACACAAGTAATGTGCTTGAAGTAGTAGAATTGGAAATAACTTACAATTGTTGACTTTTTTTAGCTTTCTTATGTTTTTTAAAACACATATAACTTTTTCATATGATCTTATTTTTTTTAAAGAAATATAAACCATAAAAACAAACATTTTATCCTTTTTAATATGAGTATAGCATTGTTATACTTAAAAAAAACAACATCTTTTAAGAAAACGCCGATGTGATGTGCGTATAACTTGCATGATTATTCACTGCGTAATTATTAAAATAACTTACTTAATTATCATATAACTTGCGTGATTATGTTTTTATAATGTGAGTAATTTTCTTTTGCGTAATCTATAATATCTAATAAAAGAATGTTTCTTTTGCCATTTGTCATCTTTTTAAATCATCTTTTTAACACTTGTTATTCTTTTAAACATTCTCATTTCATTTTCCCTCCAAAAGAGTATTATAGTAGTTTAAACACTCAAACAATTTTTATCTCTTCATAAAAATTAATTTGATCAATTAATACATTTCTCTCTCTCATCTACATATTTTTAAAATCAAACTTTGTTTTTAAAAATAAATTTTATTTAGAAAATTAAAATTCATATCTTTTCTAAAACATTAAACCTTTTGAAACAATATGTTTTAAATCATTCATTTTTTAAAATAATTACAAAAATATAAAATTTTCTAAAAACAATCAGAATAATTAGAAACTTGAGTTTTTAATAAACAAGTATTTTATAAACAATAAATTTTTATAAAAAAATCGTAAAACAAATATTTAAAAATAAAACTATTTAGATAAGAGATTTAAAAATAGTATAATTGTTTTATCTCTTCAATAAGTACGTATATAATTTTATACATATTTTATATTAAAATATCGTACGATAACTTTTCATTCATATTAATATTGACGCTTCAAGTCTGACTCTTTAACAACACCATCAAAAAGAAAATTCACAATTATAAAAAACATTTACTTGAATTAGATTCACACATGAGACTTAAAAATCTTAAGTTAAAACCATTACCCAACACTATTAAACCAGAAGGTTTTTTTATTTATTTTATGTTTGACAATTAAAAATTGAAATAATTAATAAGTATGTTAGTGAATCCACAACGCGTGAGATGAAGTAACTCTTCTTGTCATTCTATCCCAACACCGGTCTATAAATGACAATAACTCACAACGATCAAGCACAACCGACACAAGCATCAAATTAAGTGCACCCATTAAGTGGTCTACTTTTAGTGTGTAAAACTTAGTTAGAATTAGTTAAAATAAAGGGAATTGATATTTTGAAACCTTAAAATTATAAATTAACATTTAAAATTTTATACGTGTCATATAGTTTTATACGCGTCGTATAGCGCTATATGGGGCGTATAACCTCTCTAACAGCCTCCTGAATATTTTTCTCGTAGTTAATGTCGAAATTTGTTATATGTGTCGTATAACCTATATGTGTCGTGTAGGGTGTTGCATAGGGCTATACGGGACGTATAGCTCTCTAACAAATCCCCCTTAATTTTTCTTATTTTCAATGTTTTCGACTCTATACGCCGCGTATTTTGTAATACGAGACGTATAGAAGGGTATCAATTTATAATATGGGGTGTGATTATATTAGGATTTAGGACACAAAATAAAACAAGCTTCTTATAAGTAACTCTTTGTAAAGGTATAAAAATTACAATTCTAGTACTGTGTAAATTACAGTTCTAGTACTGTGTAAATTACAGTTCTAGGACACCTCAATGTACTGTTGCTTAACTGCAACTCCGGCCATCGTTCACCGGAGATTCTCCGGTGAGTTAATGGCCTACAATCGTTCTCCGGCAATGGAGAATGATAATCATACTGAATTAGTGGAAGCTTGTGGTGATTTGATCGATGATACGATACGTGATGGCGATGGAAGTTATATAATTCAAACGCAAAGGAGCAAGAGAGGATTCAACTGTAAATACGACATAACTTTTTTGACACGTCATTTATTAACAGATTTGTAATGGTTACCTCCTTAATAGAAAATACCCTTTTCTCTTCAAAGTTTACATAGCGTTGAATTATGCTTTCTCAACACATTCGCTCTAAAAAACTCAACTTCTTCTTTCATGATCATCGTTCTCTCACTTTTGATTTTATCGTTCATGTTTTCATCGGTATCCGTGGTGATCCATAAAGCTATAAACTACCCATTAGAGCATCTACAACAACAAACCTCTATTTTAAAACCAAACGTGACACATCAGCTACCACATCAACTTTTCACTCGTCCACTTTCAAACACTAAAAACTCTTGTATTTCCTCCAATAATATGTCCAGTTTCAAACACGCTTCCATTTCCAAATCATCACCTATTTTTAATTCTAAAACATTAAATTACATATGTTTTATAGTGGTGGATTCCACACTCCCATGTTTGCTTGGGTTTGGAATTCTGGACATGAAAAGCAAATTACAGAAGCAAACCTCATCTCCAATGGTGTGATGTTCGTTTGCTTTTTCCACCTCAGATTGGACGAAAGAAAACCCCCTTGATGTAGATGCTCTTATCAATTACTATCAATATAACCAATTTAGTAAATATATGTTTAGTTTCTATGAAATTTGGTGCTTAGATTGGCATGTAAAAGTAAAAAGAGAAAATGAGTGCCTTTTATACAATGGTCTTTGTAGAGTGAAGCATATGCATTTTCAGTCATTTAGCAAAATAATTGAGTATTTCACTTACTCATGAAAAAATATTAATGAAAAGTGGTCCAACGGTATGATTGAAAATACGTGGACAGGTTACTTTTACCAGTTATACTTCACGTGTAGATTTTTTTTTGTAGTTTTTAAAAGATTATTTTTGTTTATTTTTGGAACAAATAGCACTAATTGTATTTTTAGTGTGTTTATATATTGATGATTTTCCTTAAGAAATTGCATTCATGATCTTGATAGTTTATTGATAAGTAACATATTTGGTTATCTTCACTAGGACCCTCAGAATCATTAAGAGTTCTATTAAGTTGATGTAAAATACATTTAGTTAAGACAGAGGACGAGTGCGACTCGAGTGAAATTGCACAAGGCTCTCATCCACTAGAGCCAATGTGTATATGAAGAGGTAAGGTACGTGTTACCGGTGAACATATCCAAAAGGGGACATCTTCTGATTCAATCCCCTGATTCTCGATTCTTCTGTCTCAGAGCATGAGTTAGATTGATATTAATTTAATATTGATAAACCAAATGTAACGAGACTAATCATTCGTGAGCTACTTGAGATCAGTTTGTTAAAACTTTAATCGAGACAAACGTAAACAAGCTCAATACCATAAATAAACTCATCAAACAAAGGGACCAGAGCTGAGCTCATGTATCGAGCTTGGCTAGACTTGCGAGTTAAACATGACTCTTATTTATATAGATATAATATTTATATGTATTATAATAATTGTATAAATATATATATATATATATATATATATATATATATATATATATAATATATATATATATATGTATAACATAGTAAAATTTACATATACATACACACACATATATTTTATGTAAAATATAAAAATAATATTCGTATATAAAAATGGTTATATACCTAAATGTAAATAAATTAAATAACCAACGAACCAACCTAGAGTTTGAAAAATATCTCACGAGTCGAGTTTTTGCTAAATTAAACAAGTTGAGTTTGAGTTCGATTAAACTTGTTTACATCTTATTGAAAGAGTATCCTTCAAAATGGTAACATAATGCTCAAGCTGTCAAGCATCACAAAACATATTGTTGGGTCAAGTAAGATAACATTATGTTTTTGTGATTTTATAATTGTATATATTTATGTAATACATAAAAATTGCAATCATACTAAAAATAATTATCTATCAAATAAATATAATAATTAACGAATAATAAATAAATAAGTTGAGCTCAAACCCAAATCCAATGTTAATCAATCTGATAACGTTAATCCATACGAAAAGAGTGTCTATCAATCTGATAACGTTATGCTTAAGCCTGACAAAATATGCGAATCAAGAATGGTGGAATTTATGCTTTTGTGAATGAATTTGTGTGGCAAAGTCAAAATAAACCCCTTTCTGTAACATATTATTGCTTAGAAAACCCTTTTTTTCTTTCACAAATTTTAATGGTGTATCACAGTGTCATACTTTGGAAAATATCTGATACTACAACTTAAGATCAATCAAACTGGAATAATTCTTTCCACATAATATTCAAATTTAGTTACTTTAATAAAAACAAATATACTTGCAACATTAATGATGTAAAGATATGAGCACAATCAACATCTCCCTTTATTCATTACATAATTTATATAGAGGAAATATGAAATCATCAAATTCCAACAAGCTGAAATGTGCCTGGGATCAGATTCACAACGTTCAAAAGCCCACGAACGACGGTCCCAGCTAGTTGTAGTGGTGCTTGTAGAATTCCGGTAGATGGTAGGCTTGAGTTACAGCTCGAGAGTGGTGAAGCAACAACTACGTTGCAAGATGATAAAAGGCTAGTGAGAAGAATTTGAAGCGGGTTCAGAACGATATTGAATACTCCCGAGGCATTTGTTAAGGCTGAGGATATCACATTTCCGCCACACTCTACTTGGACGAGAGCGTCTGTAAACAACATAATCGTTACGGTCTTTGTTGATTTTCTCATCGGAAGTGCATCCATTTTGGTCATAATAATAATGGTAACAAAAACTCAAGTACTAGTCGTAATAATAATAATAATAATAATAATAATAAGTTAATTAAATTTTGATTTTATTGTGTTACGTTACAACATTAATATTTTTAAATAATATTTAACTTGTTTCGTTGGCTTTGACCGCCGGGTACGATTATTGGTTAACAATAACATATTCTTGTTTATAAAAAAATTGCATTTCCATTTTTCTTTTTCTTTAAAAACATATCTAATATTAATTTATGTAAATTAAAATATTAAATAAAAAAGAAATAGAAAATAGAAGATGACTGTAGTGAACATGGTTTTCAGTTAAAAAAATAAATAAATTTACGTAGCGAAAATGTTAAAAAGAGAAGGAAGGAACAATGCTTTTGTAATGGTTTTGTAAATTAAAAAAACAAATATTAGGTAAGAAGATTAAAGCAAAAGTGTAGCAAACATTTTCTTACAACGAACATATTTTTGCTACAAATCATCTTTGCTTATGTATATACAAAATAATATAGGGATAAGAGTAACCACATGGATCTTGAGTTATCAATTTTTTAAAAATAAAACTAAATGAACTAAGTGCAAAATTAGTTGAAGTTTTATTATAAGCATATAGCGTGTATCAAGAAGGGAAAAGATTTTACTTGCAAATGGAGCGGTTGGAGTTGCAGCGTTTGTGGCGACACTGCCATTTGTAGAACAAAACACAGTTCCACCAATGTTTAACAAACCAAGGAGACCAGAAAGTTGAGCTTCAGCTTGTGATGCCGCTAAAACAACGACCAAAAGAGCGACTAACAATGTAGGTTTCATTGCCATTGATGTCAAAGAGCTAGTTTGCTTACAATCAAATGGCTTGATGCAAGAACACTATGAAAGTTGCCTATTTATAAGGGAAGTTAAGGCACAATGTCACTTTCATGTGTTTGAAAACTAAGATTGGATGTTAGCAGTTATTGAATAAACGAAGATTTGTTTTATGCATCATATCCTTTAGGGAGACTTTCGCTTGGTGTCATGCAAGTTGTAGCATGAACAAGCGCACGCGATACACTTGTTGTCTAGGTTTTCTCTTCGTTCTGACAAAATAGTGTATGTGCAAGTTGTAATTATAAACGATATATGCTATAGTGTTCTACTTGTTATTCATACAGATAGGTATTTATTTTATAAAATGTTACATTTACATATATATATATAAGGGTATAGATCAAATGAAAAACCGTAGCATGGTTTTACATACGTCACATATTGGTTACGTATATGTAACTAATTTTCATTTAACTTAGTGTTACGTATACATAAGACTTTTCATTCTCGTATTTATGTTCAACATATATGTAACAAAAACTTAAATAACCTTTTAACAACTGAAAAAGCAGAAAAACATTATGAATTATGTTATTGTTTTTCTTTAATTTTTATATAATTATTGGTTTTCTCAAAAACTCTCCCATGTATGTGTATAACTAACTAATCAAAACGGCCACTGAAATCAACCTTTATTATTGTTTGTAACTTATATATTATGTCACAAAAATTTTGTTATTCTAAATAGAAAGAATATAATACAATTTACAAACTCACACACCCTTTTGGCTCTTGTACTAATGAGACTTAATTAACTACTTAGGTTGATATAAATTTTATTTTATATATAAATAATAGTTTTAGTAAATCTGTGTATTTTAAAGTTTTAATAAATAAATATTTAATAATAATAACAATAAGTTATTATTATAAAACCATATTCTAAGATAATATGTGATGAAAATACATATATATTTGAACTATAAGTAATAAAATAATGATATCAACTTTTCAAACTTTTATTTTAATTTCTTTTTATTTTTTGAATATATTAAACATTTTGTTTTAAAACAAATCTTTTAAAAATATTGATTTAAGAATTTTCTTATTATAACTCTTATTTTTACTTATTTTTTTATTAAAAATTACTTTTCTAAAAACACTAAGTTTTAAATATTTTATATTTTTGAAAAAGTTTGATATGTTAGAACAATATTTAATTTCATAAAAAATTGTTTCGTTAAAAATAAATTAAATAAAATGATCTCTTTCTAAATTTATTAAAAATATATTTTTAATCTAAAAAAGAGTTATATGATATTATCAGTAAGTAATGTAATTACATAATAGGTGAAAATTTTGGAAAAATTTTAGAGAGAATAAATGTGGTATCGACGCGTATCACACCAATTATTTTTTTATTAGAGTACGAAAGTACATAAAATATCGCTAGACGATTATTATTATTTTGTTTATCATAAAGTTAAATAATTTGACAAATATATTAGTCATAAAATATTGTCATCTAGACGAATTTGTTCTTTGAATTTCTTGTTCCATAATTTCAAATGCGTATATGTAAAATTGAGAGGTGTTTTAAATTACCTTGGAGTTGCATAGAAAAATGTTATTATATTTAAAATTTTATTGATACTTTTTTTAAAAATCTAGTAAACGGTCTTACTTTCTACAAGGAATTATTTTATGTAGAAGTGAAAATAAAGAGATTTTAATTTTTTCATTAACCTTTGGGAAATTATATAACTTTTTTATGTTTTTTATTTAGAGTTTAAGCTTAAACCATTTTTTTGGTTTATTTATTTATTTATTTATTATTAAATAACTAAAGGATCATCGATAGACTACTGACTCACCCGATCATCTTCATATCTTGAGTACGAAACCGAGACCATCATCAGAAGAAAACTTACATTGGATGAGAAAAACATTTTGATGCAACCTGAAACCTTCACTTTTTTGTTACATGTGCGACTTGAATCCAAAATATATTCTTGTTTTTATAAGGTTTTGGGGTACCTCACTTCAATTACTTGGACTAATAATCATTGGAAATCTTAGTTATTTATAAAAATCAAACTTTATGGTTTGTATTCTAGTGGTTCGGTGACTGCCCTCTACAAAAATAGTGTGAGTTTAAATACTTTCTAAGTGTAGAATTATATGGTATTTAAAAATAAAGGAGTGTTAAAAAATTTTTTATAAAAATATAAAACCTTAGTAGATTGATTGTACTTGTAATTGTTTTTAATTAATTCCACATCTTTAGGATTTTAGTAACTTAGATTACAGGCCAGGTTTTTGTGGTTTATGTATATATTTAGTTTAGTAAATTAGTAGATCCATTGAATTATATAAGATATAACAACACGTTATTCCTGATATTTTAGAAATTAAAGTAAATTTGTTATTGTATAAAGCTACCATATTTTTGCCCATACTTTTAAAACATGTAAAGTAGGTTAGTTTTGGGCTTACTAACACCTTTTAACAAAACTTTTGTGTCACAAAAGGTTGAAAATCTATCCCCACATTATTTTTTGGTGTCACTACTATATGCTAGTATATCAATGACTCTTTTACCTGCATTTTTATATGTCTTGTTATTGGTTTTGCATGTTGTGATACTTAACGAAAGTTGTCACACTGATCAAAGTACTTTTACAAAACTCTAAAAATATTCATTTCAGGTTTAAATATGTATTTCCTTTCGAAATTTATTAAAAGCATGTGGTAAAAAGATGTAATCAGTACTCGACTTCACTTCTTTTTTACATAGATGTTAGATCATTCGCAATCTGATGTACGTAATATATATTATAAATTATTTTGTGTTAGATACAATGCAAAGTCATTAAGACAAGTTGAAGGGGTGATAAGGTTTATAGCATGCACGTCGTGGATCTTGTGGGCATGAATCTAGCTTGTTTTTTTTCCTGTATGGTCCAAACAAAGGTTATTATTGTGTACAAGTCAAATTCATTTGTTAGTAAACTCATATCCATATAATAAAAATTGTGGTGTAAATTCAATAGTCCTGAACCGCTTTTGAAGGATTTAACTTCTAACGATACACATTACTAAAAGGACCATATAAAATCTGTTCGTTTTGTAAGCTACTCGAGAATTTTAAAAAAACAAATTTTAAGGTGACTTGAAATTCACCTACTAAGTGTGATGACGGGTGAGAATATAGCTTTTATGTACTCTCACATACCTTCACAACCCATTAATAAAAACGAGTCACTTGACAAGTGTATTATCTACCCTCAAGCACCTTAAGTGGTGGCACCAATAGCTTCAACTACTCTCACAATCCTCACTTTTTTTCCTTTTTTTAAAAAAAAATAATCCATTATTTTAAAAATAATATCAACACAGGTACTCCATATGACACATAAAATTTCAAACAATAACTTATTGTAAATAAAACAAAAGAAATATCTAAAAATTAAATTAAATTTAAAAAAATACAAAATATCTCAAATATTCCCCGTCCTCGTCAGACTTCATATTGTCCAAATTTAGAGTTTCAAGATGTTCCATTAGAACAAATCGAAGTAATTAAAAGTAGTTGAATCTTACACCTCCATTACGGTTTCGAGAGATTTTCTAGATTACGTGGCACGTATGTTTTTGTAGATCTTGGGCGGCAATCAACGTGAAAAACAGAGACTAATATTGTTTGAGGAAAGCGCGTCCGACGAATCGGGTGAATGTATAATTTCCTATCCATTGGTTTGAATTTAGAAAAAAAAAGCATTTTTAAAGGAAAAAGAATTGTATGTTATATAAGCATGACTGTATGAGATGGTGGGTATTTGTGTGTTAATAAATATAAGGTAGTGGTTATTTTATATGGTATAAAGGTACTTTTTTTAAATAGTAAATGGTAATATTACTGTTGTGGAGTTTTGCTTTGTAATAGTGTGACGGAGGTGTAACGAGTTTTCATGGGAAGACATGCTAGTTTAATCGACAGGGTGTTGACATAAACAACGATGGAGGTCAAGTACGGCCGTTGGTTCCTCTCCCTCACTTTCCGCCCTCACAACCATGGTTTTCCTCTCATACTGACCATCTTAACTTCATACCGTAGGGTTTTCTCTTCTTCCGTCTTTTAGTCTCTCTTTTACGTCTGATTTGTCATTTTTTTAAAATCAATTTTTATAAAACCATAATTAAAGATGGTTTAACTAATGAAAGTAGAGGTGAAAAGATATACATGAGAGCTATTATTTTTGGTTCGCATTATAATGCTAATTACTATTAGCATTATTGATATCATTATGAAATTTTAACCTCTTTCTTGAAATGCCAATGGACAACAATCAACGTATCCATCGTCCACCCTTTATTATATTGTCGCCTACAACTTTATATTATTATAAACCATTATTATTCGGAATTTAATTTATTATTCGTATTCAATTTTGTGTCTAGAAGAGTTGGTGCTCTTAAAACGTTATCTTCATGTTCACCAATGGGCAACAACCACCCTCATCCATGTCAACCCTTCATCAACACCTCCCTCAACCACATTATCATTTTTGTTTATCCCTAACATACTAATTTTTAGTCTACTATTATTGTTAGAAAAATTATATTTTAATATTCTAAGATATTGACTATTGGTTAATATATTAAGCTCAACTAACAATTTGACCAGTATAAACTTTAAATTTTAATTTTGTTACTAATAATAGTCTCAATATAACTATCCGTTAACTCCGCTAGTTTTTTTATGACGTGATACGTGTCGTTGTTCGTAATGTGACATGTGACAAGTGACATGATGTTTTATTTGATTAAAATAAAAAATATAAATATGTCACTCAAATTGTGCATCTATTTTTCTCCAAGCTACTCAAACATCGATAAAAAATAACGTTGAGAAACTTCAAAAATGATCTTTTATAAAAAAACAGAATTGAGGAATATTTATATACGTAATTATAAATATGTTATACATCACGTCACGTGACATCTCGTATAAAACTAACAGAGTTAACAAATTATTAGAATGAGACCGTTATTAGTAACAAAATAAAATTTTGAATTGATACTGGTCAAATTATTCATTTGGATCAATATTGACCAATAGACAATCTTTTAAAATATTAAAATTCAACTTTTCCTATTATTATTATAACTATAATTAATATTGTTATTATTGGTATTACTATTAAAAAGTTTAGAAAATTATATTTGTCAAATAAAAGTGATAAAAGAAACCACCTAATCAAAAATTTAAAATCATCTGTTTTTATGATGTAAATTTCTCTTTGTTATCTACAAAACCATAAACTATCACAATCCATATCACAAAGCTTTGATGTGAACTCAACTATAGATAGTAAAAAACTGAACTGAATACACATGTAAATAATATATCGTTGAAATAACCAAATACAATGGATCATTGCCACATTTCTCGTAGTTCCTTAGGGTGCGAAAAATTTTAAAAATGGAGATGAAATGTGTTGAAGTATACAGTTGTCGTATGCAACTCATGTACATTATGTGCAGCCCTGTTTTCCTTTTATATATTTACGACATAATATGTACGCAATCATAACAACGCGTCGTATAGCAATCCATCTTAATGCAAGAATTAAAGGGGAATCCAACCCTGTTCATCAAGGAAATAGGGAATGTGAGAACGTGTTTAAATCAATGGCAAATGCAACTATTCACATTACTCCACGCCTTCTTTTTTTCTTAACTGTTTAATACAACATACTTATCATTTTTTAACCTTTAACGCAACAAATTGCTTAACTTGGTAAGAAAAAATGATAAGCATGATGCATTATATGGCACATTCCTTTTAGTGCGTTATGGCATGAAGTAATAAATATTACCTTGATTAACCCGGATTCAGTACCACATATAATCATGTCATTGGCTGTAAGCATGCTTGTTATTTTGCTGCCTGCTGATAATCTTCCAACTTTATGTTGTGTCCCTCTTAACCAAATCTGCTATTATAAAATGCATTGTAAATATGAAGTTTCTAACACCTAGAGACAAACTTTATCACATATATGAGAGATAAGAGGTTTTAAAAGTCGATAACTGTGTATAAAAAGTTACCATAAGTATGAAAAAACGATAACAGGTCGCACCTCTAGGTTGCTTGAAGAACTACTGGTGTTTAAGTATATAAAGTCTTCTACTATGCTCATTGCTACAATATTTGCTCCTTTCTCTGGTACTACAGATACTTGAGCCTTGCTCTGTCTTCTCCAATCCTGCATTAGTGACTTAATTAGTAATTAACATTTTTATAATAATTAGTAATTAATTAATTACATTATTGTCATCCAAACCTTTATTCTTGATCCATCAATACATGTACTTGCACTATATAACCAGTCTTTGTAAAGTGATATCGAATTGATAGGCCTGTTTTGCATTCTCCAACTCTTGGATGGAGCTTTGATCTCTTGTTGTCGGTTATTTCCAACAACCAACTCCTATAACATATACTAATAAACTTGATTATTCTTTTGAGTATGATGTTTACCTTGAACTTGAAATAAAACTAAAAAGAAAAGGACCTGTATGCTTGAGTCCATGCACCCTATGTAAACCTTCCCTTGGCTAGCCCTTATGCATTTCACATGCTTGTTCTTGAAAACATCCTTCACCTTTCTAGATGAATCAAAGACCTGCATATAATTACCTAATTACTCTCATCTAACAAGAGGTGACTCATTTTTTAGTCACTTTAGGTATTATTTATTTAAAAGTAACCACAATTACCATACACTTGCTGCTGCTGAGTATATGATCATTACAGCTTCAACAATGAAAACACACACAAACATAATCTTCTACACCATTCTTTAAAATTATCTAATTCTGGTTATTCCAAATCACATAATCGCTTTCAAAGCCCAAATCCTAATTCCCCCTTAATTACCTTCATTTTATGGCTGTGTGTAACTGCAAAAATCATTTCACCACAAGTATCCAGACTTCTAATGGAGTCCTTGGTTATTATTACTTCAATGCATTGCATTTTCCTTTCAAACATTTGCCAAATCTGCAATTAAGAAAATATATAAATAACATACTCATCTTTTGAATAACACAATGACATAAAATCTTGATTACCCTGATAGTTTTATCCGCAGATCCACTCAAAAGGCAATTTCCTGGTTCCAAGAGAGCAAAACATGTTACTGCTTTCTTGTGCTCCTTAATGTCTGCTATAAGAGTCATCGTCTGCCCCTTGATGTCCCAAACCTACCACAGCATAAACATAATGAAAACTGTTTATGGTTTTATCTCTTAAGCTTTTGTAATGACAGCTATTCAAGAAAGAATTTTTTTGACTTGTATTAAATATATGTGGAACCTTGATTGACCCATTTGAGTATCCACTAATAAGATGTCCACGGTAGTAAATGAGAGAATTTACAGCTCCACTGCCATTGTAATTTGCCTCCAGAAGTTGTGTGTGGACGCAAGATATTCGCTGTTCATGAAATGACCCAGCAGAGTTAATTAGGAATAATCCACAACTTACTTATAAAAAAGGGCAAACTGCATAAAACAGAAGAAGTTTAACTTTTTGTTACTAATTTTAGTAACCAAATCTACTCTAGGCATAAAATAGAAACAGACTTAACAATGTATTAGTGAATTAAGAAATTAACCTTGTTTCAGCTGATTTTACTAAATTCTTGATGTGACACTAGTTGATGACATCCCGGCCACCACATTCAAAAATGCTTTATGTGATGTAAATACATATATTCACACACACTAATAATGTATAATGTGTCACAGCCATTTGTAAAAATAACAGCTTGTTACTAAAACAGTAACTTGTTTGCTTAAGTAGGTAATAAAACATAAGTTGGTTCATATTTTGAAACTAATTTAAAGTTGGTTGCTAAAAGTATGCAGTTGAATCTCTTTAATAGTGTTAACTCACCCATTTATTGGGCATATAATAATCTGCAACTTTCAATAATTCCTCAGCCATCCATGTTATACTCGAAAGGCGTCTGAGTGACTCTCTTACACCCTCTGTAAGTTGAGTTAGTTTCTGCATGCCTACATTGCAAAATACATTACCAAATCTATATATGGCAAGAAAAAAGGTTAAATTAAAAATAATAAGAAAAAAGAAGGGTGTTAATTAGCAATCACCTCTACCAAATGTGTAGTTATATATGCACAAACATGCTAAAAGTCTTTCTTCAATTTCCATTCCTGGATGCACATACTGCTCAATTGCACTTAATAAAATGTCACAAGCTAAACATCTCAAATCATCAGGACCCTTAACAAGTTCACACCCAATCCATGCAACTGTTGTAAGGCAGTCTCTTGAGATTCTTTTGTTTTTGCTATTTAATCCCTTCTTCAAAGTGTAGAAAACAGGATCCCCGAGTTTTATTATGTATCGTGCAACCTTTCCGGACCAGACTTCTGTCCCATTTTCCTACATTTTCAGAAGGATGCTCATTTAATATTACATATAGTCATGAAGTATGCTACAAAACGGCCACTTTCTTAATCTTATATATTCACTCCACTTTGGAAGCAAGCTAATTGCACAAAGAGGTAACCAACTTAAATCAAATTTCTATTTTGGTAACCAACTTTTACCCCAGGAAACACATCAGATTTTCAGTAGTTCTGATTGATTATATATTTTTAAGGTATTTCCAGTCAAAAAAGATGGTGTGGCCGCTGTGGTGTCGATAAGTTTGACCATGTTGACTTTTTGTAGCTAGGAATGCCTCAAAACCAGTTAATTTAAAAGATTATGTTAAAGATGTTAAACAAGAATTTTTGAAACTTTCATAGCTTTTTAAGTGTATACAACCACCCCTCATATTTCTGTAGTATTTCTTAGATGTCTTTGACATTTCTACAAAACCAAATTTCATATACTTGAAAGATCAATATCAAATTATTGTCAAAAAGTAGAATGTTTGACCACACTAGTCAAAATTTACATTTTGAGGTTAAATCGAGGGCTTTATATTACCTGGAGTGTATCATTTGACCAATCAATGTTCTTGACAATGTTCTTCTGTATTATTGAATTCAAGCCAACCTTCTTTACCAACCAAGCTATTGTGTATGGTTCTCCTGACCATGCATAAGTTCCACCAACATTTGATAATATGAATGCTGCTAGTTGCTGTGAATCTGCATTTTCTTCACATTTTAGTGACTCTAAAAGAGTCTTAATCGCAACATCCCGGTCAAATTGTTATCAACTGGTTCTTCCTGAAAGTATCCATTACATAACTACATTAGTTGACAAGTACTATATATGACTTTTGAGTTTGAAACTATAGGAAAAAATCACAAAAATCCTGTGAACTTCCATCAAAATCTAAATTTTTGCTTGATTAATCCTGTAACCTAAAAAATATAATGAAAATGCCCTTTTCCAAACCTTTTTAGGTTGAGTGTTTTTAACTTAAAGGAATTAATCATCCAAAAATAATCCAAGGACTTATGTGTGAATTTAGTGAAAGTCCATAGGATTTTTTCAACATTTTACCTCGACCTGATATAGACATTAATTATTTTAAGTTTAAAATATAAATATAAAGATAGTACCATAAAAGTCTTACCAGAACATCCAATTGAAGCAACAAACCAGCTGCTAGAAGCGTATGGTCTTGTTCTGTTTGTTGGATGGCAAGCAACAAAACACACATAACGTCGATTCCACCTTTTTCTCGTAGTTTTCGTAGTAGACTTACTGATGATGATCTAATAAATTTTATAGACAATATTTCATAACATGACAAAAAGTTCGCATTTTGAGAAGGCAAAAACGATGCAACTTTAGGGTGTTTAGGATTGCTCTTTTGAACAACTTATAAGCAGAAGCAGATCATCATCTTATTCACTATAGCTTTTTTGTCTGGAGGGGTAAACTTGTAACTTTAAATCACCTAATAATCAGAACTGCTTATTGAGAAAAACTTATTCCACCATAAAGTAAGCACTTTTCTTCATCCAAACACTCAAAAATGCACGTGTACTTATAGATAAAGCAAATAAGCTGTTTAAAGAAGCTAGCCTAAACACCCTATGAAAATGCATAAAACCCTGTATTCAATTAGTTTAGAACATACCGTGGCATTCTTAGTAGTTCATGGTAGAATTCAAGCCCTGCGAGTATGGCATCTTTGTGGTTGCTTAACATGAGAGAAATGAACAGAGAAATGGAAGTAAACCGTGAAATATGGTATCTACATTGTCCATCATACCTCATGCACTTCACAAGTATTGCAGCCAAAGATATAACTTCTTCTAAATAATCATTTCTAGGAACATTAACAAGACAAGAAATCACTTTTGGTGAAGTGATTGCAGCCAGATGAGTGGTGTTTGTAGAGTGATCAAAAGCAGTCACCAACACTTGAATAATCATTAGTGATGCTGAATGGGGTGTCACAAAAAGTGATTTCAAGCTACTCTTAAAGCAGCTTGAAGAACAGATAATTTTAATTAATGTTGGCATAAGTTCAAGAGCCTTGATCTCATTTGGAGATGGATTTATTAAATAAATCAAAACAGCTGCTTCATAAACATCTCTTTTCAAAGCATTTGCAAGATCATGAAGACTAATCCTTTTTTCTTTACTTCATCAATTACTGACCGATTTGCTGAAATAAGACTTGAAAGTATGGAAACTGATGTTCTTGTTACCCCTAGTTCCTTTGAAGTTGATAGAGCCATCAATAATTGATCCAAAATTACGTCTTTTAGTAAAGAATATTTTAATCCTGGTTTGTTTGCTAACATTTCATAAACGGTTGTTATTTCAGCTGTTGTTGAATAATCATCATCAAGATCATCATTTGCAAGTTCTCCCAGTTTTCCTGAGAAACATAATTTTGAAATTACTTTCCCAACAATCTCAGCCTGCTCAAACCTGTAACTATTTTCACCACTAAATAAAATTTCATCAATGTTTAAATTTCCTCCTGTATAATCCATTTTGCAGATTTGAAAATTTTCCCATGTGGGTTTTTCTTCGTTGTCTTCTAAAAAGTTCCAGAATTCTGATGATTTTGACGTTGTATATCTTGCTTCTGGTTGTTGTTCTACAACTACGTGCAAGGTTCTTAATGATTTATCCATTCCATCTGCATCCTGATTATAATAGAACCAAAGTAACCAACTTACAATATGACTGATTTGTGTGTAGATTGTTAATGTAGAGTTGATGGATGTCATTTCACCCGTATATTAGATGCCACATATGCAAAAATGGTTATAAGAAAGATTGAAAAATCAATATATATCTACAAGTTAAAAGAAGATTATTTTTTTAATTTACATTCAATAATAAGAAGTAAAGACAAACTGTATTCCATGTGACATATTTATATACACAAAATGACCAATTAGACGTCTAGGTCATAATTTTATGGAAAATCAACAAAAAAATATGAGCTTGTAATGGTTGACGAGCTCATTATCAATGGCTACAATCCGTGATAAAAATATAAGTTGGTTTTTGTTTTACGTCTAATTTAAAGTTGATAGCTACCTTCCTATAATCAAGAAAAGTGTAAAATTTGTTTATTTTTAGCTAGATAAGAAGAATGTGAGGTTTCTTAAAAAATACCTCAAAATGTTCATCACCAAAATCACTGAAAACTGAATATAAGGATTGTGAATCTGACTGATCATCCATGAGAAGATCTTGAAGGCGTTTGATACTCGAGGGCTCATAATCTTTCTTTGAAACAGAGCTTTCTACAATGGCAGTATTTGTATTCTGTTGAAAAGCAATTGGATGCATCTTTACAAGCTACATTAAAATATGCATTTTCATACCATTTTAACCATGTTAGCTTTGTAAGTTAAGAAATAATCAAATTAGAAGGGATTTAAGGACCAAAGACTGTATATATGCACTCACATTCTGATGATGATGATGTTGATACGAATTTGAAGAAGACGTGATGCAGGCCTTTGTGTCTCTGCACGAAACTACCAAAATTATGATTAGACTTGCTATAAAAACAGCTTATTTATTATCTTTTTAAAAAATTAAGTAGATATTCTTCATATGAAAATTGTTTATATTTTATACATGTTGATGGTAAAGTGATGAACTCCTCAACTAAAGTTTCTGAATTTAAATCCTGCATAGTATAAGTGATGTAATTTAGGAGTAACTTAGAGTAGTGTAGAAGGTATGTGTGTAAGACGATAGAATAATTAGTTTGAGATCATGTATACAGTAAGCTCATAACATGTTAGCATAATTTATTTAAATAAACAATCGAAAAACCCCACTAATACATATAAATTCATATTTACAGATGCTAATTCATATGGTTGACCTAAATTATCTGTTGTTCTTATTTTATGATTTTTTCCTTACTTTAATCATACATAAACTTTATAGGGAATTACAGGTTAATCAAAAAGTAAAAGAAAAGAATATATCATTAATAGGCATTAAAATGTTTTTAACATGCTTTTTTTAAATTTATAAGTCAGATGTAACCAAGTCGAGCTACTACTAAACTACTAAATATTGGCTAGCTATATGTTTAAATTGAGTTTCTAAATTCAAGCCGATTCAATAAATGAGTCTTAGCTCCAGCTTTATATATATTAAGTTTTACTAGGCTCACAAACTTATTATTTATATAAATAAAATATCTATATTTTAATTAAAGATAACTTTTACACAATAAATATTTTTATATTAATATTCATGGTAAAAATAAATAAATAACATATTATATATAGTTATAAATGTATACAAAAATAAATCTATACAAATATTAGATAAAACTAATTTATCAATAATTAAGAATGAATTAATACAACCGAATTTTAGCTTTGGATATAAAGCTCGAATAAGACGAACTCAAGTTCTATTTAGTTAAATAAGTCTAACTTGACTTTAAAAGAACTTGAACTCGATTCAACTCTGCAGTTAAATCCTTTTCGTAGGAATAAAAATAATTAACCAACTAACTAAAACCATTAACTATTTATAATATAGCCAAAAGACTTGTGGTCATACGGTACCATGATCATGATATGTAAAAATGAGTTATTTTATATATGTAAACTATAGAAGTGAGTTTGATGATAAAATCATTAGCGTTAGCGTTGATTATCCCTTATGATCATGGGCTCGAGCTTCATCTATGACATTTTAGTAGCGTACAGTTAAAGAGTAAATTTAAAATGCTTGTGAGTTTGCGATTAAAACTATAAAAAAGTAGTAGAAGATTGTAAATAAATTTAAAATTTTAGACGTACATGATCTCATGAGCTTCATGTTTCATCACCAATGGCGATCGTCCATAACAAAGCACCTGCTGATACATCAACCACACCTTAACCTTCATCGCACCCCTCACCACCCCATCGAACCCACCCCCGAACCCCGGTCCCAACCGCGCAACACACGGCTCAACCACGGTCCGATACACCTCGGGCGCGAGCTCCGCCCTCACCACCCCCGGCGCCACCACCACCGCCTGCAGAAAATGAATCGCCACCTGCATCTCATCACCCCGAACACCACTAAGCAAACTCAGATAATAATACGAACAACAGATCAAGTAACCGTTCGATATCCCTCCGGTGGTTCCGTTTTCGCTCAACGACGCCGGAGATTGCAGCATGTTCTCGGAGATTTGGATGTTTTTAGGGCATTTTGTGTCGATTGCGTCTTCTGCGTGCTGAATCCCCCAGTAGAAGTTCGAGAGGACCGATTGTTCGGCGAAATCGAAGGATTCGTGTGTGCGAGTGTGGAGATTTGAAGTGCAGGTGGATTGTAGGGTTTTGCGGGATTGGGGATCGGAGATTAGCGAGTTTATGTGATGGTTTATTGAAGTGATTAGTAGGTTTAGGAGATTAGGGTTTATGGATTGATGGAGGTTGTGGATTGATGATGGTGATGATGATGAAGTTGAAGAAGCCATTGAAGAGGTGAAGAAGAGATAAGAAGAATGTGATGAAGAAGATGAAGAAGCATGTGTATGTGGTGTTGTATGTTAAACTACAAAAGATATTAATCAATTTATTGACCTTCTGCAACTTTCATGGAAGAAGATGTGAAAGAGACAAATTCAGATATAAATATGATTGGATTATTGTCAATATTATTGTCAGTTACCGGCTTCCCGCTCAATTTTTCTTAAATAATTTTTTTTTTAATTTTCACCAACAGTTTTTCTTAAAATGTTACTTTGAACGATCGATGATCATAGCACTGAGCACTGAGTTCTAAAAACCTTACGATGAGCGGCTATGATGGGTGCCACACGTCCCATTGATCATAGCACTGAGTTCAATCAAACTCCTTTGAGTCGACCGAACGAAAGTAAAGTTTAAGCTCGTCTATGAGGGGTTATTGTAAATTATTTGTTATGTGCAATAGGTGGAGTATGATAGACATATGTAGATTTTATAGTGATACATATATATACAACTCAAAAGTACATAACCAATTATAAATAGTGAATTTTAAGTTCATAACGAATGATAAAAGGTTATGTAACTGTATGATATTACATCTTTTTCTTAGTGTATGTTTTTTATCAACATATTACCTATTTTATTAAATATGATAATGAAATAGTTGTGTTTGTATAGTTATTTGTGTCTATATGTGTGTTTGTAGTACAAAAGTACTTATAATTATAAAGACAAAGAGCGAGACATGATGAATATTGTATGTGATTCTCCCAATGTGAAACTTACGGACAAATATGCATCATCGGTCCTCAACTCCACACAGAATGTTTTTTTTTTTTTTTTTTTTTTGAAAAGCCACACAGAATGTTTGACTAGTCAGAACATTATTATGTGGAGAATTTATGTCTTTTATTATTGGACCCATGATTATGGGGTTACAACAAATTGGCCCTCTTGCTTTGTGTTTAGGATCCTTAGGATATGTATTGTGGGTGTTGTGAGTGTTTTTGAAAGGTGATAAAAAAATAATGATAAGTGCACCGTGTATTCGTAAGTGCTGATTATGTTTCACATAGGTGTTGGGTTGGGTTGATCTTCCGGAGGTTATTATATTTTATATTGCTGAAAGTGTGTTTTGAGTAAGTTAAAAAGTGATAACTGAGTTAGCAAAAAAAAATTAAAATGATGTGTTTATGTAAACATGATAAAATATAGAGAAAGTAGTGTGCTTTAATATTTGGTAAAAATGTTGCATATATAGAAGTAAAAAATTATTTTTTTGGCCTAGAAAAAACCCCCCAAGAGCTAGTTAGACTAGTCTAACGTTCACAAAGACCCCCTTTCATGCCATGATCCTGTTAATGCTCACCTTCAATCACGCCCCACACGCATTGTTACTGTGACACCCTACACATATCCCACATCGGCCGTGGACAGGAGAGATTCCTAGTTCATAAGAAATGTCTGGCCTCTAACATCAACAACGCGTTTTGAGCGTATTGACTGTGGATGAGAGGAGAACTCCACAGTTAAGCGTGCTCAGGTGGGAGCAATCTAGGGATGGGTGATCTCCCTGGGAAGTTTTCACCCGGGCAACCAAAAGCAAATCCGTGAGCTCCTCGTGAGCAAAGCGGACAATATTGTTGATGCAAAGGGCCGGGTGTTACAGTTACGGTGTTGGGCATCACGCGCTTTCAGCCTGGAAGCCCTATCACGCCCTCTAAAGACTCATCAACAACATAGTCTTAGTACTCCTCGGTATTTGAATTGTTTCTCAAAAATATATCTTCTCTCTTCTTTCTCTTTATTGTAGAAAATATTATGTTTGATTAACAACACTTGTTAGCTTGATTTTATGGTATTGTAAACCTTACATGTTGGTTAATTAAATTCATTTGGTTTGTAATGTATAGTTTGTTATAGGACAAAAATAATTGGTTTTTACAAGCATATAATAATGCGTAATTAGTATGGATTCTTGCAAATCTTGAAATTGGATTACAGAAATCCAAAAAGAATCTGCTCCTTTAAGTACAAATAAAAAAAAAGATATATACATGCATGAAAACAGAACCTATGTAAGGAAAAAGAATCTGTTCCTTTTAGTTTCCAATCCCAAACTCAAATATTATTTGAAAATAATTTTTAATTGAACATCAGAAAACAACACATACTATCTATCCAAAACGTTAAATTTCTTAGAATTTGGAAATCAAAACAGGCACTTTTTTTATTTGTTAGAATCACTACTAAAACAAAACAAATTCTATTCCGTTATGTTTCTTTGTTTATCATTAATGTAATTCAAAATATGAGTCGCTAATGAGACATGTATTGGAGCGATCTACTTTCCAACAAAAAAATTATGTGTTTTAAATAAAACTAGTAAAATGTACGCGCGCGTTGCAACGCAAACATTACTAACGCTCTTGAAAGTTTATAAAAGTTTGAACGACACCGCTGTGGTGAAGAGGATACAAATCTATTACAAACTTGTACGTTACGGCAAGGCCGCTGATAATAGTTTGAACTTTGCGTAAAGAACATATTAAAAATTAGCCTTAAAACATTGATAAGATAGCGCATCACAATGGGAAAAAATCATCGTCAACAATTAGCATCTACAATTGTATGAAACATTATATTTTAAGAGTTGTAGGAAAAAATAAACAAAAACTATAGAAAATCAAAAAGTTGAATAACTTTTAGCAATTTGTACATTTACGTTTTAATGAGTTGTATATTATGATACACAATTGCTTCCTAGGTGGAATTTAAATCAGAACGTAAATAAAAATAAGCAAATCATAATGATATATTTTATAAAAGTGATTAGGGAGAAAATATGAGTGTGCTAAAAAGAAAAACATACAAGTATAAGTATAAGGTAAAAAATGTACTTGTGGGGTAAAAGAAACAATAATTAAAACTTTAATTTGAAGATACCCTAAAAGTTTTGAGAAATTGCTAAACTACCATTGCATAAAAACTTGTATCATGAGCATGGTCATTTTAGTTTTTAGAGTATTAATAATAATATCTTAATCTTGCTAACTCAATCTCCTTAGCACCCCTATATTTATTGGATTATTGTAGTTTAAGCTAAGCTTTTTGATATAAATAACTACACTACTTGTTTTGAGATAAATAGTTATGGATAGTTTAAAACTAAATATATATCAATTTAATAATAAAGTAGAATGTTTTGTCCTTAAGTGGATATTCTAATGGTTTATAAAACTAAATATATATCAATTTAATAATAAAGTAGAACGTTTTGTTCTTAAGTTGATATTCTAATGGTAGAGTGTGTTATTTCTATTCTAAAAACCAAGAGTATAAATTAAACAATTGGTATGTATTACTCTATTATTATTTTACAAAGAAAATGAATAGTTAGGTTTTGAAACTTTAAGTTTTAACCACATTAGTTTTAAGTATTATCATTTGAACTCTAATTTTTCGTTATTTAGCGATGGACACCAAAGTTTAAGCTTTTAACTATTTACAGCGAAGCTTTATTTTTTCAAATTTAGCCACTATAGTTTAGTATATTACTATAGTTTAGTATATTATATTTTGTCCGTCAATTTGTTTGACTTTGACCACTAAAGTTAGGATCTTAGAGTTGGACCATTGGTTTTTTCTTCTTTTTTTTAACTTCAATCATTGTGAGTGTTTAGAATCTTATAGTTTGATCACCAACCTATTTATAATAAAGTTATATTTTTGCAGATTTACCCACTAAACTTCAATGTTTTTAAGTTTTACCACCGAACTTTGATTTTATGGTTTCTAATGAGCTGTACAAATAATGACGTAGCTTGTGTCTAGAAAAATTTACCGATCTTCCGTCGCATCACGCATGAAGAAAAAAAACTAGTAAATGACTATTAGAAATAGATTCAAAGTGATTTTAAAAAAAAAAGAAAAAAAATACAAAAAAAGTAATAAAATAAATTAAAAAACCAGAGGTTAAAGATAAATAATCAGCATGAAATGAGAAAAGTGGGGTCTCTGAGAGGTCTGTATTGTTTCACGGGTTGGAAAAAATGGTGCAGAAAGACAGCAAGCAACAGTCATCCATATTGATAGGACCATGTGAAGAAGTTCTTCTCTAATAATATTCATCAAAACAAACAAAAAAACAAATCTCCAACTCCTAATGCCTTGCTACTCTACCTATATCAATCATTACCACCATAGCTTTCTACAATTCTTTTCCTTTTTAAACAATGACTCAAAAACTTACATTAGCTACTCCTAAACTACATCAACTTCAACTCTATCTATGCTATAATTTGAGATACTCATAACATATAAATAAAAAAAGGTTATGTGTTTAAATCTTACTCTTAACGAAAAATGCTTAGAGTTGAACCATAGGTTTGTCTCAGCAATAAGTTTTCTTCTGAAAAGATTAAGGATGCAGTCCCAGCTGAAAAACAGATAGATGGACCCGATTAAGATAGCATCTATCTTCCGAAACAAAATCACGCATTTGTCGTTAAAAAAAATCTATGCTATTGTTTGAAGTTTGGTCTTCTCAATAAAATATTTACTTTTTATCACTAGACTAGTAATGTAGGTAACATAAGATGGCTAAAATATTTCCTTTGTAACATGTATTTTTTACTTCTAAATATCACCTGACATTACACTGTATAAATTTAAACTCATACCATTTTTACGGAGGATATTTCTTTTATGTTTTCCATTTTTAGTTCGGAAAACTTATTTAATTTTTCTTCACTACACTTATACCTTTTTACCGAGGAAAAAACCACGTAAATTTCATTATGCGTTGTTTCAAATTGTAAAACTGAAACCTTTTGCGGGTGGTTAGAGCATCAACGATAGGTGTAATAGCATACAAGATCCGACTTCTGGTACATAGTATGAAAAGAAATACAATAGTAAGTTAATCATTTTTATACCTTTTTTTTCCTTATTGGGTCCAATCCTTTTTACCATAAATTAAAATCTTTTTAATAAATTCTTAGTGTTTTAAGAAAACTATATATATTATAGGTTGAGAACCCATGTATTATATGGGTAGAAAATTTTAACATATTAAAATCATTAGGCTTTATTAATATCTTGTAGATAATAAAAAAATTATAAAATTATATTTTAAGATAAGATACAGTAGAAATGTTATAACTTAATATGTTTTAATAATTTATTAAAATAAAATTATCATTTTACTTGATAGGAGAGAGACAAAACCAAAAATTTAGACTTCTTAAAAAGAGAACATGTTCCTTCAAAAGCTTTTTTTTGTTAGATAGTACAGATTATTTTCCAAGTGTAATATAATTTAACACTAGTAATTATAATAAAACATAGCCTTCTTAACTTTGATCTTTAGGATTCTATAATTGTTTGATACTTTTAACATGATTTGAATTAAGACAGTCTATATGATTACTACCGGATTTATTTCTTAATCTGAAATGTAGATTATTAAACCTCGTGACCAAAAGATCTCATAGACCAAAGTTCTGTCAACGGGAAAAAATACTAGTCCTTCCATGAAATTCTGCAAGTACAAAATTTCACAACTAAAATAATTAGTACCCAGAGGAAATTTTGATGGTTAGTGATGTACACTACTATAAGAGGTATCAAAAGTTCTCAAGAGTTCAAAGCATACAGATTGTAATAAATTTATTTCAAAAAATCTAAGACTATGTTTTAAATCTTTACATAAACAACATTATATAAAGAGAGTAGGATCACTATTTTAGTTATACCACAATAACAAAACTGGAAGAAGTATACCGCTAAACTTTCTACAGAAAAAGAGCTAAAATAATGTTAAAAAAATTAAGCGTTATAATTAAGAAAAACTTTAAGGTGTTAATGGTTGGAGAGTTGGGAGTCTTCTGGGGATAGAGTTGGTAGAGGCATAGAGTTGGGAGGTGTCGATTTATAATATGAGATATTTGTATATTAGGACCCTACTTTATGATGTGCAAGAGCATTCATAATGAGCCGGAGACCACGGACCATCAAGTCAGATTTCTCTAGCCCAAACCCACGAACCCAAAAACCCCAACATACCTCCACGCCCTAGCCCTCGATAGCCTAGGACTTTTGCCTTGAAAACCATTGAAGTTCTCGGCCTCTACATGTCACACGACCTCCAGGTGATGGAAGGTGGCATGATGATTATTATTAAATCCTCGCCACATCAGTAAAACTTAGCCACATCAGCAGTTGCGTTTAAAAGAAAAAAAGAACAAAGGAAGTCCAGAAACAATAGTTTACCACATAGCAAAGTGGTTATATTTTGTATGATGACATGGCATTGCATCACAGATTCACAGGTTTCTATCTATTCAAGTACTCAGTTGACAAGAAACAAAAATACAATAAATTACTGCTAGTTAGTAAACAGATTATGTAAGAAAAACAAACCTCTGTCTCAAAAAAGTTGCCGTTTCTCATCGTTGTTTAAACTTCTTCATGTTGTTTGTCCAGATCGATGTCTCCCATTCCTGTGTCTTCTTCCTCTTCGCTGTCGTCGTCTCCTTCAACTTCTTCGTTTGCTTGACTTAGCTTCGCCATCCGCTCAGCCAGCAATATATCCTCACGTTCACTCACCTGAACCAACCAATCATGTCAGCAATATAACCATTTTTTTTATAAAAATATCAGTTCTTTATAACAGCAAAATAAAACATTCCATTTTTAGCCAAAACTACATGTACATAGCTATGTTAGGTAAAATTAGTGCTTCATTTATAAGTGGAAATTTAGATTTGAGACTGACCGCTCTGGGTGGCTCCTTTACTGTGAGTTTACCCTTGTGGAGCTCTATTTCGTCTGTACATGCAGCAATCGCTTTTGTAAGAATTGAAATCCCTTGCTCCTAAAAAACCATATATAACATCATCAATAGGCCATATAAGAAAGATGGCTACATGACAAAGAATATACAGAACAATAGACAACACACCTACAAAAGTATTAGTTTTTAATAGAGGTATTCATTTTTGAAAAGAAATCAATTAAAGAATAGGAGCGTTTATAGTTAAAAGAGAATAAACAATATACATAATACACCATTTTTTACTTTGAAAAAGTCCATTCTACAACACGGTTATTGTAAAAGAAAAAGTATAGTATTATGCATTGCACTGCATATATTGCATTTAAAGAATTGTACGCAAAACACTTGTTGTACAGTCAGAAATTAAAAGCCAACTACATTGTTTCCAAAATATAAAATCCAGACACAGCAGTTTAGTCTTTTTCAGAACCACAAACACACACCCCCATCTAATCCTACATAGAAAATTGGTGATAGGTTTAATATCACCCTCCACCAAAAGCATATGCAAATTAATGTTCGCCTAAAATTACAAACAGGAATTCGCACATTCAGTCGAAGACCAACTTATATATTTGAGTAAGTATACCTAAATTACACGTTAGACGTAGCATGTCAATATCTAGGCACACCTCATGTCTATCGAAGCACAAAATTGATGATGAAAATGAATTAATATGATTATAAGTCATGGTATGAATGTACGCTTCGACATCTGATTTTAGAACATCCACAAATATTGATATCCCTTGACATAGATTTTGAGGAATTTACGCTTCGACATCCATTAGATATTCTCTTCTTATTGTATACTAACTGTTATATTGTGACCAGATATACATTAATCAATTTAAACTTTAAAGGCCATGGGTGTAATTTAGATTCAAAAGTAGGAAATGCTTGTTGTTACGGGTTCAAAACCAGATTCCAAAAACCACCTAACCACCCAGGGATATACAATGGTACAGTGTGGCCCAAAACATAAACACCTAAGCATAACCAATAACCTCAGTTTGACATTTTACAAAACTACAAAACAAAATAGTTTGGTTCAGATGACTCGGCAATTTTGGTGGAACTTTTTTAAACATGAAAAACATGTAATCAATGCGTTCAAAAGCCAAAAAATATAAATATTGATGATGGAAACACTCTGAGATGTTTCAAGAAATTAATTAAATGATCAACAAATCTCATTTAGAAACTCAAGTTGATTAAAGATATGACTTTTCACTATGAATCCTATAGCTTAAAAGAAACAAGCTTGACTAAGTCAAGTGGCACACCGCACACATAGGATGCTAATACAGCGCTAAAGAACATTATACTAGGACAAAGAAAAACAAAAATAACAAGATAACAAAAGTTTATATATTTGAACAAATATCAACTTTACAACTACTTCTTAACAATTAGTCAATTACATTAGTCAATAAGTCTAACTGCACATTTAGATTACCTTATCAAGAGTTTGAGTAATAAGACATAAGATGGAGGAGCAACCAACTTGATTTTAACAGGACAATCCTGATTTCCAGCAGCTTCTGCCTTCCGCATCGCCTCCTAAAAGAATACATATGAAATATCACTTGCAACTGTGAGTAATTTACCATCATAATTCATAACTTGTTATAAAATAAATGCTTAAACAAATCACCTTAATGTGAAGAACTCCGTCAAACTGAAAACATTTCATCTCAATATCGGCACGGATCTTTAAAGGCTGTGGAGTCATCCTTCTTCTAATGTTCTTTACTAATACATCTTTGACTTCCTCTGTCAAAGCAGGAACAACTTTTGTAACCTAATAAAAAAAATGAGAAGAACAAATGAGGTGCTTAGAGACGTGTGTGTTTAGCCATAGAAAAGATTTAGATCTAAAAAACATGCAAACCTACCTCCACTCCATCTGGACCAGTTTCTTTAACTTCACGTGTAAGGGAATTAAGAATGGAATCCGGGTCGTTCACAATTAACTTAAATGCCTGAAAGCAATTAGCAGAAGCGTGAGATGTATGCTAATTATTAAAAAGTACAACTAATTCCTTCAGGCTTCAGCAGTGTTGTTTCAGCACACCTCAAATGCATGACCATACTTCCGGTATAAAGGCCAACCAACATGAATGTATAAATCCTGTCAGTGTAGAAATTACAAAACAAATCAGGTTACATGAGAACTCATACGCCAAATTCAAGTACAGTTGTAGCTCTCATATATCAAAACAGTTGAGGAAAAACATGTGCAGATGACACTTCTATTTTTGCAGGAAACACCTTCAAGCACGCTTAAAACACACGGATAATCTATAATAAACCTTTAATGCAATTTGTGGCTTCATTGGTGTGTATGCTCACCCTAAATATGTTATTCAACATGACAAAAGTATCTGAACAACACTCAATCACACACCTAATAATATGAACGACACTCAATCACACACCTAATATTTGCAGAAGTTGATCCCCTTGCCCCCTTCGAAGCTGAATCTTCTGGTTTGAATTACCATTCATAAAAGAGTGATGAAAACTTGTTACTTTGAATGCTAGACACGAGGAGTCCATCAATACACTCTTACACAGAATACCTAGTGTGTGTGACTATGATAGATACCAGCACGTGTATGCCAGAAAGAAGAATCGGACCACATCGACACCGCAACAGAATCCAGTGCAACATGGATCGGAGTTCAATTATGTCTTTGGGAATTGGGTTGACCCAATGGGTCAATACAATGAATTAGTGGGCTCAATAATGGACTCATGGGGAGTAGTCCACGATCTCAAATCCTAATTCCTAGGAGCAGTTACTAGAACCGAAATCATTTAGTTAGCAGGCGATGTTCATTGTATTTTCATTCAGAAATTTACCCTTGAATTTGTATTTGTATTTGGAGATCTTGCCCTTCTCGAATTGGGCCTTTAATTCCAGTAAATCTTTAGCTTGCTAGTAATTTGAATCTTATCAGACTACCTCTCTGAGTTGAGGCCAAAATGGCTAAGAAACCCTGTTTCTACAAACTAAATGTTTCCGACTTCTTAATCGTCTTCAAAAGTATTAAAAAAATGGCAGTGACAATAGAGTACCCTATTGATGACAAGATGATGCAAGTAAAACACAATAATATCAAATTTTAATGGCATGCTGATTCAAAAAAGAATCTTTCCACTACTAATTTCTTTCTTCAGGCTAATTATGAAGAAGTTAACATAACAGAACATTATCGATTTGATCTAGCTATTCCACCTCCATAAAGTTCACTGTATCCCTTTGTCTTCTCATATGTTTGCTTAAATTCACTCAGGTCTTGAAATGTCAAATACTCAAATATTTAAAATCAACTACCAAATGTTTTAACTTTTAACAACCACCTAAATCTGCTAGTGTCTCCAATTCTACCCTGCATGCCTCAAGCCCCCAACCCCCTAACTTCATAAACAAAACCAACACCTCAATTCACAAATTTGCTCTGTCTAGAAGTAACAATCAATATCAGAATAATTCTAATAGCCCTAAACAGACGAATCAAAGTAATCCATCCTACACATTAAAACATTCAATCACACAAAACGTTGACAATTTGCGTACTGTCTACGCAAGTGTACGAAATCCATCATTACCTCAAGATCAATCTGCATAGTTTCAGCCACATGTCGCATAATCGAGTGAACAAGCTTACTCTTATTATACCTATCTTCACAAATCTGAATATCCTCTTCCGACACCCTCCTCTTACTGAGATTAACATACCCTTTCTCCTCATCCACATGAAGAACCATCACAGGCTCCGTACGCCCCACCTTAATCAAGCTATTAATACTCCGAATACGACGTCGTGACAGCTCCGACAACAAAATCATCCCCTCGATGTTGTTGTACTCGAGTAATGACACGTATGCGCACATCTCGCCGATGCTTTTGACTTGAATCATGACCGCCATGTCGACATCGGAAATTTAGCTTCGTACATACGACACTCGAGATTTGGGGCCATTTTTGTGGGGGAATGAGGGGTTTGTTAGGGTTTTTGATGGGGGAAGTGATGGAGGTGGTGAATTTGGGGGATTTTGATCGGAGAAGATGAATTGAATTGAAGAGATTTGGGTGTTTAGGGTTTTGTAAAGGGTTTGTTTTTGTGTGTGTTGGGGGTGTTGGGCCTTTGGTAATTTGGTGTTGGTGTGTTTACGTGTTTACTCGTAGAGTCGTAGACGACGGTTATTGTTTTGTTATTCGTGAATTCGGTTTTCGTATCTGATCGTTTTATTATGTATTTTTAGATTCGTTAATCAGTTTGTAACACTCTCGTTTTGAAAATTATAGAAGGTAACCAGCTCATAATTTCAAATCAAGTCAAATGATGGGGTTCAAACTATTATTATATCTGCATCACGATATTATGCTCGGATCCTAATGTATTATTTGATTATTGTCACGAGCTAACCACCTATTATGTTTACTTGGATTGAGAATCGAAGCCCTGAGTCTCATTTGAATAATCTCAAGTCTTGTTTATTATATCTGCATCACGATCATATTATGCTCATATTTCTTATAAAAATTTATTGTTTATAAAAGTCTTGTTTATTAAAAACTCAAGTTTATAATTATTCTGGTTGTTTTAATAAAACTACTTTTAGTAAATTTCATATTTTTATAATTATTTAAAAAAATGATTGATTTAAAATATTTTGTTTTAAAAGGTTCAATGTTTTAGAAATATATGAATTTTAGTTTTCTCAATAAAATTTATTTTTAAAAACATAGTTTGATTTTTAAAATTTTTAAATGAGAGAAAACAATGTATCAATTAATCAAATTATTTTTTATGAAGAGAGAAATTATTTAATTGTTTAAATTACTTTAATATTTTTTTGAGGTTAAAAAAATAAGGATGCTTAGAAGATTGACAAATGTCAAAAAGATGGTTTAAGAATATGATAAGTAACAAAAGAAACATTTTTGTATTTGTATCTATAGATATAGATATCTATAGATTATGTTTAAAAGTTAAAAAACCTTTTTTATTTAGGTTTGTATCCAGAGATCTTAATTCTTAACCCAACCTAATGTCAATTACACCATATAACCTGCACCCTATTGATTTAACGATTTAACATCATGTTAACATGTTTCGACCCTGTCACGTATACGTCTCTAATGTGTAGAGAATATTAATTATGATAACCAAAATCTACTCACCTCTCTTGTTGTCGGTGTACAACACGGTCTTGGTACCTTGTATTTAACTTGGTGAACAAGCATATAATATCAATAACAACCATTAGTTTTTGAAATATGTCATCATGCATCGGTGATTATTTTCTCACAAAACGCGTTCTTTTTGACAATACAACCAATAAATACACTCCCATTCACATCAAATCACACACACAATAAACCACAATGATAGAAGAAAGAACAGGAGGATCACCCTACGGGATACTGCTCGCCGCTGTCGTCGTGATGGTGATCGGAATCCCTACGCTTCTTGGCGACGGCGGCGAGGCCTTTAAGGAGTTCATAGCAGAACTTCTCAGTCCCGTAGGTTTGTTACTCCTCCCCATCATTCTTCTATTTGTCATCCAATACCTCTCCTCGGATTCCAGACCTTTCGTCTCCGGTGTGTTCGTCGCAGGCGAACCGAACTTGATGCACCGTGGCAGCGGGTCCCCTTTTGGCGTCGCGCTTGTTCTTGTTTTGGTGATCTTTCTTCTCTATAGTAAGTTTTCTATATTTGGAGGTGATGATGATTCAGAGTAGCATCCACCAGTGATATGGTTCTCTATTGTATATTTTTATTTATTTTTCTGAAATATATTTAGTTTACACGTAAGGAAAGGAGATAGTGTAATTAACTAATTATTGGTGATTTCATATATGATTTGTATATTTTCATTAGAACATAATTATTTATAAATTAATAAATTATAATGCATTTAAAGCATGTATTTAAAGGTGCTCCTTTTTAGACCGTATGGAGTTTAACTAAATTCAATTTCAAAAAAACTCCAAACAAGAGTTTGGTTCAGAAAAAAATGTTAAAAATGAAAATATAAATTGTTTGGTTGATTTGTTGTTAGTATGTTCTATAAATAAATTGATTGTAATCAAAATAAATTCACTAATATTCAAAGTTGTTAGAAACTTCAACGAAATGAATCACAATGACGTCACACAAGTCACTATGGCCACTACAACTCCCGTAAGTGATATCACACAACTCATTGTCGCCAAAGTTGTTGTCAGTGTCGGCACTACCAAAAACCCCACCATCATCATGCTTCTAATGACAAATTAGATGGTAGAACCGATGTAGGTTAAAGGTGAAGATGTTTAATACAGGTCATACTTATAAAATACCCAACATCCAACAAGTAATAAGTAAACAGGCATCTGACAAATACGAGACCGTTTTTTTATTAAAATCAAGTATGAGATATAATTACCAATACTTCTTCCAAGTTTGTTCATTGACATTTGTACTTGTGGTTGTGCTAACATTCAAAACTGTCAAAAATATTAATCCAAACAATAGCCATTAGATCTTGTAGAAAATGTCTCAGAAATCTAATACAAACCCAATAAGAAACAAATAGTAACAATGAACTATAAGAAAGATCTGAATACACAAAATCAGAAGAACAGAACCATTGATGTAATGATTCAGACTAACACAAGATTCCAAAGAACACAAGACAACTTGATTCTTCGGTAAAAGAATATGAGAGCTCGAGAGCACCGGAGATTAGAGAGAACGAGCGAATGTATTGAGCGAGTGTTTTTTACTTCGGCAGAGAACGAGCGAAATGTATTGAGCGAGGCTGCACACCCTTACGCCCGAACTTCTTTCACATTACGCCCAACACACGTAGCAATCAGCAGCCCAAGCCCAACACGTTAGCCCAACAATACAAATGGATTAACCTCCACAAACCCAAGAGCAATCAAATTGACATAAACAAAATAGAAAAAATAAAATAAGACTTATATATTTTTTACACCCCCCCCTCAATTTGATGGCGAAAAAATATCAAACATTTTTAAAGCTTTAGATAAAACTTCCAGTTGTTGAATAAGTAATCCTTTTGTAAAAATGTCTGCCACTTGATTGACAGAAGTTGTGGAAACAGTCTTAATAAGACCTTCAGAAATTTTTTCACGCAAAAAAAACAAGTCTACTTCAAAATGTTTTGTTCGGTCATGGAAAACAGGATTGGCAGCAATCGACAATGCTGCATCATTGTCACAGTTTAGAACAACCGGGAGACCAACAAATTCACCCAACTCTCTCAATAAATTTATTATCCACAGGATTTCACAAGAAGCAGCACACATAGCTCTATATTCAGCTTCAGCTGATGATCTAGAGACAGTGGATTGTTTCTTACTTTTCCATGAGACCAAACAATTACCAACAAACACACAGAAACCGGTTACAGACTTTCTAGAATTTAGGCACTTTGCCCAATCAGAATCAGAATAGGCCATAACATCAAATGTACTACTCTTAGAAAACAAAACTCCCTTTCCTGGTGCTCCTTTCAAATATCTCAGCAAGCGAAGAGCAAGCTGTAAGTGAGAATTTGTAGGAGCATGCATAAATTGACTCAAAAACTGAACAGCATAAGATATATCAGGGCGAGTATGAGAAAGATATATTAATTTTTCTATAAGTTTTTAAAACCAGTGACATTATGTAAAGGTGTTTCATCCTTTTTGCAAAAATTTGTGACTAAATAGTGTTGTTCAATCGGTGTTGCAACAGATTTACAACCACTTAACCCAAATTCAGCGAGAAGATCTAAGCAATATTTTCTTTGTGAAAGACAGACACCCAAGTCAGATCTTATAACCTCAATGCCAAGAAAGTACTTTAACAATCCGAGATCTTTAATTAGAAACTTGGTATTTAAAAAATCTTTTATTCTACCAATTCTAACTTATCATTCCCAGTAATCACAATATCATCCACATAAACAAGTAAAACAATAAACACACTATTTTTAGATTTTATAAACAAGGAATGGTCACATTTACTTTGAACAAAGTCTAATTCTAACAGAACACCAACTAATTTTTCATTCCACACTCTTGGTGCTTGTTTGAGACCATATAATGATTTGTTCAATTTGCACACTTTGGACTCATTTTTAGAAAAATACCCTTCGGGTAAACTCATGTACACGTCCTCATTCAAATTGCCATATAAGAAAGCATTATTGATGTCTAATTGGAATAATGGCCAATCCTTTTGAACAGCAAGGGCAATAACACAACGAATAGTAACCATCTTAACAACAGGGGAAAATGTTTCATCAAAATCCAGCCCTTCCTTTTGACTATAGCCCTTGGCGACCAGCCTAGCCTTATATCTTTCTACCTCACCAGTTGACTTATACTTGATTTTATAGACCCACTTACACCCAATTGGTTTTCTACCTAAGGGTAAGTCAACTAGAGACCAAGTATTATTCCTATTTAAGGCCTCCATTTCCTCGTTCATAGCATTAACCCAACGTTGATCATTTTTTGCTTCATAAAAGTTTCGTGGTTCAACAGTTTTATTTAAGATGGAAGAAAAACATTTGTTTTCAGGAGACAGTTTTGAATAATTTATGACCTTTTCAATACCGTACCTAACTTTTTCTTCAATAATAAAATCATCAAGTTTTTTTGGAAGATTGGTAGTACGGTTTGACTTTCTAGTTTGGACATATGGATCATTAACTCCCTCAGAGGTGCTATTTTTGTTATTCATTGACCTACTACTGTTTGCCTCCTCGGTGCCATCACTTTGGACAGGTGGTTGCCGAATTTCAGCCATACCATGTCCCAAATCACCAAGTGATTTAGAAGGTTGCTGAAATTCAGCATCCTCACAGCTGTCAGAAGTGTTACAGCCAGTTTGCACAACAGTAGGGTTCTCATTAACGTCTACCCTCCTTTCATCATCGGGAGTTTCACCATTAAAATCATTTGACTGACTGGAAACAAAAATGTCAAAAAAGTTAAGATTGTTAACACTTGAAAGATGATTAATTTCATATTCAAAAACATCAATTGTATTGCAGTTTTTAAACGGAAACACATTTTCATAAAATTTCACATCTCTAAAGAAAACAACTTGTTTTTTATCAAGACTCCACAATTTATATCCTTTTTAAAAAACAGAGTACCCAATGAACACACATTTTTCAGCTTGACTTCCAAATTTGTTATTATCATTTAAAATTGTGTAGAAACACAGACAGCCAAAAACTTTAAGGTGAGTCAAAGAGGGTTTAAAGCCAAACATTAATTCATACGGGGTTTTACCATTTAGAACGGAGGAGGGAGTCCTGTTAATCAAATAAGCAGCAGTTAACACACAATCAGACCAGAAACGAAGGGGAATTCCCCCTTGAAATAAGAGAGTTCTAGCAACATTTAGGATGTGTCGATGTTTTCTTTCTGCAATACCATTCTGTTGTGGGGTATATGCACAAGATGTCTGGTGAATTATTCCATTTTTCTTTGTAAAATCTGTCATTTGGTTATTGACAAATTCGGTCCCGTTGTCACTTCTCAAAACCTTTACAGTTTTTTCAAATTGTGTTTTTATGAGATAAAAAAGACTTTCTATATTTGAAAAAACTTCATCTTTGTTTTTTAACAAATATACCCAAACAGATCTTTTGTAGTCATCTACAACAGAAAGAAAGAATCGATATCCTTCCCGACTAGGGACCCGATATGGACCCCACACATCTAAATGAAGGATGTCACCTATATTCTTTGACTTATGGTCACTTAAGGGAAAAGGCTCTCTATGTTGTTTGGCTTTATGACAAATGTCACATGGAACCAGTTCAATTTTAGGTTTTAAATTTAGATCAGATTTAAGAACAGACAAAACTTTATCAGATGGGTGACCTAAGCGGGAGTGCCAAAGGTTTGATATGCTACTACTATTAAAACACACCTTAGCAAATTTAGAAGAATCACCACACATATACAATCCATCAACTTGATTACCAATCACCATAACTTTCTTTGTGAGAGAATCCTGAATAAAACATTTATGTTCATTAAACATAACTTCTAGTTTATTTTCTTTAGTTAGTTTGTGCACAGACATTAAATTTACGCAGTAATTGGGGACAACAAGCACATCAGATAAGATAACTCCTTCACTTAGTTTTAGACAACCTATTTTTGTTACTAAAGCATCGGTTCCATTTGGATGTTTAACTTTGAAATCATATTCTGACACATCAATTTATCTTGTAAACATGAATCATCCATAACCATGTGTTGGTTAGCCCCAGAGTCAACAATCCACCTTGTTGGGGAGGATGAGGACTGACAAACAAAATTGAATACAAGAGTATTTAGAAAGTTTGAACACACACCACTAGAGAAATTACCTCCAAAATTAGAGTTTTGTGAAATATCATCATTTTTCTCATTTAAAAGGCCAAGTAACTTGGAAATCTGTTCAGCAGACAAGGAAGGGGAACTAGACGAAGAAGCATTGTTAGATATAGCAGGTTTTTTGGTTGATTTTGAGGTTGATTTGTTCGAGGTTTGTACCCTTGAGGATAACCAATAACCTCGAAACACCTGTCAACAGTGTGGCCCAGTTTGTTACAATGGGTGCATTTAAGATTTGGGTTAGGTCCACGTGAGAACTTCTTTTTATTTTCAAAAGATTGATTTGTTTTTTAGACGAAGCTCACATTTTGACTCTTTGTAGAGGAGCTTGAACCTCTATGAGATTCTTCTCGTGATATTACTGAAAAAGCAGTTTTAATTGTGGGAAGGGGGTCTCGAGTTAAAAGGTTGGTTCTTACAGGTTGATATACATCATCCAGACCCATTAAAAATTGCATAAGTTTGATTAAATGATTAAAGTCATTAAATTCTTTTGATGCTTGACAAGTACAGGCAGGAAGTTGTACCATTGCATAAAACTGTTTCCACATAGAAGTAAGTTTATTATAATATTCGGAAACAGATGAACCATTTTGTTTAACAGAATTCATTTTTTGATAAAGCCCAAACACCACCGACCCATCTACTTTATCATAAGTTTCTTTTAAATCTTTTCAAACCTCAGAAGCTAACTTTGAATATACTTGACCAACATATAACTCTTCACAAACAGAATTTAACAACTAAGTAAGCACAACAGAGTTACATCTTTCCCATTATGTAGAAAGAACAGAATTACCAGTAGGTTTTTTACAAGTTCCATCAATGAACCCAACCTTGTTTTTTACTTGTAACGCAAGAAGCATGGCACTAGCCCAAACCGTGTAGTTTTCATTTCCCTTTAGTTTAACATTCACAACGGTCAAACAACTGGAGTCACTAGCATGAAGATATAATGGGTTACTAGCATCAAGTTTACTAATAAGTGTTTCAGCAGTACCATGAAAATGTGTTTCCGTAGTACCCTCAGTAGTAACAACGGTACCAGATGATTCAGCCATAGTAACAAATAGTCAACAAGCAAGAATGAATGACACACAATCACGCGCACAGAAATCAACTCAGACCAGAGCCAGGGTTTCACACCATTCTTGATGGCAGATCAAGGATTAGTCAGAGTTGAGATGCAAAACACACAGGATAAACAATAAAGAGGCACACAAGTGATGCACACCGAAAGTAAACACAGAAACAGACTAGAATCCAGATGCTGCTACCCCTAACCCAGCCAAAGTGGCCTAGACTAGATAAACAAATAATAAGAAAAGTAGAATAGCAGTAAGATGGAAGGATCTCACCAGAGATACCCAAGTTAGGGTACGCCAAAAGCAGAAGAGAACAGGTTCTGTAACCTTCACTTAGGGTTACAGAAACACTGTTAGAAAACCTTCTCAGCAGCAAGATATCCAAGCGATCAGAAGAGTCAGTCCAATAACATAGGGTTTGAGAGAAACCCTAAAGACCGAGGAGATAATCGTCGGGATGCAGGAATAGCCAAGATCCTTGAAGAATAATCCAATCCGTATGGTTTTGATACGAAATAACCCTGATAGTAGAAGAACACCCCGATGATGATAACCAGTATACAGAACTTTAAACCAACAGTGATTTAGGGTTCCCGAGGAAAGAAACCCTCAACCTCAGCGAGCATAAGCAGCGGAAGACCAGAATCGATGAGATATCAGAGCCCTTGAAGCTTTGATACCATGTCAAAAATATTAATCCAAACAATAGCCATTAGATCTTGTAAAAAATGTCTCAGAAATCTAATACAAACCCAATAAGAAACAAATAGTAACAATGAACTATAAGAAAGATCTGAATACACAAAATCAGAAGAACAGAACCATTGATGTAATGATTCAGACTAACACAAGATTCCAAAGAACACAAGACAACTTGATTCTTCGGTAAAAGAATATGAGAGCTCGAGAGCACCGGAGATTAGAGAGAACGAGCGAATGTATTGAGCGAGTGTTTTTTACTTCGGCAGAGAACGAGCGAATGTATTGAGCGAGGCTGCACACCCTTACGCCCGAACTTCTTTCACGTTACGCCCAACACACGTAGCAATCAACAACCCAAGCCCAACATGTTAGCCCAACAATACAAATGGATTAACCTGCACAAACCCAAGAGCAATCAAATTGACATAAAAAAAATAGAAAAAATAAAATAAGACTTATATATTTTTTACAAAAACCCTTCTTTAATGTTTGCAAATAGGACATGCAAACGATGAAAGTTAATAGATAATATTAAACCATCTACCAAAGGGAAACCATTACAAAACAACTGAATACAAAGCCACAAGATCACTACAACATAACAAACATCACAAAAGTTAAAAGAGTAATAATATATTCAACCAAAACTTAGGAGGGGTAAAAAAAGAATAAGTAAAAATAGGAAATAGTCTTTCACTGATCTCCTATTAGACTCTTGATGATATCAAACTAAACGTAACTTAGATGTTTTTTGATAATTTTTTAAATGATTAAGTGATAAATCAATAAGAGATCTGAATACTTAAATGTTGAATCATTAATATGTTTGAATCATTAAGAGCTAGTATATCGTTTAACTATTCAAAGACAAATGTCTGACTAATTCAAATAAGAGGTTTTAACCGTTTAGCATTAGACATTTTAACCATTCGGCATCAGTATAATGTTTAACTATTCAAATGCAAATGTCTAAACCATTCAGACATTTGCTCATGAAACAAACAGTCTGAACTATTAAATGCTGAACCATTCAGACATTTAAACCATTAAGAGACTAATTCAGATGCTGTCAAACAATCCTTAAATACAATACCTGTATCAATGATACTTAGCATGACACAAGAAAATACTTTCCACAAGCGGTTTCAAGATCAACATCATCTACACATAAATTCAAGAAAATAAAATTAGCCGAGGAAAATCAGATATTTTAGAAAATTAAAAAGTCGATCACTATTACTGAAAATCACCTTTTTAAATGACCAATTTGCTAAATTTCCCTTTGTCATTGTACTACACGATGTAGAAACCTTGTCTTTAACTTGGAGAACAAGCATATAATATATCAATAACAACAATTAGTTGTTGAAATGTCATCGTGTATTGATGATTATTTTCTCCCAAAAGGCATCTTTTTTCAAATAAGAACCATTTTTCACACTCCTCATTCACATTCCCAAAATAATATCAAATCACAATGACAAATAAAAGAAGCACAGAAGGACCACCCTACGGGATACTACTCGCGGCCGTAGTCGTGGTGGTGATCAGCATCCCCAAGTTCATCGGGGGCGGTGGTGGAGCCGTGACAGAGTTCATAGCAAAGCTTTCGAGTCCATATGGTCTGTTATTCGTTTCCATCATTCTCCTGTTAGTCATTTTATACCTCTTGAGACCTTTTGTCGCAGGCATTCTTTCCGACCCGAACTCCATCCATCGTGCCAGCGGCTCTCCTGTCGGCGTCGCGTTTGTTCTTGTTTTGATGATCTTTCTTCTCTATAGTAAGTTTTCTATATTTGGAGATGATGATGATTCAGAGAAGTGGCTGTAGCATCCACCGATCACATGGTTCATGGTTTGTTAGTTGCGGTTCAATCTGTATTTTTCTTTAATGTTTGCGTTATTGTATTTATTTTCTGAAATATAACTAGTTTACACGTAAGGAAAGGAGGTAGTATAATCATTGGAGATTTCATGTCTTCAAACGTATGTTATTTTTATATTTTTATAGAACATAACTCTTCGAAGCATAATTTATAAGTTTTAAAAGGGTCCTCCTATTTAGACCATGGTCGTAATTTCTAACACATTTCACAAGTCGGTGAAGTTCAGAAACTTAAGTTGACAAGTCGGTCAAGTTGATTTAATATTCAAACTTAGTTTGTACTATGTATCTGATAGATAATATATGATTTGTTATTATAGATAAAGCAAATCATATTAGAGTCATAGATGGTTGTACCACTAATCATCATCGCATCGGCGATTCGACCCACTGCTACTGCTTAAGTAACAAATCTAGTCGCACAACTCGACCCACTGCTACTGCTTAAGTAACAAATCTAGTCGCACAACTCAGTATGGCTAACACAATCATCCCACCACCATCTATTGACAAACTAAAGTTCAAAGCAACAGTGTCACCCAGTAGAAAAGAGGTGAAGATGTATACTTGATATGAGACACCCTTATCATCATCAAGTATCATGTATACTCGATACACACACGCTTAATCAACATCAAACAAGTGATGAGTAAACGGGTACCCGACAGGTGTTACCAATACTTGCCTGTTTTTCCTCATCAACATCCATACCTATGATTGCGCTAATATTCGAAACCCAGCTTTCATGTTTGGCAAATAGGGCATGCAAATGATAAAAGTTAATAGATAACATTAAACCATTTACCACAGGGAAAATCATTACAAAACAACTGAATACAAACCAACAATATCACTACAATAAGAGAAACATCACAGAAATTAATAGAGTAATAATATATTCAAACAAAACTTAAGGAAAAAAATAAGAATAACAGTAAGGTAAAAGAAATTAGCCTTTCACTGATCTCGGGCAAACTCTTGATGATATCAGAATCACCTGAAGCAGTTCAAAACCAAAAACGAATTAATAACTAAAAATATTTTTGGACATTACAAAAAAAAAAAAAAAACTTAGATATAATACCTGCATCAATGATACTTAGGCAAGACACACGGAAATACTTCCCACAAGCGGTTCCAAGATCAACATTATCTACACATAAATTCAAAAAAATTAATTTAGCCAACGAAAAAAGAAACAGATGCAAAAATGGCGCATACTTGACCGTTTAGTAACTTAGTAAGTACACCCAAAGAAACAGCAATACATAACTAAACTTCCAAATTTTACACTTTCAGTAATTGATCATCTATTTAATTTGTCCAGTTCCATAATTACAAATGATTAATAATTTGATGATTATGTTTTTGACATCTAAGGTACAAAATACGCATACAGAAGCCATGTAGTCAGATGTGCACAAGGCGCAACCACAACAATTTAGGTATCTGGGTAGAAATTAGAACTTTCTCTATATCAACAGAATAGTTTGCACATGGTCATGTGCAGGTGAGACAATAGTAATGTTGGGGAGGGGAGGTTATCAACTTACAAGCAATGTCGTTGATTTTTTTTCTATATTGTTACGAGTTTTAGTATTAACTGGATTAGTGTACTGTTATATCTATAAGTTTTTGTACTATCTTCATGACATGATATTAAGTTTTCAATTTTTCTGCCCCACCCCCCCTATTATTGTGTTTTTTTATGCCTTGTGACTAGGCGAGACCTGTGTGCCTTGAGTGTGCCTTGTGACTTTTAACTACTAGATACAACAATACTAAAACTAAAATAAAAAATAAAAATAGAGATTAACTTACTTCCATTGTAATGATGAACGCCAACTTTGGCAAGCATGGCATAATACTCAATCTCAGATTTCCTTAAAGGCGGGCAGTTGTTGGAAATAATAATCAATTTACCTAAAAAACCATTAAACAAACAACAATTAAGTCAAAGAAAAGAACACAAAATAATGCTACAACCCAATCTCAATGACACAAAAAAAATTCACCTTTAGAGCTCCTGAGAGACTCAAGCACTGTCTTGTAACCAAGAGTGTACTTTCCACTCTTCATTACAAGAGCCAACCTATTGTTGATGCTCTCATGAGTCTTCTTCTGCAAGTTGAAACAACAAACATAATTCAATAAACCAACAATTAAACAACCACACTAATCAAGAACACAAAACACTGCAACATATAAACAGCCATACCGTCTTCTTTCCTGATACCATTGTTGCTCCAGAAAAAACAGCTACACAGCACAAAAATCAGATCAGAACAAGTTAATAACCATCAATAACTATTGCTACAACAGTAACAAGTTATCCAAATATAAAAATGCAACATTCAAGATTACATTTAACACAAATAGGGCTGTTTAAAAAGCTTGGGACTGGTTGTTCGCTCAAAGCTCGCATGGAAATAGTTCGCTCGAATCAGTTCAGAACAAGTTAATAACCATCAACAACTATTGCTACAACAGTAACAAGTTATCCAAATATAAAAATGCAACATTCAAGATTACATTTAACACAAATAGGGCTGTTTAAAAAGCTTGGGACTGGTTGTTCGCTCAAAGCTCGCATTGAAATAGTTCGCTCGAATCAGTTCTTTAGTAAACAAAGCGAGCCAAGCAACTTGTTTTCCTGTTGTCAATAGCGGCTATAGCGACAGCTATGGCGCGCTATGTAGCGTAGAGCCCATCTCCCACTATTTGTAAATAGTGGCTACATAGCGGATTTTTTTTAATTTTTTATTGGTAAAAATGAGATTTAGATGATTAGTAATAGGGTGTTTTAGCTATTTAGGGGTGTTTGCTTAGATTTTCTACTACTTGATTGCTAAACATGCTAATTTATTGAATGTTAAACATTCTCACATATTATACTACTTAATCGCTAAACACGAAATAGCGATCGCTATTTACCGCTATTTTCTACATATCATACAGGTGGTTTGTCGCTATTTACCGCTGTTTGTTATTGACAACTATGGCTTGGAAAAGAGCCAAAATCAGCTCGGCTTGTGTCTTGCTTGTTGGCTCATTTAATTAAATCTTATATTGTAATGAAAAATTAAATTATACGCCAAAATTATGACATGTTATTTAAATAAACCATAGACATGTGATCATTATGACATTTTCTAAATAGGAATTAAGCATTAAAATACAGAAGATGATCATCCTCATTGAAATAGTAATCCCATATTTTTATAAATATCATTTTTATAAAGATAACAAAAATTTATATGTGTAAAAATAAACAAAAATATTTTCATAAAAAGTAACAAAAAAAGTTAACTTGCGAGCCAAGCTCACAATTTAAGCTCGTTAAAGTAAACAAGCCAGCTTGGATAGGCTCGTTTACGTCCCTAAACACAATGCCACCATGTATATGCAAACAACAAATACTTATTCAGAAAAGTTGTTTTATAATTATAGCATAATCCAAACTTAACTTGACAGAAATCAACATACATAACAATATTACATCAACAAATTTAACTACATCAATCAACAAACAATCAAGTTGAGATCGAAAGAAAAACAACATAATTCAAGGTTCCAAAGCCTATTTCGCCTGAATTAGTTTGCATACGAAAACAGATTCAACATTTCGCACAACAAGCGACACAAAGAACTAAAGATGTTGAAATTTCACTAGAGAATGGCGTTCAATTGTTCAATTGAATCTAATGATAATATGTTGGAGATTGTTGAGTATCAACATCTGTAATAACCCCAAGAGAAAACATACCTGTAAACGGTGACGAGCTACCGACGAGATTTAGTTGAAAAAGGAGACGAAAAAACCTAATTACGATTCATTAACTATATACTCTGCCCTACAACCTACAACCTACAACAGTGGGCTGGCTTGTGTTTCACAACACAAAAGGGCTTCCTTTGATAAAAACTTTGTGTTTTATTCTATGTTTATAAAAAATGAACCGGATAGCGAACCAGTCATTTTAATGATTCACTGGTCGGATTAGTCATACCGGTCTAATTGGATTTTAGAAACGGATGATAACATATATAAGAAAAAGATTCTTATTATTTGTAAATTCAGTTCAAAATGAAAATATAAAAAATACTATATGTTTTAAGATGAATTATGATTATAAAACGCAATATAAACACTTAAATAACTAAAATATGTATCATAAATGATATAAACGTAATAAAAAATAAAAATTTAAAAGAAAGCAAACAGAAAATTTTCAAATCCGATCCGACCACGGCGCTGGTTCAATCGACTTAATTGAAAACGGCCCAAATACACATAACCGGACCAGTTCTGAAAACATTAGTTTTATTTCCGGTGGGAGTAAATATTTTATTTCCAAAGGGGCGTAGACATATATACTCTAAAATTTATGTTTGCATAAACAAGTAACATGTGAGTGTTTGTTTAGTATATACAGATTAAGGACTTAAATGAATGATACAAATGTTACGATTTAAATGTATCTTTTCGGTTAAACCTTTTTATTTTATTTACATTGAATAAATTCAAAGGTGTTAATCATGTTGATCGGTTAAAACTTGAATTTCAGATAGGTTTGTTGAATGACAAACCAAACATAAATTAACTTTTTTCTTCCCAATGATTTCCTTATATTTGTTTTTGTTTCTTGTCTCGCTTCTCAATTAACAAACTTGAGCTTATATACTCAAATCATGATAATGAGGCACAAGTGGTTGCGAGTAACAATATTGTATTTTTCGTGTAAAACTATTCTACTCTTTATATCCAACAACTTTAGCATTACTCTTAACTGCTTATCTAACTTCGGTTTAGGCCGTTTAATAAACAGAGTGTATCAGTCGACTCGGAACCTTATTAATTGCCATGTAGTGTTTCGGCCTTTCGGGTCATGTAAAAGTTTAAACCAAGTTAGATTTGTAAACAAGCATATGAGCTGAACTATCACCTCAAGCAAGTTTACTCATCTCTTTACCTACTTATATCTTTTGTGGTTAACCTTCATTCCAATAGGCTCAACCTCAAATTTGCCATCTTTTTTTGCACTTTCGACACATTAAGAACTCGGTTGCAAGTTCAAACAATCATTCCTCGTGGTTATCAGCTGATAATTAAAAGACATTTATTCTTTAAAATCTATAATACGATCATATCCTCACATGATAATTTTTTTAAAATTCTAAGCCGTCAGCAACAGTATCTTTACACATACGCTAATACATCCGCACCAGTATCAAACCTTGCAGAGTCGAGCAGTCGCTGCTACGCGATATATGAAATAAACCCAGCTTACGCGCGCAAACCAGCTGCTCAAAATGCAGAAACCATGATAGATGGAAACTGAATTCCCCGCCTATGGACTCCAAATATGCCCTGTTAGGAAACAAAAACACATTCTATTACAATATTTGATGAGAACATGAAGAAATTGAAGTACCTATCATGCGAGTAATTCAACATGCTTAAAACACCACAACGCCCAGCCCTCATGAAAACTGAAAAACATAACATTTTTACTTCACAGATTTAAAAGACTCTTCTACACAGTAAGAACTAACACTTAGGGTGGACGGTTTGGAATCAGGAAACTCCATTCAGAATGTAGACTTTAGGCGGTAACTATTAGTCCACATGGGCCCATGGTTATAACTATTCTCTACACAACTATAAGAATGTTACAATGATTAGAAAATTCCACCTTTAGCCTAAAATATTATTATTTCCTGCAACCAGAATTCTGGGTAACAGTTCAGTGTTCAAATAATATACATTTGTCAGCATTTTACAAAGATACTAATAAAATGTTGTAACAGTCCTTGAATTTTGTTTTTAACAAAGAAAGGTCTTTTTTGCATGATTAAATGCTTTAACTTTTTAAAAAGAACAACATAAGAAGCCTTTTTATATGAATAAATCCCTACACTTTATTAAAAAGGGAGGCCAAAGACTTGGTTTTATACAAAACAGGTATTGGGGAATTTTACCTTCCTTCAGCAAAAAGTTATTTAATCACCTATCACCTCCTGCGTATGCTCTTATCATAGAGACCCAAAAAATAACTTCCACAAAATATTATAGAAAAAGCCTTTCTAATATTACATGCTTACTTTAGTGACAAATATATTGTGTTTGAGAATTTTGACTGTATTAAATCTTATTTAGTCTAATAGCCTTGTGTGGCGATTGTCAAATGTTCAAGACCACAGAAAACAATTGTAAAAAACAGTCGAGCTCTTAACCATGGTTCACCACAAAGCATTTTATGTGTGTAGATGTTTTCAAATTAGAACTGCCAAAATCAACCTTTAGCCTCTAGGAAACTCAAACTTTCAGTTTCAGTGTACAGACCAGTTTCTTATTGTTTTCAGTTTTTTCTCCCCTCCATGCATAAACTATATTAGGACCCCCAGTGAACTGTTGGTGCCTAGTCAAATAGATTCTAACCGAAAGAAAAACATAAATAATAGAAATCTGGTCCAGGGGAAATATTATAATATCAAAGTAAAAAATGATTAGAACTGAGAACTAACCTTCAAGCTGTTCCTAAGCTTTCAAGCTTGTCACAGTGAGGAGTTGGCAAGTTTCTGCTCCAGGAACGCCTCTGGAGTTCCACATGGCAATAACGCCACAACATATTTTTGTAATCTTTGATAACACTATTCTCAATTTTATCCCTTGCAGGCGATCCAATAGGATATCTCTGATCAAAATCAGATGATTTCACATAAAACTCCACTCCATATTCTTCAGTCATCTTAGAAAACTGATAAGTATAGTTCCTTTGTAAAGAATACTCAGGAACTGAGAACGGAAAACTAGCAAGCAATATGACTATCAAAAACGGTAACAGTTGAAGCAGTAACATCATATTAGGCCCAATCCCACCATCACCTGTACCCTCTCTTGGCCGACCACCTGCTGCTGATGCCGCCCTTCTGGTTCTGTACATATGAGCCGTACGAAACATATCACTTTGACCAAAAAATGACCTAAAGATCTCATCGGCATCAAAATCATCTTCAAACATGCTGTGCCCTGTTCTCCTTCTTCGTCTCCTAACATTATACTGCTGAATATACTCATCTCCCTCAGCCACACCCGTTTGATCATACTGTCTTCTTGAGCCCTCATCACTAAGACACTTAAACGCCTTGCTAACTTTCTTAAATGCTTCCTCAGATCCAGGAGCCTTGTTTTTGTCAGGATGAACCTTCAATGATAGCTTCCTATAGGCTTTCTTAATTTCTTCAACAGAACAACTTTTACCAACGCCCAGAATCTCATAATAATCCGTGTTACCTTTGATTTTACGCACCAACTGAATGTGTTCTTCAGTATAACTTGGCTTTCCAGTCATACCTTCAACCCGTTTGCCATTCACAGGGTTACTTGCAACATGATTCTTACCATTTGATGGACTGGGATTTGCAGAATCGAGCTCTTCACATGCCACCAAAAGATCATCTACACATATATTATGATTTAGCCGTTGTGCCATCCCAATAAACTTCAGAGCTCTCTCCTTATTTCCAGACAAAATCGCTTCTTTTGCAATGTGAACGCATTTTATTGCCTCGTCTTTATTGCCTTCCATGATGATTGAACAAACTCAACTCAACACTGAACCCACTCAACAAATCCAACCAATCGCATTCACCAACTATCAAAATCAAACCAACGTTTACTAATTTGAAATAAGTAACAAAAATGATCAAAATTTGGATATACTGATCTAGTTTGTAAAATAAATAGGAATTGATATTTTAACTGGATGCTGTAGATTATAATGGAGTGAAACATAGGAAATAAACTAGAGACCATAAACCCTAGAAGAACCTAACATAGGACACAAATAAACTCTAATGATTAAAAAAACACTAAATAACCATAACTAACAATATGCAATGATGCAATCACATAAATTCAATCCAACTACAGAGCAATTAGGTTATCAACTTATCATCAATCCCTTAAACTGTACAATTCAATTGTAATATCAGAACTCTGTAGAGCATAATAGATAAAACAAAGATATAAACACAAAAACTTCACGATTCAGGCGATAAAAAACATGCATCCTAGGGTATCATACATCATCCGATTCGCTGAAAACAGCAGAAGAAGAAGATTTGAAACACAAATCATAAGTACAATTCATAGCATGATTTAGATGATGAACTAAAAACTGATGGTCCAATTATGTCGATTGAAGATTGATGAACGATTTATTCGAACAAATATGAAGTTAAAAACTTAAAATCAACATATATACAAAGATCGGCAGTGAGAAGCACTTACTTTACAATTTACATACGAAGATAAATCGTAAGAATAGATAACTTGAGATCTCCGCTAGCAGAATATTATGGTAGCAGTGGTTTTGTTCTAGTGTTGTCATCCACAGTCAATCAATGGTGGTGCACCATAATGGCTTCTTTCGTTAGTGGTGTTGTATGAGTTGTTGTCCCTGTAGTTTATATAATTACCGTTTTTAGTCCTCCAACATTTATAAGTTTATAACACATACAACTCTGTAAAAACCTCAAAGCTTTTAATAGTTTATGTAACTTCACTCTTTCTAATCGATTGGAATTTCGAATCATGTGAGGTGTAAGTATAGATAGATGGTAAATACAAATTATAATTCGTTTAAATTACGTAAAACTATCAGTAGATTAATTACACACGTTTTTCGATAAACGGATATCTAGATAAGTCATAAACTCAAGCCAATATACCCTAAGAATAGTGAGTTGTCTTCTAATCTATGGAGAGATGGACTAACCGTCTAACTCTAATGGGTTGGATGGACACTACATGTAACTTTAGTGCTTATGTACTAGCATGACACCTTATATGACTCGAATGATATTTGGTCTCGATAGTTTTTCATATCAAAATTGAACATTACATATGTGGGATCATTAAAACGACTCGCCTCAAATACCATAAACAAGTTTTGAGTGTATTGGTTGTAAATGTAAAACATATATTACTAAGTGTATTTGGGTGGAGCATCCCATAATAGTTAACATCATAAGAGGCATATTCTACAATAAAAGCGGATGAGTAAAGCGGAGGATATTAATGTTATAAATGAGCGGATACACATACCGTTGTTCTTTTGCATGAACGGTTTCTCATGACATGTTAAATGAATCCTTTTCTAGAAGTCAGGAGCTTAGATCTCGCGATTGACTTCAAAATAAAGCTAAAAGTAGATTAGATGACTCTATAAATTATCACTAGAAGAAAAATAAAATATCAATTATACACATACATCACCTCCAATTTAATCTCCCACTACTTGTAAATGATAAATTGAAAACATGTAAGGCGATTGTTTGGTATTTACACACAAAACAGTTGTTACACCAGGTGCATGTCGCATCGCATGATCTCGACAAGTTTAAATTGTCGTATGAGTTTTTCGTCACACGACCGTTTCATTTCAGTTTGATGGTAGCTTATTTATGTTTCAGCATCACGTAGCATACAAATACCTAAAAACAACAAAGAGCTACCTAAAAACTATTTAGGGTTTCTGTTCTTCAGAACTAATCACACATCATCTGCATCATCACCATTTTCATTATCAACCACAATGAACATCACAACAAAATCCACAAAACATTTCCCCCAAATCCCCTTCAATCTCATCACCCCACAAAACCCTAATCACCCAACTCAATCAACCATCAAACACACTCTAATCTCCCTATTCTCATCAACACCATACAGAAATCGATTCACCAGAACAAATTCATCACCTTCAACACAAACCATAGACGAATTCAACCTCCATCAAGCAATTTCACACCTTTCACCCCGATTCAAACCCGAAGACCTGTACAATTCAATCAACCAACAGCAAGATCCACTGGTATGCCTACACTTGTTCAATTGGGCCTCTAAACAACCTAGGTTCACACACGATGTATGCACTTATCATGTCACTATTAGGAAGCTTGGTGCCGCGAGAATGTACGATGAAATGGATCGAATTGTCACCGAGGTGTTGTCGATCCTTCGTTTGGTAGTGAAGTGATGTATAATTCGATTATATATTTCTTTACTGAATGTAGGAAGTTGAGTAGAGCTGTTGGTGTTTATAAGCATATGAGGGGGCTTGGGAGGTTGGATTGTAGGCCTTCGATTCGCACGTATAATCTTCTGTTTGCGGCGTTTTTGAGTAGGAGGAGTAATAGTTATGTTAACCATGTGTATATGGATACTATGAGGATGTTGTTTAAGCAGATGGTTGATGATGGTGTTGATCCGGATATCTTTGCTTTGAATTCTATGATCAAAGGGTATGTGTTGTCGCTTCATGTTAATGATGCGCTTAGGATATATCATCAGATGGGTGTGTTTATGACTGTCGGCCGAATTCGTTTACTTTTGATTACTTGATTCATGGGTTGTGTGCGCAAGGTAGGACGTGTAATGCTAGGAAGATTTGTGATGAGATGAAGGAAAAGGGGTTTGTTCCGAGTAGTAAGTCGTATAATTCACTTGCGTGTGCGTTTGCACTCGAGGGTGAGGTTGATCAGGCTGTGAGTTATTTGTGGGAAATGGTTGGAAATCAGAGGTCAGGTGATTACATTACTTATTGGACGGTGGTTGACGAGTGTTGTAAACGTCGTAGGTATGGAGATGCAAAGAGTTTGCTCAAGAAGCTGCAAGAGAAAAGATTAGTGGATGGACATACTTACAAGAAGCTTCAATATGAACTTCAACTTAACTATAAAGATTTGGGTAAATGAGATGAAAAATGGTAACTTTCTGTTTTCCTAGATTTCAATTTTATGATTTATTTATCAATTGTATTGTGCAGGGATCAAAAATGGCTAATTTATGTTTTTCTTGATTTCAAAATGCGAAAATAACAGTTATTTTTTGAATTCGTTTAACTACTCCAAATTAGCTCGCATACAATTATCTTCCTGTCATTTGTGTTTAAACAGGATCGAGTTTTTAGATCGCGACGTGCACGGATGCACCTGAGTGGAGCTAAAGAGACCCAAGTACACTGGTTATGTTTGGATATGGTGTCTTTACGTGGGAAAATGAAGAGACGAGAGCTTAAGACTAAAGAGACTCATCAATCAAGTCCACATGTAAGCTTAGACCCGCTAATGATATACATGATTGGTCAAAAAATGCGGTTGGAACGCTCATTAAGCATGGTCCTGGGCAAAGCGGTTAGGGTCTCTCAAAGTGAACCATAGCTAGAATTTACATTCTTTCATTCACTTGGTTGGCTAAGAAGTTTCTCCCATGTAATTTTGATGCAATTTCTTTTGGTATCACAGTTATTTTTACATGTAATGTAAAAGTGTTTTGTATTGTTTATTCTTTATAATAATAACACCGGATGTTTGAATATAAAGAAAAATACTTATCAAGAGTCTTGCTTTAAAAGTGGGTAGAAGATGGGTTGCTAAAATGCTTTATCAGAATTTGCTTGCAAGGCATAGAGATGGTGATGTGGATGCTTCGTAGTGCATGTATGATCATGCCAAGGTACCATGTGAATTCATGAGTGATGTACAACCAAACTAACTCAATGTACAACCCAAAAGGTTGAGATAAAAGAGATGCGAAAAGTAACTATTCATTGTTTAATGATAAAACAAAAAATCTAATATGGTACTGAAATACGCTAGTGTGTTAAAGATGTTAAGGATGACATAAACCACCCTTAAAATCATAGATGACAGACACATTATTTAACATAATAATTATAACATTCATCGCATATGATTACAGTAAAATGTTCATGAATTATACATGGAAAGCCAAAACTTAGAAACATTCATCACTATTTTCATCTCATTCAATACACAAATTTTATTTTCATGAAACACAGTCTTGGAACAGTCTATCTCCCAGCTCACATATCACATATACCAAAAAGGCTGGAGGATTTATATATGATCCAAAAGCAATAAAACAAACTAATACCCCGGACAAAAACAAAAAAAAGTAAAAATAAATAGCAGAAACAACTGCAAATCATGAACCGAACTCAGGTTGTACAAACACGGATCTTGGAGAATACTTTGGGAGTTTCCACCCCTAAAACCCCGTTGATTTAGCTATACGCGTAACAAACGTAAATGCTATGACCTTAGATGAATGAATATTTAAGGTCAAACTGTAAGTATTATGACCACAATGAGAAGCACAATCCCCAAGATCACGAAAAGTAAGCAAGTCTGCATGGGCCAAATGTGAAAGAATTAACATTTTAGAAGCAGAAAGAACAGAGATATATAATGCAGTGAAAGTATATTAGAATTGGTATTTAAAAGGGTCATGCTTGAGCGTACAAACAGAAACAAATAATCAACTCATTGGAAACAACGTATTTCACCAAAAAACATAAGTGAATTTCTTCATTTAAACCTTAAAAAGTGTTGATCTGCCTAAAGTTTAGGTAATCCCTAGCATAATCACTCTTTTAGGTTATTTGACTTGAGCTTATTTTGTGGCTCCTGAGCTTGAAAGTTCTTTTTCAGTCAAGTTAATTTTTAATTTGCTAATTTTCAAGAATGATTGACATGACTGGCATCTTATTTGTCATTTTAGTGTAATGTATACGCCATGTGATCTAATGCGATAATAATTATTTTTACTGACATAACTTTTTTTAAGAAATGTCATCCTAACACACATCGAGATATTTTTCATATGAACATTTTACCTATGTGTGGTGTGGCATCAACTAGTCCACATCAGGCATTTATAAATAAAGTAGCAAAAAGGAGTTGGCGGCTGAAATAAGTAATAAATGGAAGTTGGTTTCCATTTTGCACCTACTGTAAATTTAGTTGGTAGAATTAGGAAAAAGTGTAAAATTCAGTTTCTACTTTGTGCAGTTTGCCCCAAAAAAAAACATGCACAAGTCTTAACCAAAGTGAGTACTTTGATGCAAGTGGACTTAACAATTCTTCGAGGAAGAGATAGCGAAGCATAATTTGGATAGATGGTAAATATAAGTAATATTATATTATTACCATGGAAGAGTTTGATCTTTGAGTCTTTGATGCCTTCGCAAGATGGGATTTTCCCTGTGCAGTTGCAGCATGAGAATTCTCGATATTTGAGCCAATATCATCTGAAACAAGTTGATCAAACTCACAACAAGAACACATAAAAAAGAAAATAGGGAACAAAAAAGGTAAAAACTATACTTACCGATCATAGTTCCTTGCTCATGAACCAAAACAGCAAGATCTTTAAATATTTCATTTACCTCACCAATCTGGTTTTGTATTTCTTGTATTCCCTGATCTCTTTCCTCAATAATAGCCTCATTGAATGCAATCTCATTGTCCAACAGTAACACTTCTTGTCTGCAGAAAGAACAATCAAACCTTTTCACAAAACATCACATGCACCTAAGCAGGCATGATATTATTTAAAAAGAACATATCAAAATACCCTTAATAATGTTTTTAGTGTGAAAAATGATTTTTTAATTAAATTACAAGAGTGCCTTTTTATGTAAGAGATGTATATCACAAAACTTGCCTCCTAGATTCATAAAGAAGGGCTTGCTGTTCTGGATTTCTGTCTGAGCTGGAATCCATTCCACTGGCTTCATCACTGTAAATGATATATATTAGTGAGGATAAAGCGGAAAAAGGGTAATTTGGCACATATCCAAAGTAAAAGTTTAAAACAAACTTCTACAGGCAGTAATTACTATTTCATGACTATTTACCGTGATGAATGAATAGGTTGAGGAATGGAAGGAGCGTAAGCTGTCTCTCTCTCAGCCGAAAGCCGTTGTGCTTTCTGGAATTCTTTTAAAACTGCTTGAAAATCTTTTGCGAGTTTAGCATCTGTGATCTTTTACTGGCCTGTAAAAAAAAGGAAATAATGTGGGGTCTTTTATGGCATGCATCTAACACATAAACTTATGATGATGATGATGATTGAGCTGGCATAAAGCCAATTTAAGAATCAGGAGCTAAAATAGTGCATGCACAATGGAAGATAGAAATTCAACTGAAAAAAGGAAGCAAACATCTACTGTTACCGCACACTAGAAATGAAATTGACAATTACAATCTAGATATCATGCCAACTTATTGACCTTAAACTACATAAATTTGTTTTTCTTAAATTCAAAGATGCTGGGCGGGTGACTTACACTGACTTCAGCACGATGATCTATTTCACTAGCTTGCTTGAGTTTGTCCGATGTATCCTTCACCAACTGTCCAATATGTAGTCTTGTTTTATGCCTATCATTGAGCAAAAGAGAAAGTAATATTCATATCTGTTCACAGAGTATAATAATCATACAAACAATGTAAATGAAAATACAAATCTCATAACATTGGACATGTATCCATAGCCCATGGCACACAAAGAAAAAAACTTTAAAACAACCTAACAAGGTTTCTACAGATTTAACCGCATTATGGTCCAAATATCTCCATAGATCAGCCATGAAGTCTGCTTTTTACTATATTTCATTTAACTTTGACAAAATCCTAATTACTAACAGCTCCTGATATGATCCAACGACTAAATTCTTCAACTGGACCTTCGCTCATTCAAACTGAATACTCATAACTTAAGACTACATCCAAATGTTTAACCACAAATCACAGTAGCCTCTATGTAAACCATTGTCGAATATCCACTTGTTCTCCAATTCAAATACAAATTCTATCGATCAGAAACTAAACGTTACATAAGCACCAAAATTACAGAACTGAATCAAACTCACAGCTTTTCCCGAAGCTCAGGGGTGTCTTTAGGCGTCCCAAGGGTATTCACAAGCCTCTGAAACGTGGAGACAGCAGTATTGATCTGGAATATTCCAGAAGCAATCGCTTGGGTCGGGTCCTGCTGCTTCATACCCGTGTATCCACCTCGTCGAGCATTCAGCGGGCGACCCGCTTCGATGTCTTGAAAACTCATATTCCGCCTCTCGTATGAACCCTAAATTTGATAATTGATTTGAAAATTTGAATTGTGGGATGAAGAACGATTGTAATTACGATTGTAATTGGGGTTAGAGATATGTGTGGATGAAAAGGGAGTGAAACTCAAGGGTTATGAGTGATGAAATTGGGGAATTAGGGCAAACGATTGATGTGGGGGAAATGAGTGATTTGCAGGTGGAGGGGGTGTGGGGGAAAGCAAAAGGAAGAAACAGGGTGTAAAATGTATTATTGTGTGTCGTGTGAAGGCGACGATTACTATCTTCTTTAAACTAAAAAACATATTCATCAAAAAAAATCTAACTTTTAACAATTGTTATTTTAGTTAAACTTAATGAGATTAGTAGGATAAATGATTGGATTCAGACAAAATCATTTAGAGTTTAAACTACTATTGAGGGTCGTATACTCGTATTATTATCGGATTGTAAATTAGTTGTGATTAAACTTTTAAAATTATATTACCTGAAGTTGTAGTTTATAAAAAGTATGTACTACAATACAATATATATGTGTTTTATTTAAGTCCATAAATTTAGACGATTTTAATATTTATAAAAGAAACATGTGAGATTAGAGCTATATTGAAATTTAAGTGGTCTTAATTATCAAAAATTATCATATTACCATTGTTGAAAACATGTCAAGCTCTGAAGAATCATAATCCTTGATTTTCATTGAAACAATAAAGCACCATATATAATACAAGGTAATGAGTAAATTATGAAACTAATTCTACCTATTTACGGAAAAGAGAAACAAACAAAATAGACAAAATCAATATATAAAATAAGTACAAATAATTGCCAATAATGTGTGCAACATTATCGGCTAACACGCCCCGTCAGTTTGAGCCGTAGAGTCACGAAGGCACAAGCTGGATCGAAATCGTTGAAAGAGATGTTTGGGGAGGCCCTTGGTGAAGATGTCGGCGTATTGGTAATCAGCGGGAACGTCTAGGACCTTCACATTTCCAAGCCGAACCTGTTCACGAACAAAGTGGATATCAAGTTCAACGTGTTTTGCTCGTTGATGTTGGACTGGATTTCCAGACAGGTAGACCGCCGAGACATTATCACAATAGATAATGGTGGCATGGCGAACATGAACATGTAGTTCAAGTAACAAGTTACGGATCCAGCTGACTTCTGCTACAGAATTGGTGACCCCCGGTATTCGGCTTCGGCACTAGAGCGAAAACAGTTGGTTGGCGTTTAGAAGACCAGGAGATCAGATTTGCACCCAAGTAAACACATTAGCCCGAAGTAGAACGACGTGAGTCGGGACACCCCCCAGTCCGCATCGGAGTATGTAGTAAGTTTGGCTGAGGAAGAGGGGGTAAAGGACAGACCCTACGTAAGGGTACCTTTTATGTATCGTAGAATCCGCTTTAGCAATTGGTAATATGGCTCTTTGGGAGCATGCATGAACAGGCAAATTTGCTGAACGGCATATGAGATGTCTGGTCGAGTGATAGTAAGGTACTGTAGGGCCCCTGCTAAGCTGCGATATAAGGAACCATCGGTGAAATCAGCACCGACGTTTGCACTAAGTTTAGAACCAACCTCGACGGGGGTGCTGACCGATTTGCAATTTGTCATGTTGGCTCGGAGAGGATGTCTTAGGCATATGTGGATTGAGACAAGAATAGACCCCTGTTACATTTGGCGACCGCGATACCCAAGAAATGATGTAGAGTGCCGAGGTCAGTCATTTTAAATTCAGCTGTAAGTGAGTTTATTATTTTCTGGAGCAAAGAGTCAGAAGAGGCCGTGAGGATGATGTCGTCCACGTAAAGGAGTAAGTAAGCCAGTTGGTCACCTTTTTTGTAGATGAACAGAGAAGTGTCACTAATGCTACTCTTGAAGCCACACCTTGTTATATAACTTGCAAAATGATGATACCATACCCTCGGCGCCTGCTTTAAACCATACAAAGATTTCTTGAGTTTGCAAACATGTTTGGGGTTAGAAGCAGAAACGAAACCAGGTGGCTGAAACATATAGACTGTCTCCTTAAGGTTGCCGTTTAAAAAAGCATTTTTAACATCTAGTTGATGAATGGGCCAGCCGTTTGTTACCGTGAGGCTAAGAACCGTTCTAATAGTGGTTGGTTAACCACTGGTGTCACACCCCAACCTTGACGGCGGAAACGTCGAGATGTGAGGGTTAGATTGTTCACAACACATAACGCTATATTAAAATGTAAATATTATTATCATAATTCTTGAAATGAAATACAATCATAAGTCTCAAACAAAATAATAAGCTCAAACATAACAAACATAAAGAAAAACTTTTTATTTCATTATCTAGGTCCAAGTCCAGTTATAGCATGCTTTAAAAGGATCACCTTAAACTTGAGGTTGACCTGAAACTGATAAAAAGAAGGTCAACTAAAATAGTTGTGATTTTTCAAGGTTTTTATACATAAATATAAAAAACTTACAAGTAGCAATTAAGGTCATAGGTCAAAGCAAGTAAGGTTATAGAACACATTCGTTACAACCCAAACCTCGACTTGATTACAAGTAGAAAGATTGGCTAAGTGTATTTGGTTCACATGATGAACAAGCATACGTCATCAGGAGCGGCAATACTCGCTTTAGCACCCAAATAGGCTTGTCAGGCCCAAAAGATTAAGGACTTCGCCAGGATAGCAAATAGTTAAGTGATTGTAAAACAAACTAGTATTCAGATAATCCATTACAATTACACAAATAACCATGACAAAATAATAAGTTGATTACATGTATTTACAAGTCTAAATGAGTATATAAGTGTATCAAATTAAACTATCATGTTCACCCAAATTTAGGTGTAAATATGAAAAAGGGGCAAGGAAAACTCACTTGTTCAAATAAGTGATAATGAAGATTTAATACTTTTTTTTTTGATTAAAATATGCCGTTCCAAGATATAAAAACGTCACAAGGCACCTAAATATATAAAATTATGAGATTAGGTAATAATAAGATTAACGAGTTAACAGGCACTAGAGTATTAGAATTTGGGGATTTTTATTAAAGTAAATAAATTATTAAAAATACCAGTTATAATTTTATTTTTAAGAAATGAGCCTTGGAAATAACGTGTGATTTTATTTATAAATTATATTTTTAAATTATATAAATTCATGATAAATTCATAAATATAAGGTCTAATATTAATGTGATGTCTTTTAATAGTATAATAACAATCTAATTTTTATAAAAAATATTTAATTATTACATTTGAAATAATTTATATTAAAATATTCAAAGTTGAGTTTTTACAAGAATAAATTTCTAAGAATAATAGATGACTGTAAAAATATTTAGTTTATAAAATCATTTTGATAATTATTATAAATTTTTTATACTTAATTTTAAGCCAAAAGGCTTTACAAAAAACTTACCTGAGGTGCCCGGGTTCGAACCGTGGGTGACCTCATGTATGGGGGAACATGTCTTAACAATTGGAAACTGTAAGGATTCCTGAAGTCTGATGCAACCCAAAACTGCCTAAGTGTTTCAGCAACATGCACTAAGTACTGAAGTGAAGAATGCTTCGGAAGAATACACAAAGCATTAGAAAATACTCTAAGTGTAATATCTTCCGAAGCCAAGACCAATATCTTCCGAAGCCTAACATGAAGTCTTCCGAAGCTTGAAGAGACAAAGTCTTCCGAAGCTTCAACCTATGAAGACAGATTTCTTCCGAAGACTTTTAGTACACATGCTTTATCTGATGTACTGTTCCATAAAGCACCTTTTCCGCTGCGTCTCTGATAAGTCACCAACTTACAAGAGTTGGTGAAAAGGTCCATGCTTTTGGTAACTGTACATTGAGGTCTTGTGTCTGAGACTTTCTACTTTATGTACTTTATCCTTTTTGTAATGTATAAGGATGTGAGCTATGGCATGTCATAGTCACAAGGTCAAAAGGCAGATATGCCTTTTGATCCTACAATTGATTTTGTTAGTGTCTAGTCAATTGTATCCAGCTGGCTTTCATAGTATAGCCGGCTGTAGGTTGTAGTATAAGTATTCCAAGTTCTTGTATCTTTATATGCTTTGTAACACTTGTAAAAGAACTTGAGAAAGCAATATACTGCTCCTTGAAAACTATACTCTCTTGTTCTGTCTCTTGCTTTACTTGTGTTCTCTGCATCACCTTTGGTTACCTAGTTCACTGTTTGATTAAGATTTAGTTAATCTCCTCATTGTGTTGTTGTGTTGTAATTGTGTTCAAGCCCTTGAACGATCCTGCAATTGGTATCAGAGCATTCAGGCTCGTGATATAAGATCTAACCATCTTAAGATCCCTCACACACAAAAAACTAAACTTTTCTCAAATGGCTTCCATCTCAAAGACTGATATGGAGACTGGAACCATGAACAAATCCCCATTGATCACTCTTGATGACTTCGACACCTGGTGCATGAGGATGGAAGGCTTCATCAGGTCTCTTGACTCAAGAATGTGGGAATCTGTTGAATATGGACCTTTCATACCAGCACCCCCTCTGCTACCGGTGCTGGTATGATTCCTAAAGATGTGGCCAACTACTCAGATGAAGATAGGAAAAGAGTAGAGATTGACAGGAAGGCCATGACTGCTCTTCAGACTGCTATCCCAAACTCTGTGTACAGAGGTTTAAGAAGTGCAAAACAGCTAAACAGCTGTGGGATGCACTGAAGCTGATGTATGAAGGCTCCTCTGAAGCCAAGGAGAACAAGAAAGATCTTCTGAAGCAGCAGTTTGAAAATTTCACCTTTAAAACAGGTGAAACCATGACCCAACAATACTTCAGGTATGTTGAGATTGTGGATACCCTTGTGGATGGAGGAGTTCCTCTTGAGAACAGAGACATTGTAAGGAAGTTCATGTCCTCACTTCCTAGGCAATGGACACACTATTGTGTGGTAATCAAGAGGACTGAGAACCTTAAAACTCTTACTCTGACAGAGTTATATGGGATTCTCAGTGGATACCAGATGGAGATGAACTTACAAGGTTCATCTGGCAACTCTAACAATCAAATGGGTTCAGCCCTTCATGTGGTTGAAAGGGACAGCATAGAACCCCAACATCATCTCCTATGCTACCCTGACAACTCACAAAAGGGTCCTTTCATCACCTTCCCGGAGACACCAAGGGAGAACTTTACTCAAGGGAGTCCATTCCAAGAGACAAGTTCTTCGCAAGCCTTTGTGTCTGCAGATGAAAGCTGTGGAAATTATCTCTTCACTCTTGAAGATCTAGACTGTATCCATCCAGATGACCTGGAATACATGGAGATAGTTCAGCAGATGGCTCTTCTCACTCACAGAGCCAAGAAGTTCTACAAGAGGACAGGAAGAAAATTTCCAAGCAATGCTACCAGTGGAAAGTTTGGCCTGGATAAAAGCAAAGTTAAGTGTTACAATTGTAACCTTATGGGTCACTTCGCCAGGGAGTGTAAGGCACCCAGAGCAAATGGGGGTCAAACACAACTCAGACCAAACTTCACCAACAATACCCCTCAGGCTGAGAAGACAAAGCAACATGCTGCGGTTGCTGTTGAAGAGGGAGGATTTGACTGGAGTTTTCAGGTGGAGGATGCTTCTCCAAACCAAGCATTGATGGCTGATCATGATGAAGCCAAGGTATTAGAACATCTTTGCTCCCCTGAATGCATTGCTAAAGTAAATAGATACAGGTCCTACAACCTAGAGATGAGATCTGATCTTGAGTCATTAAACATATTGAAATCTGACTTTAGAAAATCTGAAAATGATTACAAGTTAAAGATAGAAGACTTGGAGAAAACTATTTCAGTACTAAAACATGAACAAACAGATTTTAGAACTCAGATCCAAGATCTCATCACTAAGTTGACTAAGTGCCAGGCTGAGCTTGTGATCAGCAAAGCCCTGGCAGAGAAAAGTGTTCTTGAAGAAGAGACCTTCAAGAACATGATATCCTCATCCCTACACAATAAGGTTTGTTATCAAAATAGACAGGGACTGGGATCAAATGAGATAGCTCCTCCACACACAATCTTGTCTGTAAGATCTCCTAGGTGTGGAACTTGTGAAGATGAGCTTCCTCTCATAGATCCAGTAAGTGAGGATGATGAAGAAGTGATAGTGAGGAATCCCTCTGAGAAGAGTGAAGAAGAGGATTCCTCCAAGGGCCACTATCCTTCTGAGGAGAAGAAATTAACTGTGATGACCAAGTCCAAGAGAAAGAACTTGATCAGGAAGAGCAAAAGGAAAGCAAAGAAGGCTCAAGAAATCAAGGCTACCTTTGATGCTAAGCAGAAACAAGTGTTTATCTCTGCAGGCTTCAAAGCAATAAGGACTGAAGACATCCACCAAAGCCTCTTATCTAAGAGTTCTGGTTCATGTTCAAATCATCTCAGTACAAAGAAGAAGACTGAGCTGCTGTGTACCACTGCTGCACAGCCTGGACCATCAAATTCCAAAAACAGTTCACAGCCCAAGGAACTGTATCTGAATCTACCAAGATGAAGGTGAAAAAGGGATGTGACCAAGGCAGTCTTGCTCTCAAAAGGAGATTTCTTTGAAGAAGAAAATGCTGTGTGTTATGTGTGAAAGTACTTCTCATATTGCCAAGGATTGTCCATACAATCCTAAAAGTACTATCCACATGACCAATACAAAGACTTCAAAGAATCTCAAGAAGTCTCAAGCTTCGGAAGGAAAGTCTGTTTCCTTCGGAAGCTCCAAATCAAAGAAGAAGGTAAATGGAAAATTACCTTCGGAAGCAAAGTTGGTCTCGGAAGAAAGGAGTTCTTCCGAAGTACTAAAGTCTACTGCAGTGACTGTAGATTCTTCCGAAGTATCAGTCATTAAAACTTGTGAAGCTCCAAAAGCTTCTAAGGTTTTGAAGGTCAAGTCCAAGACTCCAAAGGTGGTGTGGAAGTCTAAGAAAGACCAAATGACTGAGGTTTCTCCATCAACAACAGCCGAAGATCCCCTCTGTACAACCATAGGATCTATTACTGTTGCATTACCTTCTATTACACTTACTGAACCCAAGACAAGTAAGGCTTGGGTTTCCAAATGTAACTAATCATTTTCTTTGTGCAGGAACAGCTCAAGACAAACAAGAATGTCTGGATAATTGACAGTGGCTGTTCCAGGCACATGACAGGCGATAGGTCTTTACTTCATAATTTTGAGAGAATTGATGGAGGACCAGTTGCTTTTGGAGGAAATGAAGGTGGTTACATTTATGGAAGGGGCAAGGTCACAAATGGTAAGCTCAGCATTGAGAAGGTAAATTTTGTTAAGGAGCTTGGGTACAATCTTCTGAGTGTATCTCAATTTTGTGATCAGAGTCATAACATGCTCTTCACTGAGCATGAGTGCATTGTTCTCAAACCTGGAGTGGTCATTCCTCATGAGCATATTCTGCTCAGAGCCCCCAGGAAAGGGAACATGTACAAGATGGATTTGCAAGAAACATCTCCCTCTGGAGAAGTTTCATGCTTTCTATCTAAAGCAAATAGTGATGAGTCTCTTCCTATGGCATAAAAGAATGTGCCATGTAAACTTTAAGAATATGAATAAATTAATTAAACATGATCTGGTAACTGGAATGCCAAAGAAAGAGTTTACAAGTGATGATCATTGTGTTGCATGCCTGAAAGGGAAGCAACACAAGGTATCTCACAAGCCTAAGGAAAAGAACTCCATCACTACTCCCCTACACTTATTACATATGGATCTCTTTGGCCCCACCAGTGTAATGAGTTTAGGAAGGACCTTATACTGTCTAGTGATCACAGATGATTTTACAAGATTCACTTGGGTTTTCTTTCTTAGAACTAAAGATGAGACTCCTGAGATTCTAAAGAATTTCATCTTAAAGATTGAGAATCAATGTGATCACAAGGTCAAAACCATAAGATGTGATCAAGGAACTGAATTCAAGAACCAAATCCTTGATACATTTTGTGATGACAAGGGTATTACAAGACAATACAGTGCTCCCAGGACTCCTCAGCAAAACGGAGTTGCTGAGGAGAAACAGGACACTTATTGAAGCTGCAAGAACTATGTTGTCTGACTCTAAACTGCCTATCACCTTCTGGGCAGAGGCAGTTAATACTGCCTGCTATGTGCAAAACAGAGTCTTAGTAGTTAAGACACATGGTAAGACTCCTTATGAACTTTGGCACAAGAGGAAACCTTTCATTGGTTTTCTCAGGTCATTTGGATGTCCCTGCACCATCTTGAATACCAAAGATCAAGTTGCCAAGTTTGCTGAGAAATCAGACGATGGACACTTCATTGGATACTCTTCTCAAGCTAAAGCTTATAGAGTATACAATCTCAGAACTAGAATCATTGAGGAGTCAGCCAATGTGACTTTCAATGAGCACACTCCCAGTGTGGCTGGTTCTGGTCCGGATTGGCTATTTGATCTTGATTTAGTTACCAACTGTTTTAATAAATCTTGTGAGCATGTTTCAGGATCTGCAGAAAATTTAAATACAGGTGATCCTGATCCAAGATTTGAGCTTGGAAGACCTTCAGCTCCAGTTGGAACTACTTCGGCAAATGAGGTTTCTATCAGCACAACAATGATAAATCCAGCTGATACATCTGGCATGCCTTCAAATTCCAGTTCAGAGGCCTCTCAACCAGATAAAGACATCTCAATTGCAGAAGATAACAATGGTGATGGTGAAAGTGATCAAGAATCTCTTGATGCTAATAACTATACCATAGATGATAACATCAATGATGTCACACACTCATTGGATCAAGTTAATCTTGATAAGTGTGATAATGTGGAGGATCAATCTTCAAGACCAGATCTAAATTTCTCAAATTTGGATCTATCTCAGCAACTTGCTGTGATCCCTCAGCTAAGGATCCACAAGTCTCATCCTACTACAAACATCATTGGAGATGTTATCTCCGGGGTAAAGACAAGAGGGCAAACCCATGAAGCAAATGTTTGTCTTCACTCTTGTTTTCTATCCCAGTTAGAGCCAAAGAAAGTTGAGGAGGCTCTAAAGGATGGAAGTTGGGTTGAAGCTATGCAACAAGAGCTGCTTCAATTCAAAAGACAGAAAGTTTGGAACCTTTGTCCTCTTCCTCATGGGAAGACTACCATTGGAACCAAATGGGTTTTTAGGAATAAAAAGGATGATAGAGGAATCATCATCAAGAACAAGGCTAGACTAGTTGTTCAAGGATACACACAAGAAGAAGGGATTGACTACACTGATGTCTTTGCTCCTGTAGCTAGACTAGAAGCTGTTAGGATATTCCTGGCATTTGCTGCATCCAAGAACTTCAAGGTCTACCAACTTGATGTAAAGTGTGCTTTCTTATATGGAGTGATTGATGAGGAGGTTATGTCAAACAACCACCTGGTTTTGTAGATCCTGATCATCCTGATTATGTCTGCAAGCTTGACAAAGCTCTCTATGGGCTGCATCAGGCACCCAGGAAGTGGTATGAGACACTGTCTGAGTATCTCTGTAAACATGGTTACAGGAGAGGTACTATAGATGGAACTCTCTTCATCAAAGGACAAGGAAACGACATTCTGCTAGTTCAAGTATATGTGGATGACATCATCTTTGGCTCAACCAATTCAAGGCTCTGCAAAGACTTTGAAAAGCTGATGAAAGATAGATTTGAAATGAGTTCAATGGGAGAACTTAATTTCTTTCTAGGAATTCAAGTGAAGCAGGTTGAAGATGGCATTTTCATAAGTCAGTCAAAGTATATTCAAGATATACTCAAGAGGTTCAACATGACTGATTGTAAGACTGCTAAGACACCCATAGCCAGAAACCACTCTCTTGGTCCAGATCTTGAGGGGGAGTGTGTAGATGAGCACTTATACAGGGCTATGATTGGGTCTCTTATGTATCTTACAGCTAGCAGGCCTGATATCATGTTTGCTACATGTATTTGTGCAAGATATCAAGCTAATCCTAAGATGTCTCACTTAATCACTGTGAAAAGGATTTTAAGATACCTCAAAGGTGCCTCAACACTTGGTTTATGGTATCCAAAGAATTCTAATTTCAATCTGTATGCCTATACAGACAGTGATTATGGTGGTTGCAACATGACTGCAAAGTCTACATCTGGGGGATGTCAATTTCTTGGTGGAAGGGTTGTCTCATGGCAATGCAAGAAACAAACCTGTGTGTCTGCATCAACTGCTGAGGCTGAATACATTGCTGCTGCAAGCTGCTGTGCTCAAGTGCTTTGGATTCAAAATCAGATGCTAGACTACGGATTTAACTTCAAAGAGACTCCTATCCACATAGACAACAACAGTGCTATCTCTATCACTGAGAATCCTGTGCAGCACTCAAGGACCAAACACATCAACATCAGGTATCATTTAATAAGAGATAACTATGAAAAGGGGTTAATTAAACTAGTCAAAGTTCACACAGATGAACAATATGCTGATCTGTTCACAAAAGCTTTTGATGAACAGAGATTTAAGTATCTGATATCAGCTATTGGGATGATCAACTTTGAGTAGATTTTTCTTAAAACTAATTCTAATTATTTCTTCTTAAAAAATATGTGTGTCCTAAGTTGTCTAGTTCATCACTTTCATAAGCTCATGTTTTCTTTGAATGAAAAACTCTTTTTGAAGACTTTCCTTAGATTCTTGAAAATTTTCTGACTTCGGAAGATAACATTTTACCTTCGGAAGAAAAATATGTCTTCAAAATAAATGACTGTCTAAGAAATTTTACCTTCGGAAGAAGTCAAAATTTATCTTCCGAAGCTTAAAATTCTCAACTTAGACACTTATTCATTTTTAAGGACTTTTTCCTTCCGAAGCAAAAATTACTTTCGGAAGCTTTGTTCATTCTTATACAAAGCTTTCCAAAGTTTATTTCTCTTCCGAAGCATAAATCTTTAAGACTCTCAGGAAAATTCTTCCGAAGTCACTTTAGCTTCGGAAGCTTTTTCAATCAAACTTCCGAAGACAAATTACTTTCGGAAGCTTTTCGAACTCCAAGAAAACTACTTTTTGAGCAAAAAGGTAAACTACTTTTTCAGAGGTGGGACCGACATACGGATTTCAAAGTTTATCCTCTTTCATTAAACTTTATCTGAAATCCTTCTCTCTCATAAAACCCAACGGTTTCCCCCCTCTTCTATCATCTGCTTTTCTTCCATACCTAAAACCCAAAGCTTTCTCTCTGAAATTTACTTCCCATTCTTTTCTCTTCATCTCTGAGCTACCTCACAATGGCTGACCTTCCACACAGAAATGATCCTCACTTGCCATGCAGCTACACAGACAACACAATCAGGTTGCTCTGTTATGCTCTGAAAAGATCCTCATTTCTCAGAGGTTTGCCGTTTCTTGTCTTTGTCTCACTACTTCACCTCCCTAACCATTGATCCTCCTCTATATGAGGATCATCTGCTTGAATTCTGGAAGACCTGCCAAGAGGTCATTATGGATGGGGAGAAGGCACTGTCTGCCACAGTGCAGGGGAGAACAATTTTCATCACTCCGGCCATCATCAATCGACATCTTCAGCTGGATGATGAAGCAGGTGAAGTGTTCTTTCCAAAAGAAGCAGTTAATCATTCCTTCGAGCAGATGGGCTATGAAGGAGATTTCTCTGTAAAGACCTTCAGGAAAGGGAAGGTCTCATCCCAGTGGAAATACCTGCTCCATGTGGTTATCCACAGCTTATCAAACAAGCATGGTGGATGGGACCAGATTCCTGAGGATCTCTCCTTTATAGTTCATGGAATGGTTCAGGGGGTCAAGTTCAGGTATTCACAATTTGTTTATACTAATTTACTTGCAAACTTAGACTCCTTAGAATATTACATGTTTCCTAGATATGTTCAACACATTCTTAACTGTGAACTGGGCTCACAGTTGAGGGAAACAGGCAATATTCTTAAACTGGGACAGATGAAGCCCGGCATCTTTAAAATTATGAAGAAGCCAACTGTAGGCTTCTCAGGGGTAGAAACAGCCCTAGTCCCAAAAATGTTAGAGCTCATTGCTCAAGGTGACAACATAGCAGTCCAAGCTAGTGTTGAACCCACACCTACTGCTCTCCTACCCTCTTCACAACCTCCAATATTCATCACCTACAAAAGAAAATCCCAACGAACCCCTGCTCAGGCTATTGAGTCTGTGCAGGCCCCCAAATACTCAACCTTACAGGAAGAAGTGGACTCCAGAGCTCCCACTTCTCCTGAGGAGCAAACCACTCCCATTACTTTACCTATCAGGGCTGAGGTTCCTCAAGCTCAACCTGATGAGCTCATTAGCCCAACAACTGTAAGCCTTCACTCTGAGTCTCAACACTCAAGTGAACAACCTTCAGGGGATAGCTACCATCCCCAGCCTTTGGATCTAAACCAACCAATTCCCAACCTATCCTTTTACACTGATGAAGACTTAGGATTCAGTGAGTACCATGAGTCTCTCTTCTCCTCCCCTACTCAAAGAGAGATGAGTACCTCTGACTCTCCTCAGTCTATCCCTCATCAGTCACCTATTACTGAGGTGGACACATCTGAACCTGTTCAGGATGTCCATATGGAAGAGGCTCTCACTTTTGAAAGTGATTACATCATTAAGACCTCAACCATGGCAACTCAGCCCATTGGCATCTTAACTGAGGTTGCCAGTGAGCAGAGGAAAACCAGCAGCCAAGAAACTCAAGCTGGTGGTGAGAGAAGGGACTTTGGTCCAATCCTCTCATCCCCCAGTGATTCTTCTGATGAAGATGAGGGGATTTGAGACTAAAGGTACAAACAATTGTCACAAACATGTACCTATCTAGTCTCTAAGGTTAGTCACTTGGAATCTCAGGTGACTACCCTGCAAAACAGGGTCAATGATCAGCAACTCCAGATTTCATATCTGCAGGAAAAACTAGCTGAGAGACCTTTAAGGAGAGCTCAACCAGGAACACAAGAACCTGTGGAAGTGATTGATTTATCCTCCAGCTCACCTATGCAAGTGGGTGATGCTACCAAAAAGGGGGAGAATGTTATCACAACCACAGAACCTGGGAGTTCTTCAAAGAGAATGGACATAGAGGACTCACCATCCTCACTTGCTGTTGTGCATTCTCAGCAACTTCCTCAAGTTCACATTAATGTGGACTCTATAGACTCTCTCATCAGGAGTCTCTTTGAGGAAGGTATACCAAGGGCTGTCTCATCTCCACCACATGGAACTGGCAACTACATCATCAGATGGAGGTATGATGATGACAGAAGAGCCCTCATACTTCACAGAGTTCAAGGTCAACAAGAAGTCTTTCAGTTCCAAAGCCTGAGCTTCTATGAAGGACTGGATTTAGTCAACATGCCACTTGTCAATCCAAGCAAATCTAGACAAGCTGACAGGCTGGCTCAAAGAATCCAAGACAGGATCCTTGCAGAGTTCTCTCTAAGAAGGAGACTTAGGCAATCAGGCAATGTCATCGGTCAACTGGATGTTGAGGTGGACCCTAAGATTAGCTTCATAGGGGAAACTTGGCTGAAGGCCCAGTGGCAGAACCTGAGACCCTTGTCTCACCATCAACAACTGCTGCAGAGGTCCAAACTCCATCTGAGACACCTGCTGGTGAAGGTGTTTCTCAGCCTCTCTCTGGCCAGAGCATGGAAGCTACACCAAGCAATGAAGGCCAAGCCTCAATCCACCCTGAGTCACAAAGGTCTGTTGGTGACAAAGGGAAAAGGATAATGACTCCTGAGGAAATTGAGGAGGAAGAGAGAGAGAGGAAAAGGAGGCTAAGGGGAGAAAGTTCTTCTGGGTCATCAAAATTCATGCAAGCTGCAATCAGGGCTGCCCCCAGACCAAATACTCAAAATGATGAACAAAGGGCAGTCAGGATTAATTATTTACAGACCAGGAACTATGATGTTGATGAAATCATCTCCCTCCCCTTAGAAGAATTGAATGAACTGGCTGACATGGAAGTGTCAAGAGAGATTAAGGAGAAAGAGGATGCAAGGTTACTTCTCCAATTCAAAGAGGAGAGGAGACAGAAAAGACTTCACAAGCATACTCCCACTCTCTCTCCAGTTCAAGAAAGTCCTGCACAGGAAGATGTGGCTCCACAAGAACCTCAGGTAGATAAAGAAGAGGATAGAATCAAAATGATAAACTACCTGAGTGCCACAGGCTTCTATCAGGCAAATACACTTCTTCCCCTGTCCTATGACTTCATTGAGTTCGAGTACTTAAAGCAACTTGAGCTTGAGTTAGTCAAAGAAAGAAAAACAACCAAAAGGAAGCTAAGGGAAGAAGCTGCAAAGTCAAGAACCATCATTCAAAAGAATGCAAAGAAGTCTGCTGACAGACAAAGAATGATGAGCTTCTTGAAGTCATATGGATTCTCCGGAAGGAGACTTGGTCCCATGTCTCTATCTACAATGGATGAGCATATAAGGGTAATCAAGCAGAAGATTAAAAGTGGTGAACTCATTGACTTGCACTCTCTTCCAAGTCAAGTCCCACCTGAAGTGGAGGTCAAGTTTGAACAACCAGAGACACCTGAACCAGAACCTCCAGCTGAGCCTCAGCAAACTTCATCTTCTGATCCAAGACAGGGTCAAACTCCCTTCCTTCTGAACCTGTGAGGGAGGAACACCCAACTGAGAAAGACACTGATGATCAACATGGTGCTGCAGACCAGTCTTCTCAGTTAAAGACATTAAAGAGGAAGAAGAAAATGGCCTCTAAACCAAAGACTAAAAAGAAGAAGCCAAAGTCATCTACCTCTACACCCCAGGCTGAATCAGATCAACCTGAGGAAGTGCATGATGAGGCAGCCCAATCAACTCCTATGCAAGTGGCTCCTCTAGCAACCGAGACACCCATCTTATCCTGGACTTACTCTACCAATCCAGAAAGATGGAATGTTATCAGAGATCAAGGTGTTGAAAATGTCTACTCATGGCAAGACATAATCAACTTACCTCTGCATGATCTCTTTGAAATGAGAAGATACTATGAGAGTCTTGATGATCCTGACCATCAAATGAAAAAGGATGGTCTTGATTATTCTGAAGACTACAAACATTTAAAGATCTTCTAAGTGTTTTGGTAGCATCAGCCTAGGGGGAGTTTGTAAGGATTCCTGAAGTCTGATGCAACCCAAAACTGCCTAAGTGTTTCAGCAACATGCACTAAGTACTGAAGTGAAGAATGCTTCGGAAGAATTACACAAAGCATTAGAAAATACTCTAAGTGTAATTCTTCCGAAGCCAAGACCAATATCTTCCGAAGCCTAACATGAAGTCTTCCGAAGCTTGAAGAGACAAAGTCTTCCGAAGCTTCAACCTATGAAGACAGATTTCTTCCGAAGACTTTTAGTACACATGCTTTATCTGATGTACTGTTCCATAAAGCACCTTTTCCGCTGCGTCTCTGATAAGTCACCAACTTACAAGAGTTGGTGAAAAGGTCCATGCTTTTGGTAACTGTACATTGAGGTCTTGTGTCTGAGACTTTCTACTTTATGTACTTTATCCTTTTTGTAATGTATAAGGATGTGAGCTATGGCATGTCATAGTCACAAGGTCAAAAGGCAGATATGCCTTTTGATCCTACAATTGATTTTGTTAGTGTCTAGTCAATTGTATCCAGCTGGCTTTCATAGTATAGCCGGCTGTAGGTTGTAGTATAAGTATTCCAAGTTCTTGTATCTTTCCATATGCTTTGTAACACTTGTAAAAGAACTTGAGAAAGCAATATACTGCTCCTTGAAAACTATACTTCTTGTTCTGTCTTTTGCTTTACTTGTGTTCTCTGCATCACCTTTGGTTACCTAGTTCACTGTTTGATTAAGATTTAGTTAATCTCCTCATTGTGTTGTTGTGTTGTAATTGTGTTCAAGCCCTTGAACGATCCTGCAACAGGCTCCAGCCGCGGTTATAACCTGGTTTAAATCTTAAACCATTGCGAATGAAAACCCAATTCCCATATAAAAACCTTAGAACCTGTTCGATCAAATGAGATCAATTCGAGTTTGTTAGCCAAATAATCATAGGGCTTTTGTCATTAAGGCAAAACCGAGGGTGATGATGTGGTTTACTCAACTTGATTGAGATCGAATCGATGCCCTTTGGTGTAGGAGCATGGTCTCGGTCAAGAACCGATTTGATGGATATGTAAAAGTGATGGAAAACCAAATTGAAACTCGGGGGAGCTTCGATAGCGTTCTTGAGGCAAAACCCCAATCAATTGGAGTTTAAAACACTCGGAAGGTGGCTCTCGTTTAGCTTGCAGGTTTGCGACGAACAGGGAAATCGAACAAGGTAATTCGTGGTTCGGTGTAATTGGTAAAATTGCAACCGATTAGACTAGATACACATTTTGATTAGGTTATTTTTTTTGTTAATGCGTGATAATTGAGTTTTTAATGCTCGAACGTTGGGGTGATTATTTCTGCGGTACTCGATTCATTAGCCTAGAAAACGGACTCTTAATTGCAGTGTAAACGAGTACAACCGTCGAATCATCACTAAAAAGGCTCGGGAGCGGTTTTGGGTCGAAAACACAAGTGTTTGGGTCATCGCCGGACCTGGCCGGAGTACCCACGGCGCTTGCCGGATTTGCGGGGAGGGGGATATAATTAGGGTGGGGGGTGGGTTTGGATATACATGTTTGGTCCCTGGGTTATAACATTTAACATTTAATGTACAAACTTGAATAGTAAAGTTTCTAAATTGACATTAAACCCCCAAACTTAATTACTTAAAGTTTTAAAATCTTAATAAGTTTAGATAAATATACAATTTCATATTATTATATTATTATATTATTTTATGATTTATTAATACTATTGTTAATTATTATTAATAAAATATAGTTATTATTATTTATTACATTAAAATTTACAATTGTATTATTATAACAATATCGTTATCATTATTAACAATGTAAACAAATTAATTTATTAACACCCATTAACTCAACATGCATAACAAGCCCTCAAAGTTTCATAAAGACATAAAATGACCTTACAAGAACTTAACAAGGTTAACACCTAATTTAACAAAAGTACAAGATGTTACAGTCTCCCCAACTTAAAAGAATTTCGTCCCGAAATTAAAAGAAATGAAACTATACAAATAAAAATGGGTATCTCTTCTTCATGTGCTCTTCACGTTCCCAAGTAAATTCAGCCCCACGTTTATTTTCCCAACGAACCTTGACGATTGGGGTTGTTGTGGTTCTCGTCTTCTTCATTATGCGGTCCATGATTTCAACAGGTTTCTCGACAAAATGTAATGACTCGTCAATCTGAATATCTTCCAACGGGACATACAGACTTTCGTCGGTCAAGCACTTTCTCAAATTTGAGACGTGAAATACAGGATGAACTCCACTAAGGTCGGAAGGTAGCTCCAGTTTATAAGCCACTTTCCCAATCCTTTTCAGGATTTTGAAAGGCCCTACAAACCTTGGAGCCAGTTTGCCCTTCTTCCCAAAACGAACCACACCTTTCCACGGCGAAACCTTAAGAAGAACCATCTCCCCAACTTGGAATTCCAATGGCTTACGTCGCTTGTCAGCATAGCTCTTTTGACGACTTCTCGCCACTTCAAGGTTCTTGCGAATAATGGAAACTTTATTGGTCGTCTCTTGTATAAGTTCAGGACCAGTGATGAAGTTTTCGCCAATGTCGGTCCAACAGATCGGTGAACGACATTTTCGACCATAAAGTGCTTCAAACGGTTCCATCTTGATACTCGAGTGGTAACTATTGTTATACGAAAATTCCGCGAGCGGTAGATGTGTATCCCAATCACCACCAAAATCAAGAACACAAAGGCGTAGCAAATCCTCCAAGGTTTGGATCGTTCGCTCGGTTTGACCATCAGTTTGGGGATGGTAAGCCGTGCTTAGATCTAGTTGTGTACCCAAGAGTTCTTGCATAGACGACCAAAAATGTGAAGTGAAGCGAGCATCTCGGTCGGATATAATGTGCAGAGGTACCCCATGACGACTTACAATCTCATCAACGTATATACGAGCTAACTTTGATGTCTTGTAAGTGTCACGTATGGGTATAAAATGTGCCGACTTGGTCAATCGGTCAACGATCACCCATATGCTATCATGTCCTCGAGAGGTTCGGGGTAGCTTTGTTATGAAGTCCATGGATATGTGTTCCCATTTCCACATAGGAATCTCGGGTTGCTCAAGTAATCCACTTGGACGTTGATGTTCGGCTTTAACCTTCGTACATGTGAGGCACTTAGCTACATAAGTCGCTATGTCTTTCTTCATTCCAGGCCACCAATATTGACCACGTAGGTCCATGTACATCTTATCGGAACCAGGATGAATAGAATAACGAGTTTGATGAGCTTCGTTCATAATAAAGGTACGAATGTTATCGCGATTTGGAATCCAAAAGTGATTGCGAAGTACATCAACCCATTGGGTTTCGTTTCCAATTGGGTTAGAAGATTATGCTCCAATTCATCCTTCCTTCTTCCTTCTCGTTGAACCATTTGTTGAGCCTCCAGGATGCTAGACTCGATGTCACTATCTATTCTCAGGTTTTGTAGTAGTACGATGGTCTCGTTGACATCTAGTCGTATCTCAGTATCGAACTCACCCAAAGTGTCAAACCATTGACGTCGATCGCGAATTTCTTGGAATGAGATCATCTTGTTGTGAATCTTTCAGCTTAGTGCATCGGCTACAACGTTTGCTTTACCAGGATGGTAACGAATGTCACAATCATAGTCACTAATCAACTCCACCCAACGACGTTGTCTCATGTTGAGATCTTTTTGATTGAAAACGTGTTGAAGTCTTTTGTGATCGGTGTAAACCATACAGGTAGTGCCTCCAAATCTTCAAAGCAAATACAACAGCACCAAGCTCGAGATCATGAGTTGTGTAATTCACCTCGTGAACCTTCAATTGCCTCGATGCGTAAGCTATGACCTTCCCTCGTTGCATAAGAACACAACCAAGGCCTTGTTTAGATGCATCACAATACACGGTGAAATCGTCGTTTCCATCGGGTAGGGTCAAGATAGGAGCATTGCACAACTTATGCTTTAACGTTTCTTCAAAGCTTCTTCTTGCTCCGAACCCCACTCGAATGGTTTATTCTTTTGTGTCAAAGTAGTGAGCGGTTTCGCGATCCTCGAGAAATTGGCAATGAATCGCCGATAATAACCAGCAATACCAAGAAAAGAACGAACTTCGGTAGGAGTTGTAGGAACACACCAATTCTTCACAGCTTCCACCTTTGCAGGATCAACGTGAATTCCTTGGCTATTCACCACGTGTCCTAGAAATTGAACTTCCTCGAGCCAGAAATCACACTTCGAGAACTTTGCGTACAATTGCTCTTTCTTAACAACTCAAGAACCAATCTCAAATGCAGTTCATGATCGGTATTGGACTTGGAATAGATAAGTATGTCATCAATGAAGACGATCACAAACTTGTCTAGATAAGGCTTGCATACTCGATTCATGAGATCCATGAAGACAGCAGGAGCATTGGTTAACCAAAAGGCATCACCATAAACTCATAGTGCCCATAACGAGTACGGAAAGCGGTCTTTGGGATATCTCCATCATGGACTCGTAATTGATGATAGCCAGAACGTAAATCGATCTTCGAGAAAATAGCAGCTCCTTGAAGTGGTCAAACAAATCATCAATACGAGGAAGAGGATAACGGTTCTTGATGGTAAGCTTGTTAAGCTCACGATAATCGATGCACATACGAAACGATCCATCTTTCTTTCACGAAAAGGACAGGTGCACCCCAAGGCGAAGAACTAGGACGGATGAAGCCCTTCTCGGATAGCTCTTGAAGTTGACTAGAGAGTTCTTGCATTTCCGATGGTGCAAGCCGATATGGTGACTTAGCCACGGGGTTTGCTCCTGGTATCAAGTCGATTTTAAACTCAACTTCACGCACGGGAGGTAAACCACTAAGGTCATCGGGAAATACTTCAGGAAAGTCTCGTACGATAGGGACATCCTTAAGTTCTTTCCCTTTGACTTTCGTGTTGACCACGTAAGCCAAGAAGGCCATATACTTCTTGCTTAAGCACTTTCGGGCTTGAGTGCAAGACATGAGTTTAAGTACTTTGGAAGATTTTTCACCAAACACTTACAAAGTATCACCAGAGGGTAACAGAATACGAATACACTTCTCGAAGCAAATGATCTCGGCATGGTGTTTGGCTAACCAATCCATACCAATGATGATGTCGAAGCTTCCAAGTTTCATAGGGATAAGATCGATAAGAAAATCATGTGTGTCGAGACTTAAGATGCAATCACGAATAATGACGTCAACGGTGATCGGTTCTCCATCGGCAACTTCAACAGTAAGAGGTCTTTCTAGTTTCGTATGTGGCTTAGTAAGTATGGGTTCAAACTCTAATGAAACAAAACTCTTATCGGCTCCAGAATCAAATAGGACATAGGCATAAGTTTTGTTAATAAGGAACATACTGTTCAATTTTTAAGGTATTTAACGATACAGGTAAAGTATGAAATGAATCGGATCACAAAAGTTAAAGGTGAGTTAACGTACCATTCACCACATCGTTGTTTGCTTGTGCTTGGTTAGCGTTGATGTTGAAAGCACGTCCTCGGGCTTGTGGAACATTACCCACAAGACGAGGGCATTGTGGGCGAAAATGCCAGGTTCCCCACAGTTGTAGCAAACACGGTTCGTGACCACAACGGCATTGTTAGGGCACGGTGGCAAGTCGCCACCAAATGACCATATTTACCGCATAAGGTGCAAATGCGGCATGGTTGATTCCCCGGATGATGATACCTACACGTGTTGCACATCGGCTGAGGACCAGCATAAGCCCTAGCCCCAGGCACTTGTGCCACAGGTGCAGCCGCAGGTACAAGTTGTCTTTGGGGTTGTTTGGGTGCAGCCACGGCATAGTTGCGTGCCGGTGTGAACTTGCGCTTTTTGTTGTTGTTGTTGTAAGACGGTTCAGCTTTGGTCTCCTTAACAGTCTCGGTAGCCGTTCTCTACCTTCTTTGCACCCTTCACAGACATGGTGCCCGCTCGTATATGGTTCTCGGTGAGTTGAGCGGTGATAGTAATGGCTTCTTCCAAGGTTGTGGGTCGGCTACCCACCACAGCATCTTGAATTTGGGGTGGTACACCCTTAATGAACTTCTCGATGTTGCGGGGGACAGTGTCGACCATATGAGGCAGCATATACTCAACTCATGATGCCTAGTTGAGTAGGCCAAATGATCACCATCATTTTGTTTCAAATTCCAAAACTCTTCTTCCAACTTTTGCAATTCACTTCTTGGGCAGAACTTCGCGATGGCGATGTTCTTGAACTCTTCCCAGGTAAGTGCTAGCACAGCTTCAGGACCACGGTTTCTCTTCTCGCTATTCCACCAGGTAAGAGCCCTTTGTTGGAGCATACTAGTGGCATAACGAACCTTGAGTGCATCGGGACACTCACAATTGATAAAGGTATTCTCCATGCTTTCGAACCACTCAAGAAGACCAGTGGCTCCTTCCTTGCCACTAAAACTAGTGGGCTTGCAAGAGCTGAAGTGTTTGAAGGTGCAAGTTTGATTATTCCTGTGTTGATTGTTCCCGTTTTTGTTGTTGCTATTCTCTCCATGACCATTTCCATTGTTGCTAGCGTTGGTCATTAAGGTGCTATTAAGTTCAGCAACCATGGTCGGGATGACAACAGCCATTTGTCGAGCAATCATGGCGGCTAATTTACGATCGGAATTTCCACGCTTTCCATGATGACGAGACATACTGGAATATACAAATGAGTTAGATATGAGAATTGGAATAACAAGGATTGATGTTCAACAAGGATAAGACAAAAGTTGTAAGGCACATAGAATGGTTCCATTTGGTAATGCATCACCATTTGGAACCGTTGACACGTCAAGGTAAGTTGACCCACTCGCTTTAGAAATTTGTCTATGTAGACCATAGTTTATCACTCATCCCAGAAATCCCCAGGTAAGCATAACTAGTCCCGTAGGATTTATGCGATATGCTTGCCTTAGCCCGTGGGCCTTTTGCCAGGAAATCCAGAATACAGGTGTCTATGTGTCACACAAATTTCTTAGGTTCATGTAATCAAAATCTTGATGAGATTTAACATGGATTAGACATAAGTCTAAAGATTCAAATCATAAACATAAGTTCCCACGTGTTGACGAGAATAAGATTAAGAAGTTTCATTTGTCGGGGAGAGTCAATGAGTCAAAGTTAAGTTTAGGGAGACAAGTAACAAAGTTTAGAAAATTACAAGGCAACCTATGTTAAGGCATCAAATTGCACATAAGTAAGGTATAGCATTATGTAGCATGTAACAATATATATATTTCCAAGAATATAAATATTATCCTATAAAGTTCATGCATAAGCTATAGTCTAGGTCACCATTTCTAATAACCTAAATCCCTATAGTTATGGGCTCTAATACCAATCTGTCACACCCCAACCTTGACGGCGGAAACGTCGAGATGTGAGGGTTAAGATTGTTCACAGCCACATAACGCTATATTAAAATGTAAATATTATTATCATAAGTCTTGAAATGAAATACAATCATAAGTCTCAAACAAATAATAAGCTCAAACATAACATAACATAAAGAAAAACTTTTTATTTCATTATCTAGGTCCAAGTCCTAGATTATAGCATGCTTCAAAAGGATCACTTAAACTTGAGGTTGACCTGAAACATGATAAAAATAAGTGTCAACTAAAAATAGTTGGTGAGTTTCCAAGGTTTTTATACATAATATAAAAAACTTACAAGTAGCAATTCAGGTCATAGGTCATAAGCAAGTAAGGTTATAGAACACAAATCGTTACAACCAAACCTCGACTTGATTACAAGTATAAAAGATTGGCTAAGTGTATTTGGTTCCCATGATGAACAAGCATACGTCATCAGGAGCCGGCAATACCTCGGCTTTAGCACCAAATAGGCTTGTCAGGCCCAAAGATCTAAGACGTCGTCAGGCTAGCAATAGTTAATGATTGTAAACAAACTATGTATCTCATATAATCACTTACAATACACAAATAACCATGACAAAATAATAAGTTTAATTGCATGTGATTTACAAGTCTCAAATGAGTATAAGTGTATCAAGTATAAGCTATCATGTTTCACCCCAAATTAGTGTGTAAATATGAAAAAGGGGCAAGGAAAACTCACTTGTCAAATAAGTAAATAATGAAGATTAATAAGAATAAAATATGCCGTTCCAAGATAAAACGTCACAAGGCACCTAAATATATAAATATATGAGATTTAGGTTAATAATAAGATTAACGAGTTAACATGCACTAGAGTATTAGAATTTTGGGGATTTTTATAAAGTAAATAAATTATTGTAAAAATACCATTTATAACTTTATTTTTAAAGAAAATGATCCTTTGTAAATAACTTGTGATTTATTTACAAAATTATTTAAATTCTATAAATATCATGATAAATTCATAAATATAAGGTCTAATATTAATTTGATGTCTTTAAGTATTATATAACAATCTAATTTTTATAAAAATATTTAATTATTACATTTGTAAATAATTTTATATTAAAATATTACAAGTTTTACAAGAATAAATTTCTAAGAAATAATTAGATGACTTAAAAAATATTTAGGGTTTATAAAATTCATTTTTATAATTATTATAAATTTTTTTATACTTAATTAAGCCAAAAAGGCTTTAAAAAAATTACATGAGGTGCCCGGGTTCGAACCCGTGACCTCATGTATGGGGAACATTGTCTTAACCAGTGAACCAGGCTTCCAGCCGCGGTTATAACCTGGTTTTAAATCTTAAAACCATTGCGAATGAAAACCCCAATTCCCATATAAACCCTAGAACCATGTTCGATCAAATTGAAGATCAATTCGAGTTTGTTAGCCAAATTAATCATAGGGCTTTTGTTCATTAAGAAAAACCGAGGGTGATGATGTGGTTTACTCACTTGATTGAGATCGAATCGATGCCCTTTGGTGTAGAGCAGGTCTCGGTCAAGAACCGAATTTGATGGATATGTAAAAGATGATGGAAACCAAATTGAACTCGTGGGAAGCTTCGAATAGTGTTCTTGATGCAAAACCCCCAATCAATTGGAGTTTAAAACACTCGGAAGGTGGCTCTCGTTTAGCTTGCAGGTTTGCGACGAACAGGGTAATCGAACAAGGTGAATTCGTGGGTTTCAGGTGTAATTGGTAATTGCAACCGATTAGACTTAGATACACGTTGATTAGGTTTAGTTAATTGAGTTATAATTGAGTTTTAATGCTCGAACGTTGGGTGATTATTTCTCGTCGGTTACTCGATCGATTAGCCTAGAAAACGGACTCTTAATTGTAGTTAAACGATGTACAACGGTTCGAATCATCCTCTAAAAAGGCTCGGGAGCGGTTTTGGGTCAAAACACAAGTGTTTTGGTCATCGCCGGACCTTGCCGGAGTACCCATCGGCGCTTCGCGGATTTGCGGGGAGGGGATTAGGGTGGGGGGTTGGGTTTTGGAATATACATGTTTGGTCCCTATGGTTATAACATTTAACATTAATGTACAAACTTTAATAGTAAAGTTTCGAAATTGACATTAAACCCCCCAAACTTTAATTACTTAAAGTTTTAAAACCTTAATAAGTTTAGTAACTATACAATTTCATTATTATTATTATTAATATTATTTTTATGATTATAATACTATTGTTAATTATTATTAATAATAATAATAGTTATTATTATTATTAACATTAAAATTTACAATTGTTATTATTATAACAATATCGTTATCATTATTAACAATGTTAAACAAATTAATTTATTAACACCCAATTTAACTCAACATGCATAACTAGCCCTCAAAGTTTCATAAAAGACACAAATGATCCTTACAAGAACTTAACAAGGTTAATGCCTAATTTAACAAAAGTACAAGATGTTACAACTGGGCTGAATGTTTCATCGCAGTCGACACCCACGGTCTGACTTTTTCCATTCACGACCAATCGTGCTTTGTGACGTTCCAAGGTTCCATCGGCATGATATTTGTGTTTAAAGAGCCACATACATCGAATGACAGGTGCGTTAGCAGGTCTTGAACGAGTTCCACGTGTTATTTTCCAACAGAGCGTCATATTCATTTAACATAGCACTTTTCCAATTTGGGTCTGTGAGGGCTGTAAGATGGGATTTTGGAAGAGGGGAGATGGAGGGTGGGTTTGTGGTGAGAAGGGTGAAGGGGTTACGAGGTTTATAGATACCTGAACGGGAACGAGTTTGCATGTGGTGAGTGGGTGGGGGAGGTGGCAGTGAGGGGGTGGGGGAGGTGGCGGTGAGGGTGGTGAGGGTGATAGCGGTGTCGGGTAGGGGGGGCTAGAAGGTGGGTGAAGATTGGGGCCGGGGAAGTATGGGTCGGTTGGGGTGGATTGGGCCGAGTTGGTACAAGGTTGGTTATAGGTTGGGCTAGTAGGGGTTGGGTCGTTTTGGTTAGTGCTGCTGAGAGGAGGTGGGAATGAAGGTGTGGGGGCGGATGGGCTGGAAAAGGTGTGAGTGTGAGTAAATAGGATTGGGGTTGGGTCTAGAAAGGCGTGAGATGGGCTGGGCTTGGAAGGCGAGGCAAATAGGAATTGGGTCTCATCAAAGGTAACGTGCCTGGAGAAGATTGTTTTTCCAGTGGGGATGTCGAGGCAGCGATACCCTCTATAATGAGCAGGGTATCTGAGAAAAACACAAGCAACGAAGCGGGGAGATAGCTTGTGAGGGCGGGTGGAGGAGATGTTGGGGTAGCAGAGGCACCCGAACACACGAAGGTGCTCATAGGAAAGGGTACGGTTGTAAAGGAGAGACATGGGTGTAAGGTTGTTATGAAGTTTTGTGGGGAGTAGGTTATGGAGGTAGGAGGCCGTGTGGACCTAAAAAGAGGATGGTAGGGAGGCATGCGTAAGCAAGGTAAACATGATTTCATTATTCGCCTAATCATCCTTTCGGATTTTCCGTTTTGTTAGGACGTATGTGGGCAAGAAAAACAAAGTTGCATTCCATGTTTAGTTGCAAAGGTTTTGAAATTTTGGTTATCAAACTCGCCACCCAAGTTGCATTGGAAGTTTTGAATTTGCATTCTAAACTGTGTGGCAACAAATTGGTGAAATTGTTCAAACTTAGAGAGAATGTTTCCGATTTAAATTTCAATGGATATACCCACGGTGTATTGTGAGTAGTCATCTGTTAGAACCATGTAGTATTTGTAACCCGCGTGACTTAACAAAGGTGATGTCCATAAATCATAATATACGATTGCAAAGGGTGATAACAAAAATGTTATTGAATCAGAAAATGGCAATCTCTTATGTTTGGATAATTGACACGAATTACAAATAAAAGGACATTTTATTTTAGTGCAAGAAATGAATTGTCTCGATCTAAGATACTCCATAACTGGTTGTCCAGGGTGTCCAAGCCTGTTGTGCCAAAAGGTAGAGTCCTTGGAGGAAAAGAGACAAGCTGTTGCGGAAGCAGTTGAGGTGAGAGGGTAGAGATCACTCGAACTGTTGTGGCGGCTCAGGATCGTGCCATCCTTGAAATCCTTCACAGAGAATCCAAAGGGGTCAAATTCAATGGAAGTGTAATTATCAACATTAAATTGACGCACATAAATAAGGTTCTTTATAGTGTTAGGATTAAAGAGAACCGAATTTAAAAGAAGAGGTTTGGATGAAGTGTGTAACATGGATGAGCCTGAACCCAAAACTAGAAGTTTGTTACCATTGCCAACAAATATTGACTCTATAGGTGAACAAGTGGAAAAACATTCAAGTTTTTGTCGATCAAATGTGACATGAGAAGACATACCTGTGTCGAAATGCCACTGATCATCACTGTTTTCGTCAGCATTAATGGAGAGGGCTTGAACTGCATCGGCTAAATGTGTGGGCTGTAATGGATTAACAGCCATGATATGGGCCTGGGCGGACCGAAGATTGGTGTTGCTGCTGCTTGTTCTCGGCCCAGTGGGAGATGGAGCATTGGGCTTGTGGTTCCAGGATTGGGCCCAACCAGAAGTGGGGTATGGGCATGGGGGTGGTGTCCAGTAGTGGGCGGGGGCCCAGTATGGGGGTGGGCCGTAAGTGGCGGAAGGCTGGTTATATGGGGCTGAAGGGGAGGGTGTTCCACGTCGTGGAATTTTTTTAGGAAGATCGGGCCTGGTCCCGTCTGAAAGTGTTTGGCCGAGAGGTTCTTGGGTCGCAGTTGTTGTTGCTAGGTCTAGGGTCTCGGTGAGTGATTGCAGAAATGGTGGGGGTCGGCAGTAATGGTGTATCACGAGATTGGATCCGCTGCCCCTCCGCGAGCAGGTTGTTAACCGCAACATCCCAGGTGGGAAGGGTTTGATTGAGGAGGGAGGCAGCAACTTCATATTCTTTGGGCAGCCCACGTGCAAGGTAGATGATACGCTGATCGTTGTTGATGGGACACCCGATAGCGGATAGTTGATCGGTGAGTTCACGTACCCATTGACAATAAGCTTCGAGAGAAGAGCAGGAGGCGAGAGTGATATTGGTAAGCTCTTGTTGAAGAGCAGCCGCGCGCGGTCCACGGTTATTAAGAAACAAGTTTCCGACTCTTTTCCAAGCCGCAAGGGCGGTGGATTCACTTTCTAACACACGAACGAGGATATCGTCGGAAAGGGTGCCATAGATCCACTGCAAAACAACCGAATCAATCTTATCCCAAGAGGCAAACTCCGCAGAACCTTTTTCAGGTGGAGACGTTCCGTCGATATGTGATAGGACCTCGTATCCCTTGGCTTGAAGATTGAATAGTTTCACCTAAGAGGAGTACGAGACTTTGACGCCATCGAGGATTCGTATTTTGTGTTGGATATTTGAAACAGTGTAGACCGGGTGAAGAGGTGAAGGAGGGGAACTGGATTCAATTTTGGTTACAGGAGTGTCACCCATGGTGATGGTTCACGAATGAACAACAGGGAAGGAAAAAAGGATGGGGTATTGATGGTGATCAATTGTGGAGTGATACCATGTGAAGAATCATAATCTTTGATTTTCATTGAAACAATAAAGCACCATATATAATACAAGGTAATGAGTAAATTATGGAACTAATTCTACCTATTTACGGAAAAGAGAAACAACTAATATAGACAAAATCAATATATAAAATAAGTACAAATAATTGCCAATAATGTGTGCAACATTATCGGCTAACACTTATAAGTCTCAAACACTGACTTTTTAGATAAAAAAACATACAACACAATGCCACTTTCTGATCATGTAATACAAAGTTGTTATCTTACAACATATCTCTCCTTTTAACTTTTATTGTATTTATAAAGTATTATATCGATGTATTTAACAGTGGATTATGGTATGTATAATTCCATGATCTATTATTAAATATCAATCCCTTTATATAGGGAAGAAGAACAACCGAATCACCACTAATGGTGGAGATTATTGATAAGTGGATAATTACAAATTATAACTAACTAGCTAACTCATTATGATTCAAATCTGTAAAGCTTATCGCTAATATTCCCCCACAGTTTGAGCGGTGGTAGGACGCACACTCAAACTGGTACGAAATTGCTGGAATAGGTGTCGGGGAAGTCCCTTCGTGAAGATATCCGCATATTGTAACGAAGACGGAATATGAAGCACTCGAACAAGCCCAAGCCGAACCTTTTCGCACACAAAGTGAATGTCAATTTCCACATGCTTTGTGCGTTGGTGTTGCACCGGATTTTCAGAGAGATAGACTGCAGAGACATTGTCACAATACACAACCGTAGCCTTGCAAATTGGAACATATAGCTCACATAACAAGTTGCACAACCAAGTGGTTTCGGAGACCGCGTCAGCAACACCGCGATACTCAGCTTCTGCACTAGACCGCGATATAGTTGGTTGTCATTTTGACGACCATGTTGCTAAGTTATCCCCCAGAAAAACACAGTAACCTGAGGTGGACCTGCGAGAATCTGGGCATCCTCCCCAATCTGCATCCGAAAAAGCTGTGAGAGTATGAAAGGGAGAAGCCACAAGTTGTAAACCATAATCTATTGTGCCTTGAAGGTAGCGAAGAATGTGTTTCATAAACTGCAAGTGGGGCTCCCATGGCGCATGCATGAAGAGACAAACTTGTTGAACCGCGTACGTAATATCTGGTCGGGTAAAAGTAAGATGTTGCAAGGCCCCCACAAGAGTTCTATATAAAGTTCCATCTGGAAGCAGGTCAGCATCCGTAGCACTTAACTTGGTTGAAGTATCAACCGGAGTGGAGCTTGGTTTACATGATTCCATTGATGCACGACGTAGGATGTCACGAGTGTAACTAGCTTGTGACAAAAATAAGCCATATTTATCTCGGGTCGTAGTAATACCCAGAAAATGATGAAGAGCACCAAGATCAGTCATTGAGAACTCCCGTGACAAGGTTTGAATGATGGTGCTTAAAATTTTTGGGTCGGAGGCGGTCAAAATGATATCATCTACATATAACAATAAATATGAAATATGCGGCCCTTGATGATAGATAAACAAAGAGGAATCACTCACACTGCTATGAAAACCATGGGCAGTGATATAGGTAGCAAAACGTGTGTACCAAGCCCGAGGGGCTTGTTTGAGGCCATATAATGATTTTCGTAGGCGGCAAACATGTGTCGGTGCACGGGGATCTACAAATCCCGGTGGTTGGTGCATGAATACTGTTTTAGCGAGGTTGCCATGCAAAAAAAGCATTTTTGACGTCGAGTTGATGAATAGGCCATGATCGAGAAACGGCTAGGCTAAGCACAGTCCGAATGGTGGCGAGTTTGACTACCGGACTAAACGTCTCATGACAATCGATGCCCATAGTCTGAGACTTACCATTTGCTACGAGGTGAGCTTTGTATCTTTCAAGGGAGCCATCGGATTTAAACTTATGGCGAAAGAGCCACATGCACCGAACTATTGGCATATCAACTGGTCTCGGAACTAAGTCCCAAGTTTCATTCTCCTGTAATGCTCTAAATTCATCTTGCATGGCTAGTAACCAATTAGGGTCCGACCGGGCTTAGCTATATGATGTGGGGATCGGGGAGATGGGCTGTGTAGTGGTTGTGTGGAGGTTTAGGCGAGTGGTAGGTTTGAAGATTCCAGATTAGCTCGGGTTTGCATGGGATGAGTGGAGCGGGAGGTGGTGGCAGCGGGTTTCAGAGATGGCATTGGTTGAGGTGTGTTGTGGGGACACCGGGGGTGGACCGTGAGAGGCAGTAGGTTGGGAGTTTTGTGAAGGGTTTCGGTTAGTAGAAGAAGGGGCTGTGGGGAAGTGGGTGGTGTATCAGCAGTGTGGGTTGTGGATGTGGTGGGTGACGGTTGTAGGTGGACAAAGTGTGTTGGTATGGGTCATCAAGGAAGGAGTATGAGGGTGGGTTGTATGGAACATTGAGAATGGGAATGAACACTCATCAAAGGTGACATGGCGGGAGAGATGGACCTTACTGGTATTCGGGTCGTAGCAACGGTATCCCCGAAAGTTTTCGGGGTAGCCAAGGAACACACACTTAACGGACCTATTATGTAATTTGTGAGGTTGGGTGGCGGACGTGTTCGGATAGCAAGCACAAACGAAGATGCGAAGATGATCATAGGTGGGGTGACGGCGGTATAGGGCAAAGGCAGGAGTGGAGTAGTTAAGGCGTTTAGTAGGCAAGATATTGTGAAGGTAGGTGGCGGTGTGGAGAGCTTCTACCCAAAAGGAGTGGGGTAGGTTGGCATGGGTTAGAAGGGTATGAATGATGTCATTTAGACGACGAATCATTCTTCGTTCGGCTCGACCATTTTGTTGAGAGGTTTGAGGGCATGAGAAACGAAAGAGAAGACCATGGGTGTGAGCAAAACGTTTGAATTCATGATTGTCGAACTCTCCGCCAAGATCACATTGAAATGTCTTAATTTTGCAATTGAATTGAGTGTATATAAGCGCATGAAATTTTTGAAAGTCGGTAAAGGTTTCAGATTTATATTTTAGAGGGTTAACCCATACATAATGAGTGAAGTTGTCAATTAACACCATATAGTATTTGTATCCCGATTTGCTTAGAATCGAGGATGTCCAAAGATCACAATGGATTAAATCAAACGGTGCAAAAGTCATTGAATTTGAATCATAAAAAGGTAACCGCACATGTTTTGATAATTGACAAGAGTTACAAAGACTAGACAAAGAAGGTTTACTATAATTAATAGAAAGACGCGATTTTAAAAGAGATAAAACTGGAGCTCCTGGGTGGCCGAGACGAGCATGCCATTGATCTGTAGAAGAGGCAAGGCAAGCTGTGTTAGTGTGGACGACGTGAACGGGTAGAGGTCACCCAAGCTATTGTGGTGGGAAAGAAGAATCCCAGTTTTGAGGTCCTTCACAGAAAAACCATGTGGGTCAAATTCAACAGACGTTTGATTATCAACAGTAAATTGTCGAACAGATAATAAATTCTTGATGATGTTTGGTGCAAGCAATATATTGTTTAGGGTGTAGGATCGGTTATGGGTTTGGTGTGGGGTGTGGTCGGACCCATGAATTGGTAGACTAGAGCCATTACTAACGAATATAGAGTTTATAGGAGAAGAAGACAATGGGGAAGTAATCTTACTTGGATCTGGAGTGAGATGGGAAGAAGCAACCGTATCCATGTACCATGTTTGATCTGCATCATGTAAGTGAACTTGCTGCAATGTTTGTGTCACACCCCCAACCACGGTGGTTTCCCGCGGAGCGTGAACGTCATGGAGGCCATAGTCATTGATCGACAACTACATGGTTTAGTAAACATACGATGAAAATAAGTTTTAAAATACATAATTGTTTTCAGAGTTCAATTGCGGAAGTAGTAGAGCTAATGTAATTGTTTTCAAAACATGACAAATACAACAATAAATGTTCCAAAGAGCATGAATGGCCCTAAATGCGACGTGGACCAAGCTAGCTTAACTTGATGCAAATGTTAAATACCTGAGAAAACATGCATGAAAATATGTCAACATAAAGTTGGTGAGTTCATAGGTTTTAAAGTAATAGTAAACAGTGTAATGGACCACAAGTCTTTCCATGATTTGATTATTGATCATACAATACTACAATATTATATAAGCACCGCAACCGAAGCTAGACTGTAACTGTAACAAATTGCCCCTACCCATGCCTACCGTAAGCATGAGTGTGAACAGGCTAATAATGCACCCATTTAGACCTCCAGTCAAGATTAGGGTAATTAATCCGGGTGGGGGTAGTCAAACCCAATAGTACTATCCATGATTACCTCGCTTTGGGAAATAAACTAACGGTCGATAACAGGGGACTTTATACGGTAAGAAAACAACTTATATAACATGTGAAATCATTAACAAGTAAATGTGTCCTGGAAAATAGTAATTTGCATGTAATCTCCCCCAAAAGGAAAATAAGTAAAATGGGGTCGTGAAACTCACCTGTAATGCACGCGTGAATACTAGAAATAGTCTGTACGTATGATTGGTCTAGGAATATCCTAAACAAAATCACAATATATTCATGAGGTCATGATTACTAACCCTAGATGGTCATGCATAACTCATCCACAAAGTTAGTTTCGAAAATGTCACTCGACTAATTAGACACGTCGAGTCGTAAATGTTTTATTTAAATTCTTGTCTTCATATCTATCTTACTAAAAGTACATAATGTATTAAATGTGTTTTATATTAAGTATAATGGTATTATACTTTCCATGTGTATGGGTTTCCCTTTTTTTATCAAATATCTTCAAAAGTTTACTTTATATAAATATGGACATTTGACAGAATCAAAGGGACTTTTGGGTTTGGTTGTCATCCTCTTTTCATGATACAAAGAATTTTTATAAAATCTGATATTTTTACCATATTTAGATCTATTTCTTAGGATTCCAAAAAGGCATATCTTGCAACATTTAGCTAGGTTAAGTCCCTCGAAATGGGTCATGAAGCAACAGATGTCAGTGCATCATTTTTCTGTACATGTCCAGGGATTTCACCTTTTTGAGGGGTCAAACCTTACATTCACAAATAGAGCCTGTAGTACTTTTAAACCTAACACTTTAAGCTAAGTTTCCACAGAAGGAAAATCTCCATTTGGTTACTTTAAGCATAACTTATGCCTCAATCTTTTAGCCCTATCTATTCTGCCAAAAATTCAGGTTCAACACCTTAATCATGTTTGCACGTTTTGGATAGATTATATTCATCTAAAAATTTCAAGGTTGGATGGGTTATAAACTAGACATCCTAAGGTTAATGTTAGGCTCAAGAAACTGTTCATTTGACCATGTTTAGGTCGAGTTATGGTGTCGAAAACATAGAACATGAATCTGCCAGAAGATGTCTTACATGTTTTGTTACTTTTTAAACTTTGCTAGAGCACTTTTGGATGAGTTAGTGAACATGAACACATCATGGTGATATATAGAAGATTAGAAACAAGGTGCTAACCTTAAACAAGCAAGGAGAAAGAGATGGTAGTTTTGAAATGCAAGAAAAAAGAAGACTTGATCCTTTGAACTAAGAATCAACCAAGGAAAAGTAGAGAAGATGTTGTAGGATGTTTGGAAGCTTCAAGAGTCACTTGGTCTTCAAAAATGACACTTGATTGCACAAGATTTGTATAAAGTGAGTTGGGAATCAAATGAAGTGATGGTGATGGTTTCTTGGACGAAATTTGAAGGGAGGAGAGAAGAGAAAGGAAGTTGGTGAAATGTGTTGGTAAATTATGAATGAGTTTTTGCTTTTAACATCCACCAATTCTTGTCATATGATTGTAAGACTTATTGAGATTTGACAACTCTTACTTCTTGGTCAAATTTGAGGAGGGAAAAGAGTGTCCAAAAGTAGAATGGAAGACATAATTCTTTAATCACTTGAAAAGTAGTTGCATCAAAATAGAAACTCTTGGATTTACAAGTTAAGCAAGAATCTCTTCTTGAAAAGGAGAAAAGAAGAAAAGATAAAGTGATGGGTGGGTGGACGGTTTCAAGGGGGAAAATGGAGGTTTGGTTTTTAGTTTTTGTGTTTATTGGGTATTTGGGTGGTATTTGTTGCATTATAGTAATTTATATATATTTTAATATTTTTACTCCTTACTTTTTAAAATAGATTAAAATTGTATAAGTACTTGTATAATATCATATCATTTAATATCTATGATATGTTAATGATACATCATGTATTTAGTATTTGCGTTAAAAGGATTCGTTCCGGGTAAAATATCAATTTACGCGATTAGGTTTATTTATAAATTTGAGTTTTTCCCATGTATTTAATTTGAAATCTAAAATACTTTGAACCAATGGAATATAAAATACTTTGAAATACCTTAAAATACTTATTAGTACATATATTTTAATTATCACATATGTTCGTGTGTGTCGGTTGTATCGCGTGTAAAAATGGTAATTACGCCGAATCACCGATGCATGAAATGTAATGCATGAAATTTTGCAATGTATGAAACGACTTCAAAAGTTGGAATTCAATTGAAAATCAAGTATTATAGGTGTAATTATAACCAAGTCAAGGTCGGGTATTGTCCGAAAATTGCCGGTTGTCACAGTTTGAGCCAAGCCGGATGGAGTGTCGTCGGAGAACCCGGCAAAAGGAGCATGTGGATCTGCAAATTGGGCCGATTGGGTTGCTGGATTAGGTGGTGCAGTAGGGGTAGTCGGTCCATATGAAGGGGATGGACTGGGCCCATAAGTGGTATTGGCCCATGTTTGTGTCTGGGGAATGGCAGGTCCAGAAGGATACGAGGAGGGTGGTGGTGTCCAATGTGCATGAGGCTCGGATCCTTGTTGTGATGCCCAAGAGTTGGTCCATGGATGTTGAGGTGAGCCAGGAGAGCCACGTCCTCGTCCTCTGAAGTTCTGACCACGACCACGACCATAGGACCCGCGGCCGCGATTCGTGGGTGGTGGATGATTGCCTAGATGTTGTGAAGGGGTACCGGGGGTCATGGATGGTTTTCGATTATTCTGTTGTGGGCGATGTATAGCGGGAGCGGCTAGAACCGTAGGACTTTGGTGCGGACCATGGCTGTTGCGGGCCTGTTGTCGATGTTGTTCTAATTGCAACATGCTTCGAGCGGTATCCCAGGATGGGGAGCTTTGATTAATGAAGGTGCCGACTACATCAAACTCGGGCGGAAGACCGCGGACCAGTTGAAGCACTAGACGAGATTCGTTGACGGGATTATCCACATCACCGAGCTGGTCTGCCAAGTCTTTCGATTTTTGGCAATATGCCTCCAAAGATGAGCATGTACCAAGAGTTAAATTTGAGAACTCCTGTTCGAGGGCAGCCGCACGCGAGCCTTTGTTGTTTAGAAAGATGGTCTTGAGCTTGTTCCATGTGGTTTGGGCGGTGGTGTCGTTGTCAAGACCGCGTACTAACAATTCATCGGACAAGGTACTATAGATCCATTGGAGAACCAGGGCGTCGATCTCGACCCACTAAGCATAAGCTGCATCAGTTTCAACTGGCGGAGTGGTTCCATCAATGTGATCTAAGACCTTGTATGCTTTGGCATGGAGTTTGAATAGCTTGGTCCATGAAGAATATATGACCTTGGTTCCGTCAAGAGTGCGGATCTTTGTTTGGATATTGGTCACCGAGTAAGCCGGGTGTATAGATGGTGAGGCCATAGCTTTGGTTTGATCCTTTTCAGGGTTTGGTATGGTGGTGGAGTCTTCGGTATCGGACATGGTTAAGCCGTGGCTTAATTTCGAGACTCAGGCTTTCGGATCGAGCTCTGATACCATAACAGTGAGTTATGGTATGTATAATTTCATGATCTATTATTAAATATCAATCCCTTTATATAGGGAAGAAGAACAACCGAATCACCACTAATGGTGGAGATTATTGATAAGTGGATAATTACAAATCATAACAAACTAGCTAACTCATTATGATTCAAATCTGTAAAGCTTATCGCTAATAGCATTATGTTAGTGATCAATGTATTACACGGGTTGAATAAGTGATAAAGTGTCAAAATAATAAAAAGGGCACGCTGATAATATGATCTAATTAATAGATAAAATAAAAGATCTAATATCAAGACAGAAAAATATCTATAATATAATGTAATTGCATTTAATATTAATAATATCTTAAACCATATGATATGTAAACTTTAAGAATTGGGTTGTGATTACTAAAAAATATTTTTCGACTATTAGGATATTATTATCATATTAAATGAAAAAATATTTATTTAAAAATATTAATAAACTTGTAAAGTTTGATTTACTTTACTTTTACATGATTAATTTCTGTTTAAAATAATATGTTTATTATGGTGATGACATATAAACAAATGCTAAGTGGACACATGTGATTTACCTTAAGAACTCATGTAACACTCAAGTTAATTTTTTATTAATGTGTATAGATTAAACATTTACGAGCCTTAAAGTTAGGTTTGTTCCGTGTCATCTACATATGTGATACTAAGCTTAAAATCGGTGTGATTTGCAGACATATACACTACTTTTGTCAAAAATCTTTGAGGCGAGATCAAATAAAAACTACTAACTTATTAGAAACCTGATAAACAAAATTTTTAGCTCTTTATCATGAAATGAATGATGGTCGTGTTTCATGAGAGGAAGAGACATGATCGTCCCCGATGAAGGACGTACATCAAGGATGATACAAAAGGCACAATGTTTTCTTCGTTTACCAATTATTCAGTTTTACACGTTTCAACCTCCCTCGAGCCTCTATATTTTAAAAATAAAGCAAACTACACCAATCTGTAGGATCATAGTTTTATCACCCGTTATCTCTGCATCATCCACCACATTATATCATCCCGGATCACTCCATCAAACCCTAATCTTGTATTTCTCAAGTCGAAAGTGTTGAAACGTCTGTAGCGAGTATTGATTCCAACCTGCCTCGTCGTCACAGCAGCAGCTGGGTATGCAGCATGACAGTACTGTCTTGAACAAAAATGACGCCTACCCAGAGATTCTTGATCCTTGTTTTTAATGTAAGATGTGCCATGGATTTGGGGAGGTTTCTGGTCACCGCATTGGTCAATTGCTTTTCTGTGGGGTTGACTTTGTTACTATCGGTTTTGGTGGGCTTTCCTGGACGTATCTGCGCGCCAGGTTTCCATTTGTCCAGCCATCTCAGGATCCAGTTTCCAAGATTTCTACCTACTTCAATGTCTCTTTGCTGTACCTTTCGATGAACCTTTAGTGCCACATCAAATACGGATCGTGTTTTCCTATCATTACAATAACAACAAAAGTTAATCATATAATTATCTACCAGATTCATTAATCATCAAAAACTTAATCCTAACTAACACTGCACCAATATGTGAAGAAAGTATATACTGACAGTCTGACACCCAAAGAAAAGACTGCCTTAAATCTTGCATAACTGTGATTTAGAGAGTTGATATTAGATGAAAAAGATGTTCACACAGATGCTCAGTTCAAGTTCTAGCCTTGATAAGCGAGATAGAAAAAATTCAGTTTTTTGAGCATGTGATGGCGTGTAACTGATCAAGAATTTACATTTAATGATATAAGAATCTCACCCAGTCATCCTAATAACATTCTACAAATAAGCCCTTAGTTTATGAGGTTATCAAACATGAAAAATTTGGTTGATTAAGGTGGGACAATAAGGGGTGTTTAAGATTGCTTATTAAAATTGCTATATACTATTGTTTTCTATAAGCAGTTAGTAGTGTGCAAACTTCAAAGTTCAAACTGCTTATTGACTAAGGCACCAACTAAAATGTCATCAAAGTGTTTGTGGGTGAGAGGAGAACTTTAATTTTAAGCGTGCTCGGTTAGAGGTAATCCAAAGATGGGTAACCTCCTGAAAAGTCTCCAATCGGGCAACCAAAAAACAAAGTCGAGCTCCTAGTTTGCAAAGCGAACATTGTTGGTTGTTATAAAGGGCCAAATGATACAAACAGTTTTGACCATCAATCCCAAACACCTCTAAAATTCAAATCGCTAAAAGCTTATTATCCTGGTGTACCATGTTGGTGTCTTCGAGCACAATTTAAAAGGGATTGGAGAAAAAAAGAATCATAGGGCCATCAGCATTTTGTTTGATAGTATCGTTTCTGCAAAATTCTTAGCAGCAACATATATGGCCCTCTCTCTCAAACACATTTCTTCCATTGTTGCATACTTGCATCTATTACTTGTTCTTATATCAAAACTTGTAATGTTTATTTAGCAATCAATCCATTGTCATCTGCTTACATTTTGCATGTATCCCTCCTTATATTTCATGCATCTACTTGATGTGTAAACAATGGTAATTCCATCTTCTTAACTCTTTCACAATTCCATATTTCTTTCACTTAAACAGCTTATTCTCAAATCAGCTCACATAATCAACTCATTTCACCCTAAGGTACACTAACACCCCCAAATCACACCACATGCAACAACAAAATTCATCAAAACAAACGAAATTAGAAGACATAAACCCCAAATCATCCTCAACTCCTACAAGATCCTCAAAATACTATCAAAATCAATCATAACAAGCTATATCAATACATAATTAGCAAATTATTATAAATTGATTCAAATTACGAACAAATCACATAAATAATCAACTGATAAACTACAATAGAGATGTGCAGATGCTACCTTTGAAGGAATTGACGGATCTTAGGGTGTTTAGGACCAACAATACGCCGTTGAATCTTGAGAGCGAGTTTGTATGTCCTCTTTAATCCCAAAAAATACGCTGTTCCCAATGTAATCTCCCATAACACCATATTGTTTTACATTAAAAACTAGGGTTTGATTGTTCGTGAGAGCTGTGAAGATCGCTTATATGTATGGAGAAATCAGATCACTGACATTTGATCGGAGATTCTACCATTTTCGATTCTTCTAGAAAATGAAGATGATGGTGAAACAGAGATGGCAAGATGCATTTTCATTGTTGGTTTATTTATTGTTTTTTTCAAAATCTTTATAAAAACAAACATGTTGTAGTAAAACAATATATAATAATTTAAATATACTAAAAAGTATTATGAACTTGATATTTTATTTCGTTGTTTTAAAAAAAATTATAATTTGATCATTTTGCTGAATATATCTGTTTATACACTTAATTGTATTAAATACTAGTTCATTGTATCATATAATTTACATCATTTGTTATATTATGTGTATTTATTATTATGTTATAAGTTCTATATCATTTTGTGTTACTTGTATCATCGTTTCGTTGTTCTCTTTTACAATTAGAAACACATAATAATATATTTTCATCAATAATTTTTTTAGAAATTCATAGTGTTAAATATAATACAATGTGTTATTTTTGTTATTATTCTTTATAGATTATATAAACTTGTTGTTACATTACGTTATTTTATCATTCTTTTAATGTATTAGATTGATTAGTTGTTAATTTATTTTTGTGTTTTGTATATTAGGGATACACAACAATGCTATTTTTTTTAATTCATCATTCTAGAAAAAACACATTAGCATTAAAAAATAATAATTAACAATAAAACACACTAAAGATAATGACGATATATGAGCTTAAAACTGTCAAAATATTTATTATCTTTTTATATAACAATGTTATATTCGCTTTAAAGATGAAAAACATTTATTTTTATGATGTAATTTTTATAAAAAACACTTATAAGCCAGACACGATCACGTAAGCCTTTTGAGTTAGAAAATGCTTAACCCAATCTCCAACCATAATTGCTATTTGGCTTCTTTTATGACCTCAACTTCATGATCATACCCTTCCTCCATTGCGTCCACCATCTCATCCCATATCCACTACCCAGATAATGGACTTGTTCCATTCTCATCCCAAAGCCTTGAGGACGATGCTGGATTTTAAGCTTGAGGAGGTATGTTTCACTTTACTATCATCTTTGTTTATAGTATTATTATTTTCTTTATGCATTGCATTTAGCTAGTACTTTTATTATAAAAAGGGGGCATTCCTGTATTATCTCGAATAGATTTTTAAGAGTGTCATGAAAGATGATATTATTATGTTAATCATAGGTTACATGCTAAAAGGTCGATAGTAATAAAAAGACAATCGTACCTCGTTGTGCTAGTGCCCTTTATTTTGGATTTACAATAATAAAATGTTTAATATTCATATGTGTCTAATGCTGATCTAATCATATAAGGAGACTGAGACCTAACAAAAATAGGTTGAGAGTCAAGCCCATTTGATGAAAAAGAGAAAATAAAAAAGAAGGAAAATAATGGAAAGAAAAAAATAGTCATAAATTGACTACAATAAGCAAATCATTTGTGATCTCGTGTGGTGAAAAAATAACCACTTGCTCTCTACAGTAATTGAGGTTATCCATATGAAGAAAAGTATTGATACATTCAAAAAATTAACTTAAATGGATTAACTGATAAGAAAAGATAAGTCCGGAACGTAAGGGTTAGAGGATCATAACTAGCAAATTGGGTACGTATTGTTAATGAAAACCTTGAAACCTCATTTATGCATGACAATTGAAAAATAAGCATAATAAGATGATTTCATACTCATATTTTTATTCATAACGAAAACAAGTTTGCCAATTCCCTAATAATGCTAGTATGTGCTTTCATTTTTTGATTTATTCTTATTATGGACTTCCTTAAGGACAAGGAAATGTTTAAGCTTGGGGAGATTTGTTAGTCATATTTTAAGCATTATTTTTCATAGTTGTAAAGTATATTTTGGTGCATATTTTGTAAATATTGCATGCGTTTTCGTTTATTTTATACAACACTTGTTTGGATGAATTGGAATCTGCTTTGGTTTGTTTCGGGTGATTTTGTGTGGGTTGATGAGTTCGTGAGAATGATGAAAGAGTTGGATCAACAGAAAAAACATTCTTGAAAAGATGTTGGAGCTTGAAACAATCTACACAACAGAAACTTCACACGATCGTGTGGAAGTTCAATCATAAATTTTACATGGCCGTGCAAACTCGTAGGAATAATTACTAAAATTTAGGAATTATTGTTTTTGATAGCTATCATCAAATTTTCGTAAATAAAATTACAAAAACTAAGATCCTAGAAAAGAGGGATCTAGAAATCAATGCATGATTATAAATATAATAGTTGGTGAGGCATCTTTAGAATATCTTTGGAGCATCTTGAATGATTTCATTGAAAAATCAAGTTCGTCAAGCAAGAACAGATATAACAATTTAGGTTTTTTTTGTTGGTTTTCAATTCGTATGTATTTTTTTAGTTATAATTGATCTAGTCGTCATGTCCGGCTAGAACAATTTTAGTATCAACGTTAGGGTTAAATTTCTTTGATTTGGTTTGAACTCATATGAAACGGTTATGAGATGTTTGTATTTTAATAATTTGTTTTTTGATTTTTGATCATAAACCGAATCTAAACTGGTATATATTAGATTGTTAATAAACCTGATCAACTTATTAATTTTTCTAATAAAGTTATTCAAGATTTAAAACCTTAATCAAGTTTTGATTTTTTATATAAGGAACAATTAACGGTTTGATTTTATCTATGAATTTATTGTTGTTATAGAATCATACTATTTAGTTAAACATATTGAACGGCATAGGTGTTTAATTGTAATTGATACTTCTATCGTTGCAACCCACACACTAAGATCCGAAAGATGTGAGCTTAGAGTAGCGGGTTGACTCTAATTAACGAACTGCGATTGATTAGACATTAGATAGAGTGGATATCCGAACGGCGTGATGTCTAGTATCGATACAAATCATTAATTAAAATAAGTCACTGCATCGTGATCGTTAATGATCGTGAGCCAAATCGAATCAAGAAATTGCCTTAGCGTTGGAATTAGTTGTCACATGTGAATTAATTTTACAATTTAATTAATGTCTTCAGTAATTTCTTTTTCATAATTAAAAAATACAAAAAATGTCATTTTACGTTTTTCTAGCAAAACCTTAACAAGACTGTGTGGAATTTCCTTTACAGTTTTGACATAGTCGTGTCAGTTTGCTAGAATTTTTCTACTTTTTACAATTTACTTATAGATTTAGTGTTTAATTAAAACTCTCACGTTCCTTAACCCATAAACAATCAAGGTAATTGTGCTAAAAAATTTTTGGTATAAAATAATCGACGCGTATCCCTGAGGACACGAACCCTACTTCCGCTCATACTATTCTTAGTGTGTGTGACGGTAGGTTCACATTATAATATTTGGTTTGTTGGATTCGACACCTAATATTTTTAGTTTTAAAACTCTTTTTATTTGAACCTTTGTCTATAAAAGCAAAAGTGATTAACAACTTTGTTAACTGATTAACCAGTTTATTTAGTTATGAATATTTTCGGCTTTGGTACTATTAGGAATTGAACCAACATCGAATTTACACTTCAGTTTGAGGCTTTTCGGTTATAGATACGATTCAAATTTCATGGATTTTTAGTTTTTGGTTTTTAGCATTGAAAAAATGCAAATAAGCTGACTTATAAATAAATAACATAATCTTGTGAGTTGTTATGAGGTGGTGATAAAATACTTTTTTATTTGATAGTTAGAATTTAATAAATAAATAAGCCACATCATTTTAAACACCACGTCCTTGAGTTTACTAAACAAAACAAAAACAAGAGATGTCAGAAGAGAAAATAAAACGAGGGAATAAAAATATATAAATTTATTTTATGGGTTGGAGTTTAAAAGAAACAAAAAAATGAAGATTTTATGTGTTCTCATGAACTATTTTATCATTATATCTTTTTGAATCTCTTGAACTAAACTTGGTTTATGGAGTAAAATGGTAAAATAAAAGATTATAAATAAAATTCACTTCCAATTTCTTCCGATTTGAGGGAAAAGTCAAGAAGAAAGATTTAATAAAAAGATCTCTCTTCTATTTTCTTTTGTTAAATAACTATTGAACAAAAATATTATTCATTTTCTTTTCAATTCCTCTTTTTTATGTTGTGTTAACTAGTTTTATTTTTTAAAAAGAAATGAATTGAAAAGAATATATTTTTATTTTAGGGTTTTTTAATGAAGAAAAGTGAAAATAATTTAAAGTAAGTTTTTTTAATAATTTATCTTCCTAGTGTCCTCTCATATCAAAAGGAAATAAAAATAAGGCGGAATTGAATAATTTTTATTTTACCATTTTACTCTTTTAATCTAGTATAATTAATAGTTTACAAAATACATACTAGTACACCTATAACATTTTTTTTCTTTTAACTTGAAAACACATAAAAGAATTTTTTTATTCATTATAAAACCATGACACACAAAATAAAATTACATTCTATGATTATCATCTTTTATCTTCTAACTTTTCTTTTTCTCCTAACCTTGTGGTGGTGGAAACATACCATGTATCTCATACCCATTTATTCTTCATCATTTCTCTCTCTCTATTCGCTTTAAGGTATTGCTTTTCTTCACTACAAAAACTAAAGTCACACCAAAATGCAAACACTATGCAGATCACTGGTTCCACCTGCCATAACTACACTACCTTCTTCTCAGGTTCATACTTCCTCAATCTTCACTTTTCAATTTCACACACATCATATGGTCTTTAAAGATTCTTAATTATACACTCTCAAATTCCCACATATTGTTATTTATTCTCTAACCAAAATACTGTCCGATAGCCTTTTAATAATCATTAAAAATAAATTAAGATGTTATCTCTTAATAGTTTATATCATCCGAACAATTAAAATATTCTCTTAACTTTGAATGGTTAAGTGGTAATTATATTTAGTTTTAGAGACTGTGTGGTCATCAGAAGTCTACCTCTTAACGGTTGATAAGAGATTACGTTAACTATGAATGGTTAAAAATGCGACCATTAAGATGTTACATTTTAACCGTCAAGACTTAATATTATCTTTTAACTATTAAGTAGACCATAAAACCATCAAAAGACCGCAGACCGCGAACAACTTAAGTTATTTATTAACTATTTAAACTTAAAGTTACTATTTTTAATCATTAAGAGAAAATAAACCATTAAAATTTTGTGGTGTTACACATATTTATCTATTGATTGACTTCATCACCGTCGTTATTGAGATTTATGGACTAAATTACTGTGGATTAAGTCATTAAGACAGTTAATGCGAAATATACTCTAGGTCACGCGTGATTAGTGTACGATTTTTTTAATCCACTGGATTAATGTTTTAGAAGGATGAATTTTGCTGTTTAATAAGAGGAATAAATTGATCTTCTAATTTACAAAAGTTATTCTTCATTTATTTGTGGTTAAGAAAATCAGTTTTTCATGTGTATATTGAAATCAAACTCTTGTAGCATTGGGATTTAGGGCTTTTGTTGATAAAGCAGCTAATCTGATATAAGTATATAACATTGTGTGAAAATCATTCAAGATTATTGAAAATTTATGAGGGAAAATATCAGGAAGAATTGGTCAAATTGGGAAAAAGATGAGTCAATAAATTTAGAGAATATGCCTACCCATGATGCTTGTAAAAAACAGGTGACTTGCATTTTGCTATTTGTTGTAGTTGTCAAATAGTTAGGTCAACATCACCCACTTATTGATTCAATATGTATTGGTGTATTGTAGAAGTGGGATAGTGGGATACCATAAGATAGTTTCACTAATCATTAATGTTAATAATATGTTAGCGTTGACGAATTCATATGCATATTCGTGTTTTGGGAAACTTTGTTTTGTATTGATAGTTGAATCTTTTTGTTTTGGATTCTGATATGTCAGTCTAGAAGGATGGTATGTGTATGGCCAGGCATGAGGCAAATCTGCCTAAGGAAAAACCTTATGTACGGGTTTATGCAGTTGTTTTCGTTTCCATTCAGAACCTTGCGAGGAGTCAGTCGATCACTTGGTGTTTCTCGTTTTTGTAGCATTTCTAACATGTCTTCGTCGTTGCAATTGAATTGGTAAGTTTTCACTTCATACAATCTTACTGTTCTAAAGCTGGTTTCTTTATTCTATGTTTTTGCTGATTTTAACAAATGTACACTCATATTAAAGTTTTTATTTTTTGTGCTTATGTTAGGTACCATGTCTAAAGGATAACTATGCATATCTTCTGCATGATTTAGATACTGGCACTGTTGGTGTGGTTGATCCTTCTGAATCTGTACCAATAGTAGATGCTTTGAGCAGAAACAATCGAAATCTGAACTACATTTTGAATACTCATCATCATTATGATCACACGGGTGGGAATGTGGAGTTGAAAGCAAGGTATGGGGCAAAGGTGAGTGATTTATTATTTTCAGTGCAATCTGTAGTGTTTAGACGATTAATCTTATCTCTTAACATTACCTAATTCGCAGAAATTGTACATGAACGTTAGAGTATTGTAGGTCATAGTTAAGAAAGAGACGAATCATATACTTTCATAGGCGGTTCATTAAATCCCAAGATCATTTTTTTCGTCAACAACTTCATTTAGCAAATTACTGTAATTTGGACATTTTAAGTAAATTCCTGTAGTTTTTTATATATTTACCTATCAGTCACTACATAATTAACATGTAAAATCAAACATTGGCATTCTTGTGGGATGAGGAATTATTGCTCTTATTAGTTATTACTATCCTTATTATTAAGTACAGACATCAGTATGAGTACATGGAGATGATACAATTACATTATGAGCATACCATGTGAAGCTATAAAATATTTTCAATTTTTTTAGTTTAAAACAGTTACATTATAAAAAAACTGGACCAACCCAAGAACATCAAAATATCCAAGTCAGCTTACGGAAGTATCTTTGCATCCAATACGCATTTCAACATTCTAGTCTGATGTCAAATTAAGAATTTAAGGTTTGATTTTTGTATTTTATGACACAAATTGTAGACGGATGTTTGACAACAGCAAGTCAAAAGTTCAGTTTTCTTGTTACGTGAGACTTCGTTAAATCATACATCTTTTGTATCGATTTTTGTTGTGTTTGCATCTTGCAGGTAATTGGATCTAATATAGACAAGGATAGAATTCCCGGCATTGATATCAGCTTGAATGATGGTGATACATGGATGTTTGCTGGACACGAGGTGCATGTGATTGCAACCCCGGTCACACTAAAGGTTTCCATTAATTTGCTACTCAATTGATTGCTAAATACATTCATTTAGATAAGCTCATAAGCATCCTTCAAGCTAAAATTTTAACTGACAAAAAAGTATTCTTATTTTGTAATCGTTGGAGTGAATATTCCTTGTTAACAAAACTACCAATTTGGATTTTTCATAATAATTACTACTATGGTATGGGGATCTTTGAACTGTTGAACACAGACCTATTGAAGTTTGTGACTTTTTGAGTTCCATTGTATGTCAATCTGTGTTGTTGATTGGATAACCATGTTTTGGTATAGAAATTTCAAATTTAAACATGATCTGGATGCATTGGTTTTTGTATCAACATATTTTGTAAAAGGTTAAATTTAGGATTACTGAAAGAGGTTCTGAGATATAAAATAAAAACAAAGATGATGATAGACGTAAATGATTTATTATTCTTTGTTTTTGTGCTGGCAGGGCATATTAGCTTCTATTTTCCAGCCTCTGGGGCTGTTTTCACTGGAGACACTTTATTCAGCTTGTCATGTGGCAAATTATTCGAAGGAACACCTGAACAGGTAATTAGATTTTAGACTACGTATTCTGCTTGTAATTGAGTGGTTAGAGAATTCATTTTCAAGAAGCTTTTGTGAATTTATCAGATGCTCTCATCTTTGCAGATAAGCTCCCATATATACACATGAAAAATATGATATATGTGAAATGTACAAGTCTTAAACCAATCTTACCAAACTAAAATCTATCACGTGTCTATGCTGTCAGTCGCGTTAGATGGTGGCCCATTTGTTCATCTTGTCAAGATTATGTATCTAAAACAAGTTACATCTACAAATATGTTCATATGGTGTTTAGTTCCTTGTCCAATTGAAACAATGAGGGTTCTAGATATCTCCTTACAACAGTTAACATCACATGCTCTGTGGATTGACCTTATGAAACTTCATTCTGAAAATTCTCTACATCGGTCCATTTGTATATACTAAAATTAAATTCAACAACACCATTAAAAAAACCCTTATTGATAACAAGAGGACATATTTTGCTTATATTCTATAATTGATTTGGTTATTCTTTCTAAAGCATGAGCTAGGCATCTTTTGTGTTACTTTTTTATCACTAGTGACTTATGCTGTGTGTAACAGTGATCCCTTTTGCGTTTCAGATGCATTTGTCCCTTGAGAAGTTACTATTGTTGCCAGAAGACACAAATATTTACTGTGGGCATGAATATACATTGGTAACTTAATTTTTTTAATTATTTTTTTAAAATCATGTGCAAGTGTGCAACATTCTCTCACCCTGTGGTCTGCAATCAAGCTTGAAAGTTTAATTTTGAGTAAACTATTGACAGAGTAATTCAAAGTTTGCATTATCTATTGAGCCTGGGAATGAAGAACTACAGTCATATGCAGCCAGTATAACCAATCTCCGTAAAAAGAACTTGCCCACGGTAATTTCTATTCATTTTCAGTTATGTTGTGAGGATGCGCGTCTGCGTTTTCCTGTTTTTTCCTCTATCTGCTTCTTTTTACTTTTACCCCTTACTTTGCTGGTGTTGACCCGTTACCCAACCTACTCATTTTGCCACCTCAAAAATTGAGCTTTAAATTGCAGTAATTGTCTCATGAAAGGAACAATTTAACTTTTGACTTGATTTTAGTTTAAGGATTAGTGTTTGTCTGTTTAGCTAATATCAAACATATTAAGAAAATAGAGGAATCTTCTTATTGACCAGATGCCAACAACGTTACATGAATATACTTTTAGAGAAAGGGAAAGTGTTTTTATTTTCAACTTAGTCAAATTGGTTGAAAGACGTCAAAAGTTTAATTTTAAATGCATACAACCTCCTAACTCGTTTAATCAAAGTTGCAGAATACTTGTGGGTCAAGTGGTCAACCCAACCCGACCGAAGCCATTATAATTCGTCCTGAAAATGGAACTTGGGCCTTGCTACCTGTATCTATATGCATCATTTAAATTTAAATTCTCTGTTTTGTTTTTTTTTCTTTATGGATGACAATTTTAATTTTATCAATGTCGTTTTTAAGCTGACGGTTGGTTTTGTGCATCAGATTCCAACAACGTTAAGGAGGGAGAAATTATGTAATCCTTTTCTACGTACTTCAAGCCAAGAAATACGACGTGCATTGAATATTCCAGCCAATGCAAGTGACGCAGAAGCATTAGGCGTGATCCGACAAGCCAAGGATAGTTTCTAAATGGTTACCATAATATTCTTTTCTCCTGTCCTGCACATAAGGAATTAGGTCTTGTAGAGTAATAAACAAACTTTACTAGGCATCTCAGCTAGTTTTAACTAGTTTATTAAATATTTAATTCTCAAAACTTTGTTTTTCATTTTTTGTAAACAAGTTTATCGATCTAATTTTTAATATTACTAAAAAGTAATTTATTCAATAAAAAAGTGCATAATTGTAAATTTTTTAAAAACATAGATTCAACATAATCTAATATGTTAAAAACTAACAAGTATTAGTAAGTACTAATTGGAACATAATGGTTTCTTTATAAATGCATCTAAAGCATGTTTAAAGTCGTTATGTACACTAGGGTTACTTATGCGTGTTTTACATATACACAACGGTTTAAAGATTTGTTCACTTGTTTAACAAACCTCTTTAAACATTAAACCTTCAGACAACAATCAGATGATATCAATCAAACTCAAAGGAACTTCATTAGGCAATCAAGTGCAATCATTACATCAATATCTATGTATTCATGCATCTTCTATATGTGTATATATAACTTCAACAATGGTGTCCAAAAATAAATAGAAAATGTCAAGAACTGTAAAAAAAAAAGAAAAAAAGAAACCCACATCTTAAAAACCTCTAATTAATTATACATTTACATGGACACTCAATCTTTGATTCTATACCCAACAATATGTTGAACTTGTATAGATACACACAAAAAAAATTCATTACCTTTTAACTTTGCTTCCAGTTTGTGATAATTGTGAGCTTCCATCAAGTGCGGCTGCAGCAGATCCTACATGTGTAAGGAGATGATCATAAATCTTTTTCTTGATCCGATCAATCGTCTCTATGGAGAAATGACCATCTTCCCCTTCATCTTTGTTAGTCCCGATCTTATCTAACCAATCATTTACACTCTTGAGCTGAGTCAGCATGCCCGCAATCTTACCATTATCAGATGATGTGGTGGTGTTGACATCAGCATCCAAGAATCGTTCAACGAACCCCAAGAACCAATCTTGTGACTCTGCTTGTAACATTTGTGCCAGCTCTACTGTTTCTTGAAGACCAGCTCCTTTCTCCCATTTTGGTGGAGGCGATGCTCTTGACTTTTGGTCAACTGCTGGCTTCAGAGTTGCTGAGCTGGTGATCTTTAGGTTGATTGGTTGGCGGGGTTTGACTTGCGGTTTTGGTGATGGTGTCTTTGTGGATCCCTCGAGTACTAGTGTGGGTTTATTGGTGGTAGAAGATGGTGGTTGTTTGCTGTACACTGAGAAAGATGATAAATTGGTAACTATGGCAGCATTAACCCAAAGATTTGCTTGTTTTTGTCGGTCTGAGTTAACTTTTAACTGTTCTTCTGATGGATTTTCTTCAAAATCTGACGATGAATCCCGAATGATTATTTTAGATAATGATTCAGCAATTTGATGAGCGTTATTCAAGCTCATATACATTGCTAAAAACTGCTCCACAGTAGGCTCTGGGTTATCTTCTTTTGCGGAAGAACAGATATCAGAATATGAACTGTCACATAAAAACACGAATCAGGTAATATTAATTTGACATAAAATCAAGAAAGTAGAGATGGTAATTCTGACACTATGTTTGATACCATAAAATGAACAAAAATAACTAAGAATTTTTTGAAAGCTAGACCAGTGAGTTTCATTACATGTTTATAAATTATATGATTCAGAAATTTATATGGTATTGATTGTCAAGACACAAAGTACCTTATACATTGAAGTATGCTTTCAGCAACTGAAGCCTCTTGCATAGCCTCCATAGCGGCAATCTGTGCAGCATCTCTATGTTTCGAGATTTCCTGCATATATATAAATTAAAGGGTGTCTGAATGAGCGTCTTGAAAGCGATTATATGATATTAATTAATCAGTAACATAATTCAGCTTTAATAAAACGTACAACATCAAAGTTACATGATAATTTTGATTGTGTTGAGTGTATGATAAACTTAACTACTTAAGAAAGTAATAGATACTAACACTAAAAGGGTATATAAGTACTTTAACTATCATTTAACAATCAATATTGCTCAGCTAGTATCAATGCATAAAATAGTTATCCAATAATTAACAGTTTAACACCAATCAAAAACATACCTTTCCGAGCTTTGCAAAAGATGATGGGAGTGAAGACCAATCAGTCAAAGTCACTCTCTTATTACTAAGAGAAACCTTAATCATGTTTTTTGGTAATCCATTATTAGAAACCTCTGATGAGGATTTCCTCCCAGATGATAATTTAAGTTTGCTTGATTGACTATTATCAACCGTATCTCCAGTTTTAGTAACTCTAGTTACTGGTGTTTGAACCTTAGTTTCCTCTTTAGATGGCATCTTTTCACTTGTTGATTTTCTTGAGGTCTGCATCAGACGATTATTTGCATTGGTAGATCAAGAACGAGGTGAGAAAATAAGAATTGGAAAAAGCAAGAAAACTTCTTAGTAATATTTTCAAAGCACAGTTAGTAAGATGTTAAGGATTTTCAACCAGGGCATGCTTGATCATAAGTTCATAACAAACATTTTAAGATATACACCACATTAAAGCGTCATTTTGTACAATACAAAGCACGACAAATTATTTGGGTAAAAGTGCTTGTGATTCTGGATTTTTATATATTTAGGGTTAAAATAATCAGATATAGAGATGCTAATAAGAAGTTGTTGAAAGAAAACTGACAATTTCAACCCATTTGTATGGAGACTGGCCAAAGAAAAATAACAGCCAAAAATTAAAAGCAGGAAATGGGTTAAATGGGTCAAAAGTAGTGTAACGCAACATATATTCATATGCATACATTGTCCTAATAGTTTTATTTACAACAGAGCATATTACATTTTTAGTAGCATAGTTTTTATAACATTTCAATACTATTATTAACCTAACATTACCCAACCCTCTCGTTTTGCCACATCTACTTACTGACATAAATGTAAGTTTACCTACATATCCTTGACACTAACCAACTAACCATCTAATTTTGATTAATAAGTTGTCTACAAAACAACTAAGATGTTCATTTGAAATTTGATTATAACATATAAGAAACAGCTAAAAAAAAGAACTCACAGAAGTAATCAAAGCCTCAGGCTTCAAATTTTTCTTGATGACATCCACTCTTGGACTCCTCACATCCATACTACCCTCCCAACTCTTCCTTAAAGCCTTATGCCCCAATTCAATACCCTGAAAAGAGTTCTTTATCGAGCTTCCCGTTCCAGATTTCTTCAAACTAATGCTCACTTTCCCCCCTACTTTTGATTTACCAATTGTGTTATCCGATCCTTTAATACTAGCCTGCTGCTTAATCCCATTTGAAAACTTCTCAAACGAACTCGGCAATGAATAACAACTCATAGTAGGCGAAGACGATCCACGCGAATTAAATGACTTTGCTTTTAACGACTTTGGATCAATCGAATCCCTTACCACCTTTGAAACTTGTGAGTTAGATCTTGCCATAACTGATATACTTTTCTTATCATCCAATTGACTTGATCTCACTCCTTTGGAACTAGATGTTCTAGAACTAGAACCATTACCATTACTATTATTAAGAAACCTTAAAGAATTAGTGGCAACTATATCTTCAGGTGTACCCACACAAGGGTGCCGCCCAGGAACCGGACGACACCCCTGTAAAATGGGTACAGGAGAGGCTGACTCCAGCCTCTCCACAAACACATACTGACCCAACTGAATCTTATCACTAAGAATCAGATCAACTTGTTCATCAGGTAAAGACACATATGTAGCATGAGAAGAATCTGACACCTTTATATAAAACCCTTGGTTCTTAAAAAGCTCACCACCAGCTAAAGAAGGAACAATGCTCACCACCTGCAACAAAGATGACCTGTGTTCACCACCAACCTTCACACCTGTGTTCATGTGTTGCAGCAGCTTTAATAACACACCAGGGACCAAAGTAGCCATTGTTGTCAATAACTTCTAAATGCATCACAGTATTACACCAATATAAAACCTATAAGTTAACAGAAACCCTAGATTCAAGATTCTTTGTATGAACTCAAGAAATCATTCAAGTTATCAAATTGATCCCCAAAAACCTACGATTCCATAGACACCGACAAAAAAGTCGAAGCAGAGAGACACCCAGATGAAAAAGATATCAATAAAACCCAATTAGTTTAGAAACCCTAGATTCAAGATTCTTTGTATGAACTCAAGAAATCATTCAAATTGCCAAATTAATCCTCATAAACAGACGATTTGCATTGGCACCGACAAAGAGGTCAAACCAGAGAGAAACCAGATGAAAAAATATCAATAAAACCCAAATTAGGTATACCCACAAAGATTTTCAACTCAAACAAAGGTGGGTAATTAACAGTTGATATTAATTAGCAAATAGCAATAATTCGATGAAACAGTACACACAGAGAAGACAAATAGCATTGATTGCAGGTGGGTAGAGATCGGATATCGAGAATCGATGAAGGGGGACATGAAAAGAATCGAATTTGAATGATTTGACCTCTGTAACTCGAATTGGTGTGAGATTTCTGATGATCTGTGGTGGTTTTGGTTCGATTGAAGAAAATGGAAAGAATCAAAGGGGGGATTGTGAGAATTTTGGTGTGATGTTTAGAATTGAGCAAGATTGTTGATGAAGACACACGTCTGCTTTTGGTACACAAAATGAATTATGATTTGCAGTGATCAGAACAAGGAGGGACCCAGGTGAGGTGGTGGTTCCATTTTCTATTAGGGTTATTAGGGTTGCTTACTCATTAATATCTAACAAATCTAGTTAAAAATACTGATTAAATCTACATTTAATTGAAACTTGTGTGTTTGATTTGATAATCTGACTGGCTCTGTTAAATCATAATATGATTGGTTTCCGACAATAGCTTTTGTTAAATTTATATGTTAGTGAGTGCGAAATGATAAATATACCCTTAATAATAATAATAATATAATAACAATAATAATATAACAATAATAACATATTAAAATCCCAACCCACCCATCCCCATCCCAATTGTCTTCTAAACAAATCATCATCACCGGCAAACCACCGAACCGACAAACCATCTCACCAACAAATACCATCATAAAATCACAGCCACCACTCCAGGATCTCTAGATCTTGGTCTACAAACCAACACCGCCGACCCCGTTCTTCACCGACGTCGGTACCGAGGGCACACACAACCGCCCATCATCATCGACTCTACCTTTGGCGGAGGAGGCGGATTGCGAGCGTTGGCGTAGGGAGGGGCAACACCCCTTTTCTTGGTCAGATGGTTAACATGTTAAAATTAGGGTCTGGGTCAGAACCCGCAAACCCGGTCAGAACCCGCAAACCCGGTCAGAACCCACGGTCACATCAACCACACTGACCGGCTGATCGAGTCAGTCGGGTCAGCCAAAATCAAAGAGCCCCTTAGTGACACCATTTTGGATCGTTGTAAATAAGTACCTTGGGTCATCATAAAAATTATTGATATGAAAAACCGTATTATATTGTACTCGTTTGATGTATGGTATTGTTTATAGTTTGTTGAGTAGTCATGATGCGTTTTTAGATTATAGTATTTTTTATAATACTCTTGAGATCAGTTAGAGGTGTAAACAATTTAAGCCGGATCGCAAGCTACTCGACATCAGTTTGAGAAAAAACTCGAACCGGGCTGAGTTTAAATGAGATCGAGCAGGCTCGCAAGCCTGAACGAGCTTTTTTTATATAATTATTTATAGAAATAAAAACTTAGTAATTTAAAAATAAACGAGCACAACCCGAGCTTGAAAATTTTCTGATGAGCTGAGTTCGAGCTTTAAAAATAAAACTAAAAACGAGCCGATCTCAAGCTTGAGCTTTCTAAAACCAAAACAAGTCGAGCTCGAGCCTAACCGAACACAAGCTCGACACAGCTTGTTTAAGCCCCTAAAAGATCAGTTAATTCAGAAGAACCACAACCGAAATTAATTTTTGTTTTGAAAACTTTAGGGGAATTCAAATCTATTTTTTTTAATTTAAAGATTTTGAACGGTCACAATGATTAGCTTAAACAACACAATGCTTTGTGAAAACAGTGTGATACCAATGGTTAAAGCAATTGGCGATTAGTTTGGTTTGTCAACATGAACTCCCTGATGATCAATTTCTGTCAATATGGTTTATGGTTAAATAAAATTCGGGTTAATATGAAAATACTTAAAATTTAAACCGATACGTAAATACAAGTTGTAGCTTGGCTAGCCATTAATTCTAGTATCTTTTATTTTTATGTCCATTATGGTCCTTAGGTCATGATCGATCCAGAATGTCATATAAAAAACCAACATGATTACTAATATTTACTAAATCAATTAAGTGAATTACAGCCGATAGTTTTGACCAAAGTTTGACATGCTCTTATTGATGCCTAAGAACTATACGATAACACTCATCTCTATCAGAAGATAAAAAAATATAACTATTTGCCCATTTGTTGATCGCTAATAAGTTGTATTTGATAATATATTTTTGAGTTAACTTTTATTTTGCTCTTTAATGTTTGACAAAAATAATTCTTTTCTTTCTAAAGATTATAAACATTAATTTACCTTCAAAAGTTTTATAAATTGTTTTAATTCCGTTCAAAAGCTTCATAAGTTTGAATTTAAGTTGAAACAACTAAAGAAAATTTTGTACTGAAATTAAAACAAATTAGAAAACTTTTAAAGATAAATTAATGTTTATTATATTTTTTAAATGAAAACTGTTATCCTTATTAAGCCTTACGGAGCACAACTAAATTTAACTTTATATTTTTTGTGTTGTGCATAATAATATTATAAGTTTTTAGGAGTATATGATTTCTTACGTATTAAATATCAGTTATTTATTTAAGTAAATTATATGCAAAAATTGTTGGTCCTCGACGAGTAGTTGAAGGAAGTCGGTGATAGTTTGAGTCACAACTCATAAGGAAGGATAGTGACACAACTAACGTGATCATTTATTAGTTTATGATATAAAATTATTAACAAAAAATAATAGTATATTTTTTAAAGGTCTACAACCAACGCTTCGTCGGTTGTAATAATTTGAACTTTTTTAATTAAGATATGTTTTCAACGTTATTGCATTGTTTGTGTATGATTGATTATATTGCAACTTGTTCTTGGTAGTATTATACTATTATGTTATTTATTTTTAATTATTATTATTGATTAATTAGTTAGTTAACCAAAAAAACAAACCTTGTTATGTTTCATGTATTAAAAGCCGGTGTTTAATAAAAATGTTACACTTTAAGTGGTTGATAGTTTGATTACACGATAAGCATTAGTGTGGATTTAGAAATATATTTTGAGAGTATTATAAATAGTTGTTCTAGAAAATTCATGTTTCATGTTTCCGAAAACATTTATAAAAAACTAAATCAATGGTCCTTATTTCTTTAAACGTCCTATTTTGTCAAAGGCTCTAGATTTATCGAATGATTATTTTATCTCTTTCATATTCTATATGTGTAGCCTAGAACATCTTACTAGTATTATTTTATTATTTTAAGAGTAAATTATATTATCGTCCCTAAGCTTTGCTTAAATTTCACATTTCATCTTTGGAATTGAAAAATTACAGATCTAGTCTTAAGATTTAAAAAAGTAACACGTGTCGTCCCTAGGTCTAACGACCGTTAATTAATTCTGTTAACCGGCTGTAAAATGGCCATTTTGCCCTTCTTCTTTCTCATTCAACCCCATCTCAAACCACCACCGCCACCGCCACCACAAGGCACCATTACACACCACCATCTTCGAAGACAGAGCGTCAACAGCCTCAACCACCACCACGGCCACTGTCTCCCATAAAATAATTAAACGAGTACATAAAGTTTTGCATCAAGATCTTTATCAAAAAACTTGCTTGGAACCGACCCTTCGAATTCGTTAAACCAGAGGTCAAGAAACTTTAGCTCCGCTAGCGATAAGACTACTATTGGAAAAGCTCCGACAAAGCGCTTGTTGCTCAGATCAAGCTCGTGAAGAAGCTTCAACTTGTTTAAAGTTTTCAACACGATGCCGCAAATCGATTAAAGTTGATGTGAAAGAGTGCGGGAGGTAGCCGGCGATGTCGCCATGGTTAAGGTCGATTACGGAGACCACCGGGTTGGAGGCGTTGTCCAACGACGGAGCACTAAACACGCCGCCGTAGGAGTAAACATCGGCGACGGTCCAGTTGGCGGTGAAGTTAAATGAGTCAGAGAAGATGGTGGTGTGTGGCGGTGGCTTGTGGTGGAGGTGGTTGAGATGAGGTTGAATGAGAAAGAATAAGGGCAAAAAGGTCATTTTGTAGCCGGTTAACGGAATTAATTAACGACTGTTAGACTCAGGGACGAAGCATGTTATTTTTTTCAAACTTCAGTACTAAACCTGTAATATTCAATTCTAGGAAGGAAAGATGAAATTTAAGCAAACCTGTAATATTCAATCCTAGGAAGGAAATGTGAAATTTAAGCAAACCTTATGAGTGATCCATGTAATTTACTCTTTTTTTAAGTAAGAAACAAATGATAGAAGAAAAAATTTAGTTGAATCATCACGCCTCACTAGTCATAACCATTAGAACCTTCGAAAACTTGTAAGCTCCTATATACCGTTGAAGTGAAGTTTTTCACATGATAAGTTTAAGATGGGCGAGACTCCACTCGAACTTAACTTGAAACTATAAGAGCTACCTCAACTTGGCTTATAATTTTACCGTTGAGTTAAAATTTAAAATCAAATATCAACATAAAAGAAATAAGAAAAGAGGTACGACCTATCATATGTTTGTCAATTTCTTTAAATGATAGCTTAAATCATTTTACTTACAAACAACTAAACATTAAAAAGGCCTATATTATACAAATGTTGTTTCGTCTACACCCATGTAACAAACACGTTCTCTCTCTTTATATGTACTAGTTTATTCCTATCGCGCGTTGCGCGAGGATTCATTTACCGTGAAGATTGTACTATAACGAAAGTGTGTGTTACAATATACAGGCGTAAACCATGCCGCTGAGTGTAGCCTATGTCTTTCTCATCCACTTTCCTGCATTTTTCTGTTTTTTGACTTGATCAATGCGTATTTAACTTATAAGGCCAGTATATATATACTACAATGGCACAGTAAAATCTCCAACGATATGTTGCAAATGTATAAAATCAACTATGATAAAAAGGAGCCGGTACGTAAACTTGGAACGAAAACCAACCTGCATTCGTAATGCCATATTAATTCTGAAGATATCAAGTAAAATCAACCTGCATTTTCTAGACATTTTAACAACAAAGGAAAAAAATCTTGATTCAATTCAACATAGAGAAAAAAGAAACATACACCTCATGATATATCCTAACTTCAATTACAAAACAAAAACCTTAAATTCTCAATAAAATTCAATGAATATCAAAACAAAATAGACTAAAAGAATCGGAAATAGTGAAAACTATCTATTGAGCTTGAACATTGTTTTGATTTGCAATAAGCAAAGGGGTAGAGAATCAACAGGTGCAAAGTTAAATACATAACTCTAATGCGGAATTTGAATTACCACCATTAAAGATATCGAGTTTTATATCAACCTGAAAGACAACATTAAGTGCTCTAGTACCTGTAAAAAATACAAATAGTATTAACAGAAATGGCTTATAAGTATGCTTGTGAAGACATGAATAACTCAAGAAAAACAAATAGTATGCTAATCATCATGAACTTAAAACTGGCATCAAAAATCAAATTTCAACAATAACTAAACTTTTACCATTGCCATCCACATTCTCACTTTAGAATATCATCTTGGTTTCTTTCCTAGTCTCATAACCAATCTAGACTACACCCTCAACACCCTAGCAAAATCCATAACCTTTTGCAAGCTTTCCAGTAACATTCCCGCACATAGAAAATTTGTAAGAATATGTAAGAATAGTTTGTGCAGCCAAGACATTATCAATACAAAACATCACATGAGTTTTGCAAAATTCAAACGCATTTAACAAATAATAAGCTTAGATCTATCACGCAATTGGCTTTAGCAGAGGTTGCAACTTGGGAATATAACCTGCCCCCATCCGATTCCGCCACACCAACTTAAGAATTCAAAGTTTAATCATAACAACCTATTCAACATTCAAAGAACCGATTGTGAGGAAGTCGTTCGAAATCAACGGTAGAGAAATTCCATTGTATCTCACAACCTCATTTAGAATGTAAGCAATTAAACCCGCACTTTATTAGCTACCCTCGTACCAAATAACGAACTCATACCGTTCCCTTCGATCATTAAGATTCTTCATTTGCTACTTGCAGTTTTTTCTATATATTGTTTAGTAGCTTCAACATTTTGCTTAGAGGCCTCGAAGATGCTTCATCACTTGTTACTCTTAAATCTTTATTTCTATTAAGAGATTTGGTTCTTCATCTTTTTTCAGTAAAGATTTTGGTTTCAACTTGTCACACCAATGCTTTGCAAAAGGTCCACTCCTTTAACAAACCAGTTACACCGCCATCAGCTAGCGACATACAAAATAGGGCACCACCACTCAAGACTCAGGAACATTTGACTTGGGTGAAAAACCCTAACCATGAGCCCTTACTTGGCAACATTAATCGGTGTTAGCAATAGAATCACCCAGAGAGGCTGATAAAAAATGCAATAAAAAGTCGACGAAGCTTCGCCGATGTATAATCTGCTCCGCGAACAGCACGCTACCACCACCATCTAGAGGGTTCAAGCGATTGTTCAGGGCAAACAAAACCTGATGACCACTCCCTACTAACGTGAATCGGTAGTAAGCACAGACAGAGAAAACATAAAGCATACACGTATCAATCACCTCCCACACGTGGCAACAACAGGGAGAAAAACACAAAACCACCCCACAACCGTTGATGTAAAAAAAGACGGCCTGAATTTCAAATTCTACTATTCATTTACGTCTTCTTTAATATTGAGAGTAATTATAGTACTTTGATTTTTTGATTTTTTCCACTTTGTGTGCATGTATTATTTGAGGCAAATATTAGACATAAATGCTTACTTAGTGATTGGTTAGGGTCTCTCTATCTTCCTACCCTAAACTTAAATGTTCGATTTTTTTTGTTTTCTTTTTCTTCTGTTTTCCAATACTAAAAAACAGAAATTAAGTAATTTATAGAAAGATATCATAGATGGATATTGACTCCATTATACAAGAAAAACTATTTACATAAAACTTTTACACTTTAACACCTTCTTAACTTTTTTAAACTTACAATATACACTTGTATCAAATTTTCAAGTCGCAACGTATGCGGTCACATTCTAAATTGTATAGAGGAGGTGCTAAATTTATTTTAGAATTCCGCCAGTTAGTTTATTTGATTCTTGCAACTCAAGATACTATAAATACGTCATTAAAAACCCCGGTTACAATCCATTGTTTGAGCATTCACAATCCATCTCTCATTTATATATTTATAATTACACTAAAAATCACTATTTGCTCTTTTTATTTTTTAATTAAATAATATTATTTCATACATTTATCATTATCTATTTCTCTCTCATTTATTCACAACTATTTTAAAAAATATTAAAAGATTTACGCTCTCATTTATTCACAACTATTTTAAAAAATATTAAAGATTTATGGGTATTGTACCGCATTTTCCAAAATACCAAGAAACACGATACAGTCTCATAAACTTTTTTTCTCCTTCACTCACAACACTAACAATTATCTCATGTAGTATTGAGTATACACTCACATAAAAATAAGAAATACGGTCTGAATGCTCTAACTGTTATTTTACTATATTTTTGGGTTATATCTAGTTTTAACTGCATTAGACATGTAACACAAGTGATTGGACAGAGGGCTAAGAATCATTTAAGTGTGAGGGAACTCCGGTTCAAATCTCACATCCTTCCACTATATTATGTTCGACGCGAGTTTGACACGTTTCGTCTCCAACAAACGACATAACCTCTTGTGTTTAGAGTACGAGACAACGTGTCACCTAGAGTGCAAACGAGCCGAGCCGAGCCCTAACTTGTATGGGCTCGAGCTCGGCTCGTTTCGAGCTTTATATTTAAAGCTCGAACTCGGCTCGTTTCGAGCTTTATATTTAAAGCTCGAACTCGGCTCGACAAATACATTTTCAAGCCCGAGCTTGGCTCGGGCTTGACTCGTTTATTTATCTAAATATTATTTTTAATATTTTTCTATATAAAATTGATATATATTTATAATTATATTATATATATATATATCATTATTCATATTATTTAAATATTTCTAATCATAACTTTATATATAATAGATATTATTTATATAATAGTAATATATAAATAAAATTCTCATTTAGGCTCGCGAGCCGACTCGAGCTTGATACGTAAAGCTCGGGTTCGGCCTCGATAATCAAATGAGTTTTTATTCAAGCTCGAGCTTGATAAAGCTAGACTTGTTCGAGCTTTTTATCAATCCGATATCAGTGACAGCTCAAAAACGACTCGGCTGGTTTACATCAAAGTGTCACCGTAGGTTAACAATTCTGATAAACACCTTTAAATTTATCTTCTATTTTCATCATCTGAGCATGCTACCGATATTTCGTCAAAACATCGAAACTTCTTAAATGAATGGAGCGAAGATCTGACGTTGATTCGACACCTTCAACATCATCCTCAAGCTTTCATCTCTCCGATCACGATCACAACAAATGGCTTGAGTAAGCAATTAAGCATCCTTCAATTACACTATCTCATTCATTCATTCATCATTTATCTTACATAGTCAATTCGATCCAATTAGGGCTCAGAGTTCATTGAAGAACAAATTAGTCACCGAAGACGATTACACGTGGAAATTGGGGGAACCAGAAGAAGAGAGTGATGGAGTAGAGTTGCTGAAGTATATCGGTGGAGTTGATATTAGTTTCCTGAAAAATGACCCCTCTGTAGCTTGTGGAACTCTCGTTGTTTTGGATTTTGAAACCCTCGATGTTGTTTATGAGGATTCGTCGATTGTTACGATCGATGTTCCGTATGTTCCTGGCTTTCTTGCCTTCAGAGAGGTATATTTGACTGTCATTTTGGCTGTTTGAGGTCATATAGTTATGTTGTTAAGTGTTATTTAGGTCAATTGTTTGGTAATTTGGTCTCTGTTAGTCTACTGCTTCATGTAATTGAATTTGAATTTCTATTGCCCCTACTAGAAAATGAGAAAGCTAAATAAGAATGATTGTCCCTCTGGGGACATTCGATAAAGTGGAACAATTACGGAGAAGATTAGCATAAGAACGATTGACACACACAAATCGAGAAATGGTCTAAAATGGAAAATAAGAATAATTGCCTTAGAAAGCCTGACAAAGTAATATGGGGATTGTTTGTCATATATTCATGTAAATTGTATAACGAGGGATTTTATAGGTGGTTACTTTCATCTTTATACATAATTACCACTAAAAATGCAAATTGTTCTCTAAGTTCTGCTTGCTTTTCTAGTTCTAAACAGACTGAACAGCTTCATATTGTTTCATGTTATCCAATGTACAAGTTGTAGTGTTATTCTTCATTACTACTACTATTGGAGAAAGACTCTTTCTGTTTGGAGGGAATTTGGGTTCTGTAACCTTTTCTAATTCTTAAAGTTGTGTGTCAATGTGTGTGGGAAGTTAAAATTGAATTCCTTTCCTATGAGTGTCATAATTGCTTTCGTGAGTTATTCACGAGTCAAACAGAGTACTTATAGCTGCAAGTTAAGTATGTTTAATAACATACATTGTATATTGTCATCAGGCTCCAATATTTCTTGAGCTTTTGAAGAAAATGCAGGATTGTTCTCATCTTTTCTACCCTCAGGTTTGTCTTTGATTATACTTTTTCTCTTTTTTGCAACACGCCAACACGTGACTTAATGATAAGCTATGCAGCTGCGTAAAGTTAACTTGACACATGCACACAGAATCTGAATCTCATCATCAAGTTTGCTTTTGAAGCCATCTTCTTCATTAATTCTGATCTTCATAAAATTTGAGATACTTATACACCATGACATCTATTTCATTTTTCTTTTTAAACCCAGTTGTTGATGATCGATGGAAATGGAATACTGCATCCTCGAGGCATGTGTTTCTGTTAAAGCTAGTTGCTTAAATTCTGGACTATGTTTGGGGTGTCTTTATAGATTGGCTCTTGGATACACCGATGCATTTCGAGGTATCAAGGGCTTTTGGTATATAAGGAGATTTTGATGGTTTTTAAATAAAACTACCTGCCAAAATTTTGTTTGACAGTGTGACTTTTGCCTGATAATTAAGGGTCAAGAGGGCTTTTGGTAGATCGCAGCCTTAAAACGAAACGGTTTTCTTGTTTTAAATAATTTAAAGTGATGTTGGATTCTTGATTTATTTCAGCAAAACCATGATTCAAATTAGTTTTATCTGGAAAATGTCAGAGTTTCACACACATTTAGTTGAATTTTGTGCCAATGGTGGCATCTAAGTAACTTAAAAACATGACAGGTTAAAATTTAGAAACATGGAGCAATAATGGTATGAAAGAAAACACTATTGGTCAAAAGTGGGTTTGCGTCTTTTTTTCTGTTTAAAATCTATATTCTACCATCATACATATATGTGCAGTTTGAGCCTTGTAAGGTACTTACCTTTTTTTTCTCATATAGTTGAAAGTTACCAACATGAACGATTAACATGTGGATTTTGTACCTAACTTCAATAGGTTGCATGCCTTATCTCATTCGTTCTAATATGTGACATCATGAATGATTAATATTTAAACTATGCTGCTCGTATGTAAGCTGCATTTCTTGAACTTTTCATGCGCAGGTTTTGGCTCAGCTTGCCATCTTGGGGTTCTAGCTAACCTTCCTACAATTGGCATAGGGAAGAATGTAAGCCAGTCTTCCTACAATTGCCAATCTTCCTTTCTAGTATTTATAATTTTTTATTGAGGTATATTTTGATTAAAACAACCATGAAAGTATGAGTGACTATTTATCTTTTTTACTTTTCAGTTGCATCATGTGGATGGTCTTACTAACTCCAGAGTAAGGGAGCTTCTAGAAGCTGAAAAGAACTTCAATGCAGACTTCATCTCTTTAGTTGGGGACTCAGGGAATACTTTAGGAGCAGTAAGAAATTATTTATATATTTATTCTTTTAACCTTTTTGTAAATCTTGATGTTTGTCATTTGTTTGTGATGCAAGCAATATATGATTTTGCCAGATATGAATGAAGAGGGTGTTATGATTATCGAAATTTACCATAAGAAATGAAAGCTTATCTATTAATCTTAATTTTCCTGCGCAGGCGATGCATTCGAGTAAAGGATCATTTAAACCAATATTTGTTTCAGTTGGTCACCGTATATCTCTTGCTTCTGCTGTTGAAGTTGTTAAAAGAACCTGCAAATACCGCGTGCCTGAGCCTATTAGGCAGGTAATAAAATCATATTCTTGAATTATAACAATAACCAAATACTTGACTTTAGTTTCATACTAAAAGCTAGATGTTCACTCAACTTTAGGCTGACATAAGATCAAGAGACTATCTTCGCAAGCATCATTGAATCATTGTCACTGGTTATCTCTGTAGGTGATCTGAAGAGATTAATTGCATTCAACCTACTTAGTAGGCCCTTCACTAGGTGATCTTTTCTTTCTTTTTGTTTAAAAAGTTCATATTTTTTAAATTATATCTTGATTTATTACATGAATGTAAAAGCTAAGCATCTGGTTTCATTATATCCAGAACCTAGGCTAAAATGGCTGAAAACTGATAGGTGACTCCCATATATCCAAACTTGTATATAGAACATAACAAAATTACATTACATTTGATTAAAACTATGAAAACACGTGACATTTCAGTTTCAAATGTGATATTTCCTCTCTTGCATTTATATCAAGAACATATCTCTCAGGTATATACAAATGATGCACCACAAATTTAGAAACAATATCATTGTTAACATCAAACATGATTTCAACATAAATTCTTCATTCCCTTGAATATACATTGTAACTCTTTAAATTATAAACTTTCAAACCAAGGGTGAATAAATAAGGTGACACTAAATTTGCCTTCCTTATTTCCCTTCAGTTTTCACCCTTGACCATAATAGTTAACGAACAGCGGAAAGGAAACTCATGATACATTCAAGTCAATTTCTGTTAGACCATGTTGTGAGTTTTAAGGTACACAAGTTCCTTAAATCCTAGTACTCTATTGCATGGATCTGCATCAATCTGAGTTTGAACTTCCAGTCTCATGGTTTCAACTTGTTAATCCTTTTACGTAGGTTGTCCTGTTTAGCTTCATATGTTTCTTGAGCATTTTCAGCTAACACTAAGCCTATGTGTTATGGTTCCGCGAGGAGGTGGGTGTGACTGTTACGTCAGCCATCACGAGCAGGAACATCGCTCCCTGGGGCGTTGGAAGGGTAGTGGGGGCTCTACCATCACTGGGCTCACAAGCGCTAGGGTGAGAAAAAGCTGTTGGCTCTCGTGGATTGATGGTAAGAAGGAATAGTTGGCTTATTTAAATAAAAAGAACAATTAATAATTTTCAAGAAAACCTTAAAATCTTTCAAAATATTAATAACAATGATTTACCAACATAGAAAACTGGTCATACTCAATAATCCATAACATGTGTAGTGAGTGTGATCAGAGCCACCGCCCAAATGATTGCACTTTTTGGTTACACTAATCGGTAACACATGGCCTAAAACAATCATTCCATAACCTTGAATTTCCTTTTTCCATACACTTTTAACAACAGACCGGAACTCATCCATGGGTGCCAAATAATTAGCAAACTTGAAAGCGTACATTAAGCCTTTTCAGTTACTGTATTTAGCAAACTGCTGGAATAACGCTGTTCACTTGATGTGCGAATTCCTTGTGTGAATGTTCAATTCTTAATGGCCTTTACAAGCACGTGTTCCTTGAAGTTTGAAAAAACTAAACACAAGTGTATCAAGTTTCGGCTAATGTTGATATTGAGTACAACAATGCCCGACAACTTGTTGTAAAGTAGCGTACAAATGCATCTTAGGGCGGGGGTGTTTGTTGATGGTCACTACAAAATTTTTGATCATCAGTGGCGACATATGTTGCCGCTATTACCTATGATTGTCGTCGCTATAGCTTTTGGCGGCGACATGTCGCCGCTAATAAGTCGCCCCTAGTAGTTCATCGCTAATGATACAAATATCGTCGCTAAAGAATCGCCGCTAATGTTTTTTTTTTAAATAATTAAATGACTATTAGCGGTGACATGTCGCTGCTAATGATCAATTTTTTTAAACTATTTTTTTATTTTTTAATATTTTCAGTTTTTTCAGTGACCAAAATAAACCTAGAATTCCCAGTAACATTCAATTTCATACAAAATAAATCTAGATTTCATAATATCATACAAACATACTACATAAAGCACAAACATAAGTCATTTAGTCATAATTAAAGTTAAACATAAGTATTCTAAAACAAACGTATTGATACAAGATGCTATTTATCCCCTTCGTCTGAAACGTCTTCTTCGGCTTGATTTGGAGCCTTTTGTTAAGCAATTAAGTTTGTAATTTGTGACATAAAATGAGGATTTTAAAGCAAACTTGAAATTTGTTCCTGCAAAAACGAAATATATACTTTTAATCATGTTGAACCAAACACACTTAATATACTTAGAAACATTCTAAAAATTCATAAATAACCTAAACCCAACATGATGCACTCAAAACATCCAACTAAGTCATTTTGACTCATTTAAACTCAAATCATGTCGTTTGCACCCATTTTGACCCGTTTAAGCTAAATTTAGATAATTAAAGTCTATTTTAGAGATAAAAAGTCATTTCAACCTAAACCCAATATGATACACTCATGACATTCAACTTTAAGTCATTGTTACTCATTTAAACTCAAATCATGTCGTTTGCACCCATTTTGACCCGTTTAAGCTAAACTTAGATATTTAAATTCTATTTTAGGGATAAAAAATCATTTCAACGTAAACCCACTATGATGCACTCAAGACTTCCAAACTAAACCCGCTAAAGGTGTAGCCGCTAATGCTTGTTTGTACGATTCAACACTAACTGTTAGATCTACCGCACGTTCAACGGTCAGATCTAAGTTTAGAAACCCCAGACGGATCGTTGACCAATCTCTAAAGGTGTCACCGCTAATGGGTGTCACCGCTAATGATGTCGGTCGCCGCTAAAGGTGTCGCCGCTAATGACGACATTTCTTGCAGTGGGGATCAATTTGCCTTTTATTTCTAAATAGACAAAGTAGTGATTTACCGTGGTTATGAAGTTTTTAATATCATGATAGAAAATGTGGATTCATGAGAATGGACACTTCATATACATCTCTTGCTTTCACAACCTTGACCAAGAACCAAACTAAAGAGCAAATACACCAAGGAACAAGAGTGGGTGGTCCTTCCGGTTTAACATATAAGTGACAATACAGGTGTTGATCAAAGAGTTGCGTCGAGTGCTAGGAACGACTATAAGTTGATAGACTCATTTTAACATGCCACAAACTGAGATGCAGTTTTATATCGTCAAGTACAATAAAGAGTGGAGTTCATTTAGCGATACTAGTACCTATGTAACAAGTGATGAAAGCAAGAAAGAGTTATTAAAATCATTACAAATGACAAGCACACACAAGATATATACTCCATTTTGGTGGTAAGATGTCTACCATATATTCAAGAGATGTAAGGTTTAAATCCTATTAGGTACAGATATAAATCATGAATAAAAACAAGAGATGGAGTATATTATGAGTCATTCCAAAAGAAGAGTGCATGGCCATACTTCCACATCTTCATTTGACAATGAAGTTAAAAAAAATTGTTTTAGATATAGGACGTAAATTAAAATCTTGACTTTTTAGGTAAATCTCAAAACTATTACGTCACACAAGAGATGATAGATTCGTAAGAGATATCTTGCATAAAATCTCGACTGCTATCAATGTGCTCATTGGTTATGGATGAAAGAACTTTATATTTTAACATGCTTGGGTGGAAGTAATTTTAAATAGATGATCTTCTAGTAAGTCTTTAGGTAACAAAAAATAAAGTTGTGAGCTCTCCCTGAGTAAAACCAATAATATGGTTGGGTGATTTTCATTTTTCAAATCAATAAAACAAAACTCATATTGATTTTAGTAAATATCTCCCTCAAATCATTCCAAAATGTGGTGTGATTATTAAACAATTGAATAATTTGTTTATGATTCTAGAGGTGTTCATTTAATTTCAATTACCCGCTCGCTTGCGCGACATTAGTTATAATGTTTCAAAATAATACAACATCCGGTATACATATTCAAAAATTATGTTTTAAATTATACATTTGTCTAAAATCTACAACAAATACATGTTTTAACTAATTAGTTGTGTCTCAAATTAGGTTAATCGATGTGGGCGCAAACCAAAGACGTTATTTAAAAGTGGCAACCACCTCGAATTATATTTTTTGGCACATATTGAGTTTTAAATATATATTTATAATTATATATTATATATATAGATTTATACATATTATATAATTGTTTTTATCATAATTTTATACACAGTCATATCGATTTATATACAAATATTTAATAAATTGAGAAAAAAAATATAAAAAAAGTTTGTTTAGGCTTGCGAGTAGCCTCTAGCTCAATATGTAAAGCTTATGCTTGACGATACAATGAGTTTTATAGGCTCGGGCTTGGTAGCTTTATATGGATCTGATTTCTAGTAGCTCGTGAACGGTTCGGTTTATTTAAACTCATTTAAGGTCTTGAGCATTATTGAACTCCATATATTTGAAGCTCGGACTCGTTAATCTAATAAGTTTTTTTAGGCTTGGACTCGATAAAGTTTATCTCATTTCAAGCTTTTTATTCACCGAAGTTGTATGTGTTTAAAGAGTAATGATAGGTGACTAAACATAAAAACCCAAAAGTTACGGGTCCAAATTTTTATAATTAATAATAAAATAGAGATAAATTTGATGGTAAGAAAGTCACCTTATCTTATATTCTCATGTGTTTGAGTAACTATTATGTAAATTTAATTGAAATTCAGACCAAATTCATGCATGTAGTTACGTAAATCATCTCGCTCCATCATATTCATTGAAATTTAAACCAAATTTCTTAATATCAATGGTTTCGAATAATGTTTACCGTTGAAAACCCATGTGATAAGGCTATCATCCACCTCCACACGAATGAGATAAGCTTATTTTCCTCTTATTAGTCTATGCTAATTATCATGTTTCACCATTACAACACTCATCATCCACTTTCAAGCATCTGAAACCACCACTTTGATCCAAAATCCACCATAACAATGGCTGATCTCGTGCTTTCCGCCTTCCTCGGTGTGCTCTTCGAGAAGCTGGCCTCTGCGGCCATAGAAACCCTTTCAAGCATTTGGCTTACGACATTGATGACATACTCGACGAGTTAGCCACAGAAGCTGTGGATCGCGAGTGGAACGACAAATCAGAAACCGTTGTTAGCAAGGTAATTAAGGTCGTCTCATCTTGTTTCACATGGTTTCCGTTTAGGACGAATGTCATGAAGAGAAAGATAAATGAGATTACAATTAAGTTAGAAGATGTGATAAAGGAGAAAGATGCTCTTGGTTTAGTTGTGAAAGATGAACCAAGTACAAGGTCAAGAAACATGAATAGAAGATTGCAAACCTCTATTTTTCATGAATCTAGTATTGTTGGGCGCGAAGCGGAGAAAGATGCATTGGTCCACAAGTTAATGCGGGATGAAGGAGGTGCTCAGAACTTTAGCATTGTTCCCATACTTGGTATGGGTGGGGTTGGTAAAACTACTCTGGCTAGACTCGTGTACGGTGAACAACAAGTTCAAGATCACTTTGAACTCAAGGCGTGGGTTTGTGTTTCTGATGAGTTTGATAGCACTTGGGAGGTTATTAAGTACAAAAAAATATGAAGAAGAGCATTGGAAGGAAGTGATAGGTAGTGAGATATGGGAGTTAAAAGGTTGAAGGCGATATCGTCCCAACCCTTATACTAAGCTATCATGATCTTTCGGCACATTTGAAGCAATTATTTGCTTATTGCTCCTTATTCCCTAAGGACTACATATTTGACAAGGAGAACCTAGTTCAATTATGGATGGCTGAAGGGTTTTTGCACGAATCAACTCCAATAAATTAACCAAAAGAATCCTTAGGTCATGAATACTTTGATGAGTTATTCTCAAGATCATTTTTTCAACATGCTCCTAATCATGAATCATTGTTTCTGATGCATGACCTAATGAATGACTTGGCGGTGTATGTGTCGAGCAGTTTGTTTTTAAGGTTGGAGAAGGATACCAAGAATGAAGCCTTGGAAAAGTACCGCCATATGTCATTTGTTCATGAGTGGTATTTACCATACAAAAAGTTTGAGGCATTTAAAAAAGCTAAAAGTTTGAGAACATTCTTTGGGGTGGCAGAGGGTTGGAGCACTTGCTACTTTTCGAATAAGATTCTGGATGACTTGCTTCCTGAGTTATCGTTGTTAAGAGTTCTATGTTTGAGCAATCTTAACCTAAGTGAGGTACCCGATTCAATTGGCACTTTGAAGCACTTAAGATATCTTAATCTCTCTCGAACAAAAATCACATATTTACCGGAAAATGTTTGCAATCTCTATAATTTAGAGGTGCTGATCTTGTTTTCTTGTTATAGTTTAGCTAAGTTGCCCGACAACTTCTTAAAACTAAAAAACCTACAACATTTTGACATTAGGGAAACTCCTTGTTTGAAAAAGATGCCACTAGAGATTGCTGAGTTGAAAAGCCTAAAAATTCTTTCAAAAGTTATTATCGGAGTTGAAGATGGAATTGAAATAAACAAACTTAAAGACCTAAAGCATCTATGTGGGAATATTTCCATTGTGGGTTTGGACAAAGTACAAAATGCAATTCATGCACAAGAGGCAAACATTTCACAAAAGAAGTTTAGTGAGTTAGAACTTGTATGGAGTGATGTGTCAGATGGTTCACGAAACGAAATGCTTGAAAAGGATGTCTTAAATGAGTTGAAGCCTCGTAATGAATGTTTAAAGCAACTTAAAATTGTATCATACGGGGGATTAGAGTTTCCAAAATGGCTTGGGGATCCCATGTTTCTTCGACTAAAGCATGTGTCAATACGTGACTGCAAAAGTTGTACATGTCTGCCGTCGCTTGGGCAGTTACCGTCACTTAAGGAGTTGTTTATTAAAAAGTTGCATGGATTGGAAGTTTTGGGTTTAGAGTTTCTTGGGACTAGTCCGACATTTTGTTCTCTTGAAATTCTAAATTTTGAAAACATGCAAGGGTGGAAGAAATGGTCAATGAGTAGTGGGAATGTGTTTCCATGCTTGCGAAATCTTAAAATAAAAGATTGTCCTAATTTGGTTGAAGTCACACTTGAACCACTACTTTCATTGAATGTTCTGAAAATAGAAAGATGTGACAAAAGCGTGTTGAAAAGCCTGGTTAAAGTAGCTTCATCACTTACCAAGTTAGAGATAAGCTTTATTTCAAGGCTTAATGATGTGGCGTGGAGAGTTGTCATAAAGTATCTTAGTACAGTTAAAGAATTAAGCATCGGACATTGTAATGAAATAAGATACTTATGGGAATCAGAAGAAGTTGCAAGTAAGGTTTTTGTGAATTTAAGGAACTTGAAAGTAGAAAAATGTGATAATTTGGTGAGTTTAGGAGAGAAAGAGGAGGGCGTGGATGATAATTGTAGAAGCAACCTCCTAACATCTCTTAGGATGGTGAAAGTAGATTATTGTAAGAACATGGAGCGATGTAGTTGTCCAGATGTCATTGAGTCATTCAATGTCAAACGGTGTAGTTCAGTCACAACTATCTCCTTACTAAGAGGAGGACAAAAGCTCAAGTCACTTGATATTTCTAATTGTAATAAAATATTAGAACAGGAGTGGGGAGGACAAAAGATCAACAACAGAAGCAGCATGTCACTGCTTGAGGATGTATGCATATTCGGGTGGTCAAATTTGAAATCAATCATTGAACTAAATTACTTTGTTCATCTCATCACATTGAAGATAGAATTTTGTAAAAGCCTAGAGTCGTTTCCGGACAATGAGTTACCCAATTTAACATCATTAAAGAACTTGGTAATAACTAATTGTCCAAGTATGGATGCTACTTTTCCTCGTGGGCTTTGGCCTCCCAAGTTGCGTTCTCTAAAAATAGGGAGGTTGAAGAAGCCCATATCAGAGTGGGGCTCACAGAACTTCCCAACCTCACTTGAAGAGCTACGTTTATCCAGTAGAAAAGATGAAATGATGAGTAGTTGTAGTCAGTTCACTCATCTTCTTCCTTCATCTCTTACTTCTCTTCACATGGGTGAATTTAAGAAATTGGAATCAATTTCAATGGGACTCCAACACCTCACCTTCCTCCAACATCTTGGTTTTATCTGTTGCCCAAACATGATGGATCTACCAGAAATGTCATTGCCTTCACTTTTGAGTTTACAAATCATGCATTGTTCAAACCTGAAAGAAAGATGCAGCAAAGGAGGAGTTTACTGGCACCTCGTCTCACAAATCCCCCGTCTGCAATTAGATGGAGGTCTCTTTCCCTCCCTTTAATCATTTTAAAATAAGATAACTAACTTATTATACTTTCTTTCACGCCAACTTATTATACTTTCTTCAAGTTATATTGAGTAGAGTAGGAACTATCAGAGTTATGTGCATTTTCTTCTTATATTTACTTAATTCTACTTTCTGTTTGTTTGTCTTTCATAGGTTATTTTGACTTTTAAAAGTTAGTTGAATTGTTGATACGATGAAAGGAAATCTTGGAAGGTTGCAGTAAAGTGCTCGGACCAAAGTCTGAAATTAAGTTGCTGATACAATGAAAGGATTTCTTGGCCCCTAATTTCCCATATCCCCTCTATGCTTATATGAAGGTCTTCTTTCTCCCTTTAATGGTTTAAATCGAATAACTGATTTATTTTACTTTCTTTCAAACAAGCTATTTATTAGATTGTTCTTTTTTGTTTTTCTGTGTGAATATGTAAAAATCATGAATCACTTGAGTTATATTTGTACTGATATGACAATGCTAATTATCATTTTGTGTTGTCAGAGGAATAACACTAATAGTTTTAAACCCATTACAACCTGTTTGAACTCAAATGGGTTAAGTAACAAGCCAATTTTAGCATTTCTAACCATGATCTTTATACATATGCGAAATTGATGTTAATAAACATCTTGTACATTGTTTTTTTACTGCTTTATAAAGATTCAATTTAGGGTATAAAATCTCAAATTGATCGAAGCAGAAAACTCACTCTCTCATCAATTAAAGTTGAAGTTAATTTGGCAAAAAAAATAATAAATAAATAACTTGTTACCCTTTCGTGTTCATGTATCAGCTCATTAAACAGGTGCTGAATTTAACAAAACTAAATGCAGATGTTAGGAAATTGGAATTTTATCTACCCGCTGTTACAAATGATTTGCTTGAAAATCTCACCAAGAATGCATTTTTATGTAAGATAAAGAACTGAATTTTAATCCTCTGTTTTGCTTTTTATATTCTTCCATTGCATTTATTTAACTCATACGCAAATTATAATATTACTTTTTCAAGCTATATGGTGTAAAAGTTATGAGATTTGTTTGGAATTTCTTCTTATATTTACTTGATTTCTACTATGTGTTTATTTGTCTTTCAGGAATATAATGATAATGAAGTTGGTTACTTTTCTGATCTTGGAGGGCCGAAGTGTTGTTGCTGTAAAGTGTAGGGATCAAAGTTGTACTCCTACAAGTTACTGTTATCTGGTGATGACTTGTACTTATGTTACAAACATTTTTTTTTGTTCATGATAATGTTTTTAAGGTTTGCACCTGGATACCACCCTTAAAAGTATCCATATATGCTGTTGACTCCTGAAAAAGGTTCATCAAAATCTGATGCAGACAATCTTCTGTTTGATGTTTTTCTTTCATTCTTAGAGTCCTAAAAGTTATAACATTTTAAGTTTTGTGCACCACACATAGGAAATATGACTTCATTTGCTTTTGACCCGATTACTTTTAATCTCAAGTTTTCTAATTTTTTTTCCGGTGGACTTTTGAAATCAAATGTGAAAGCAGCATGGAATTTTTGGCCGGAATTTCTAAGTTACGGTCGGAATTTCCCATATTTAGCCGGAAATTTTGAATTCATCGGAATTACTGATTTTTGACCGACTAGAACTGCCTAGGTCTAATTTTGACCGTGGTTTACCTATTATTGACTAATTGACTGATGACGGTCAAAATTACAAAGTCAGGTAACGATTAGCAATTAATCGGCAATCAATCCAAGAAACACCCAATCTATGAAAACTTTTCTCAAACAAGAATACCACCACTAAATCAGGGGGTTTCTTTTATACCCCATATCGGTTTTTATTTCCTGGTTTTCTCCGCATACCAATAAGCTTCAATGTTGTATGGTATAGGGAAAATGCAAGAAAAACGAGAAAAAGTAACCTATACCATTAAAAATGAAGAAAAACCGATAAAACTAAGAAATATATAAAAAAAATACTAATGTGGCATGGTGGAAAGTTAAGTGATTTCACAGAAATATTGTAGCAAAGAACAAATATATCGTATTAAAATTAAAATGATAAAAAGAAATGGGTTACCGAACTACGAATGGGGCACCAGAAGAAGTTCCTCTCTTTAAAATAAGAAAAACAATATTTTAATAATTCAAACTATTAACTATTGAGTAATATGAATATCAAACTAATAATTTGACCAGTATTAATTTTAGTTTTAAATTTTGTCACTAATAACAATCCTAGTCTAACTATTCATTAACTTTGTTAGTTTTTTATAACGTATTACGTTACTTGGCTCGTAAAGTGACGTATAACATAGTTATAATTATAAATATAAGTATATTAATCAGTCTTTTATCATAAAAGATCATTTTATGAAGTTATTCAACGTAACGTTTTTATCACCGGTTAGTAACTTGTAGACAAAGAGATGTAAAAATTAAGTGATATATTTATATTTTAGTTATGTAACGTCATGTCACATGCCATGCCCAAGCAACATCGCGTGTCACGTCAGCAAAAACTAACGAAGTTAACGTACAAGTACAACTAAGTCTACGATTATTATTGGCAACAAAATCGAAAGTTAAGATTAAATGTTGGTCTAATTGTTAGTTCAAATTTATATAAACGAATAATTATTAGTTTGGATTATTAAAATATAAATTTTCACTAAAATAATATTCCAACATTCATGCAGCCGTAAATGTTTGGTTTTGTTATGAACATGAGGGTCATGAGGAGTCGTTGACATCTCTGTATCCTTGGAGTCACTCTGATTTCCACCATTGTTCGGGTCAATGAAAGATCCAGATTCGAGAAGCGGGTCGGGTGTGGTAACTTGCTCTTCGGTGTCCAACGGGTTGATGATCGGATTTGTGTGTTCGCCGTCGGTGGGGAGCGAGTCTGAACTGGACATTGATGTGGCGGTGAGGTTGCGGTGGAGCGGCAGCGGAGATGCGGTGGGAGGTGGCGGACGGAGGGTTGCTCCGGCGATCAGCACTACTACTGAGGTTGTAACTTGTATATGTGTGACAAGTGACGAGGAACATAGATTCATGGTGTTAATGTTTAATGTTGTTTAAATTGTTTGTGCCTCGTGACAAATGATCCAATAGGCAATCTATGTTTATGTTATATATTGTTTGTTTAATTTTAGTCGCATTTGTATGTGTTTCTCGTTAGATTATTCTACATTTAGACCCTTATGACGAGTTATTAGGGTTTACAATATTGTTTATGTCACACCCCCGCTAAGAGCGGAAACACGGGGGCGTAACGAGACGGGAATCGTCATAACACATGGTAAGCGATAGAGATGCAATAATAAAAATGATGACAAGCGTGTCATGACGACACCCGACAACAAGGGGACTTGTGTCGTGTATAGTCAATGTTCGCGACAACATAACCATAAGCATAACAGGATAAACGATTCACATGATCACATAAAGATGAAATTGTAATGCAAATTCCCACAACCCGGAAACAAGTTTCAAAAGATTGTAATTGTTTGCACAGTTCAACATTGTTCAAAGTAATTGTTTGTCAAACATGTTTAGTCCAAAAATGCATCCTAGGGTCTCCACTAAGGCAGCACACCTAGAACCTCAACTAGCATGATCACCTTAAAAGATATGCTCAAAATGGTCAACAAAATTGTTGGTGAGCTCGCAGGTTTAAGTAATAAAAGTGTAAGTGATGTTGTATAAAGTAAATGATATGGAATACCATGAATACAGTTATATACACAAGTAAAATCACATGACATGAGCTTTGCAACCAAACCTAACGACGTACACAAAGAAATTGTCGGCATATATTCACCCAAGGCCCGTACCTGGCTATTGTTGGTACTAATTAGTATACCAACACGAGGGTGGGGGTGTCAACCCAGTAGTACTACCAATACCTAACCGTCGGTTCCCACACTGGAATTAAATAGTTGCAAAGATAGAACCACACAGCAGACCCAAGCATGTATCAGATAAGTACTTGCAACACAGTATCACGTTGATTCCTTGTATGAGAATTGTATGTATGTTGTACAACATAGAAAACGGGCGAGCATACTTTTCCCCCATGTTTGTAAATGTTTGCAAAATAGTATAAGCATAAAAAGGGGCCACGAAACTCACATGTTAAGTGGTAAGTATGAAAGGTCGAGATTCCAACAGTTGAATGCAATGATCGGTCAAACACCTATTGACAGTTATTGTCAAGCATTAATGACATGTATAAAGCGTATAGTAATGTTTGGTCGGTTCGGGTTGTATCGGTTCGGTCGTGGGTGGCACACACACACACAAGCGGACACACGTATCAGATCTTATGTAGATCCAAGTACTACGAGTAGTCGTCATTGCTTATGACATCCTTGTAAAGATCTCATTGTTATAAAAGATGATACTTGTTAAGTATTTGTAGTTTCAAATGGGTTGTCGGTAATTGTAAAATGTTAGGTTTATTTCAATTGAAATAGTATGTGCATGTTGATAGCGTTGACTTTAATCTTTGGGGTCAAGCAATGACACTTTTACTGATGTTGCCTTATCATCATCAGACGTTCAAGGGAAATTCACACTCATTATCAGACACACAACAGGACCAGACGCTCGACCCACGTTCCATTCGTACGAATCAACCTTCAATTGTGCGAATTAGCTACTTTCGTGCGATTGAACCTTCATTCGTGCGATTGGACTCAGTCGCACCACACAACACACACATTCGCACGACCCAACCTCCATGCGCACGAATCAACCCTCAATCGTGCGAATTAGCTACTTTCGTGAGATTGAACCTTAATTCGTGCGATTGGACTCCAGTCGTGCGAAACACGCACAATCGCATACACTCAGTCGGTCACCTGACTCAATCGCACACAATCATTCATACGCATGACTCAATTGTATACACTCATTCGCACGCATGACTCAATCGCATACAAACACCCAGTCGCATGACTCAGTCGCACGACATGCCTAGTCGCACAACTCAGTCGCACGATTGACTTAGACGCATGATTCAGTCGCACGACTCACTCAGTCGCACGGCTCAATCGCATGACAGACCCAGTCGCCTGAACTGCAGAATCGCGACTGTGGTCGAGCTGAGCAGCCCCCGAGCTGCTCTAAACGCGAGTTCTACACCACGAGGACTTCCAGAAACACTCAACAAACATACACAAACATGAAACACAAGCAGAAAGACCTCACACGCACCCACACGACCTCATGTGCTCGGATGAACCCGAGCACCCGAAACCCTAGAAAACACAGCAGTAAAACCAAGCCAAAAACGGGTTGAACAAGGTTGTCTACCTGCTAGGAACGAGTATACACGATGATACTCAAGATTTGGCAGTGAAAACGCAACAAACGTGACGGTTTTAGGTGCTAGATCGAGAGAGAAAGTGGAGAAAATGTTGAAGGTGAAGAAGATGAGGATGAGGATAAATGGCTGGGAATGGGGTTTATATACCCAGTCCAAGTTTGCAAAATTACAAGTTTAGTCCCTGCACTTAACCCTCGAGTTTCCCAAAAATTTGTTTCGGTTGATTACGATCTTAAAATGTTGGTTATATTAAGGTTAAAAACGTGTTTAATGGCATTTGATAGTCTAAAATGGTTTTATTAATGACAAATGTTGAAATTAAAAATGATATATTTGGGGTAATGGTGATGAAATTTATAAAAGGTTTATGCTTAACACACGTTCTCGGAGGAAGTACAGGCACAAGAGAAAATAAGCAGACATGATTCCTTAAAGCAGGAGTTCATGAAGAAAAGGAAGAATAATTAAAATATTTCTATGCTTATTTATGTCGTTCGACGGACCTTAAGGTGACGAATGTCACAGTATCCCCCAGTTGAGAGAATTTCGTCCCGAAATTCAGCTGGAGTTAGGTCCAAGAGTGTCATCCACAAATAGGTGTGGGTATTTGAGTTTCATTTGATCTTCTCGTTCCCATGTAAACTCTGGCCCTCGTTTTGAATTCCACCTTACGCGAACAATTGGTATTCTGCTGCGCTTCAACTGTTTGACCTTACGATCCATGACCTCAATGGGTTCCTCAATAAAATGAAGCTTTTCGTCGATTTTGATATCGTCAATGGGTATGTGAAGTGATTCGTCAGCCAAACACTTCTTGAGGTTCGACACGTGGAAAGTATCATGCACACCGCTGAGTTCTTGTGGTAACCTTAATCGGTAAGCCACTGGACCAATTCTTTCTGTAATCTCGAATGGTCCGACGTATCTTGGGGCTAACTTCCCTTTCTTTCCAAACCGAACAACTCCTTTCCAAGGAGATACTTTGAGTAACACTCGGTCCCCAACGTTGAATTCTAGAGGCTTTCGACAATTGTCGGCGTAGCTCTTTTGGCGATCTCTAGCGGCTTTCAGTCTATCTTTGATTTGGAAGATCTTGTCGGTTGTTTCCTGAATGATCTCTGGGCCTGTTAGCTGACTTTCACCAATCTCGGCCCAACAAACGGGTGATCTACACTTCCTTCCGTACAACGCTTCGAACGGACCACACCCAATGCTGGTGTGGTAGCTGTTATTGTATGAGAATTCAATCAATGGCAAATGAGTATCCCAACTACCACCAAAGTCGATTACACACGCTCTCAGCATGTCTTCTAGCATTTGTATGGTTCGTTCACTTTGACCATCTGTTTGAGGGTGATAGGCGGTACTCATGTCTAATCGAGTGCCCATTGCTTTCTGTAGTGTTTGCCAAAATCATGAAGTGAATTGGCCGTCACGGTCGGATATGATTGACACGGCACTCCGTGTCTTGTCACGACCTCTTTAATGTACAACCTCGCCAACTTGTCCATTTTGTAGTCTTCTCGGATTGGCAAGAAGTGTGCTGATTTCGTCATTCGATCCACTACGACCCATATCGAGTCATGCCCGTTGCTCGCTCGAGGAAGTTTGGTAATGAAGTCCATGGCTATATTCTCCCATTTCCATTCGGGAATCTCAGGTTGCTGTAATAATCCCGATGGTTTCTGATGTTCGGCTTTATCTTTCGAACACGTCAAGCATCTGCTGACGTACGTGGCAATGTCTTTCTTCAGGCCTGGCCACCAGTACAGATCTTTGAGATCGTGGTACATCTTGTCAGCACCAGGATGAATAGAATATCGTGTCTTATGTGCTTCATCCATGACCAAGGTGCGTACACCTCCCCACTTGGGTGCCCATATACGGTCCACGAAGTACTGCACACCATCGTCCTTGCACATCAGTTGTTTGTCCAACCCTCGGAATTCTTCTCCCGCAAGGTTTTCTTCCTTCGGTTGATTACGATCTTAAAATGTTCGTTATATTAAGGTTAAAAGCGTGTTTAATGGCATTTGATAGTCTAAAATGGTTTTATTAATGACAAATGTTGAAATTAAAAATGATATATTTGGGGTAATGGTGATGAAATTTATAAAAGGTTTATGCTTAACACACGTTCTCGGAGGAAGTACAGGCACAAGAGAAAATAAGCAAACATGATTCCTTAAAGCAGGAGTTCATGAAGAAAAGGAAGAATAATTAAAATATTTCTATGCTTATTTATGTCGTTCGACGGACTTTAAGGTGACGGATGTCATAGTTTATAGTGATTATCAGTGGTTTAAAACCGGACTGTACCAGTTGATTGGATTGACTGGATCAGAAACCAGTCATGAAAACAATCTAGTTGTAAAAGTGTTATATGGAAACACACCTAGAAAAAATATTATGTTTTTACAAAATATTGTTTATATAGAAACGTAAATAGATATAGAAATATCATAAAAGGCGTATTCGGAATTTCAATAATATTATGTTTTTCCGAGAACAAGCTAAAAATATATTATATTTATATTTGACCCATATGATTTGACCACAGCAAATTTGGCTTTGAATAAAACTTCACAACAATGTATTCGGACTTTAAAAAATATTACATTGTAAATATAATTCAACACACAAACCGAAAAACACACAAAAACACAAACACACACACACACACACACATATATATATATATATATATATATAATCTACTTGACTAGGATCGTTATTGAATAAACTTAATACCGGAACATGATATATAATTTCATCGAAATCAAGAAAACAAATAATTCCCACAGTTGGAAGATTAAAGAAAAAACATTAATGAAAACCAAACCATTGAGTGCTAAGGTGTTTTAAGATTATTACCTGATAAGTTCTTCTTTGGTTTCTACTTAGTGATAGAACTTAAACAAAATAATTAAAAGATTGAAAATCACAAGACCCGAAAGTTTTTATATTATACTATCGAAATATACCAAACCTACCGCATATAAAATTTTAAAACAAAATACATAAAAAATTGCATTTCTTACAAAAAAAAGTAGAAGAAAACACTAGACACAGGCTTTTGTACGCAGTGTCATGATCCAGTCACAAAGCATAGGGGCACATGAAAAGTTTCATGAGTTCCCATAATTAGCTACATGTAGATGTATAAACCGGTTTTTATGCCTAAACTGGTTCGGGTTTAAAACCAAACCGGTTTTTTCATGGTGGGATCAAACCGGTTCGGGTTACAAACCGGTTTGGCTCACCAAAAACTCGAACCTATTAAACCGGTTTGGACCGGTTTGAAACCGGTTCTTTTACCCAAACCGGTTTTTAACTTTTAAACCGGTTTTGAATGCGGGCTAGCAAACCAGTATAGAAACCGGCGATTCGGGTCGGGTTCGAAATCGGTTTGATTCAAATCGGTTTGATCCAAACCGGTTTGGGTTTTTTTAGATGAACCGGTTCCGAACCGGTTTTTTTGTATATGACTACTTATACACTTCAAAGGTGACAACATGCATGTTGAACCATAGCCCTAGGTCGTCACAAGGGCCATCAACAAAACAATCAACAAAAACCCACATGAACACACGTCATCCTCTGTCTCATCCATGTGGCATACTCCCATTACACTTGTTGCTTCAACATCACGCCACGTGTTCCCCCCACGTCCGTCTTCTTACTTCTTAACTAATTATTATTACAAAACTATAAAACCCTAAAACCCACATCTGCACGTCACACTGTTCCCCCAAACACACAGATTCTCCATCATCTTCAACATCTTCAAAATCTTCAACATCATCTTCAACACAATTCATAATATCATTCTACAGATGAATTCGGAGAGGGTGAGGGAGATGCAGCTGTCGATAGCGGCATCGTCGTCGGTGTTTCCGGGGTTCCGATTCTCGCCGACGGATGATGAGTTGATATCGTATTACTTGAGGAAGAAGCTTCAGGGCTCTGATAATTGCGTTGATATTATACCCGAGGTTGATTTCTGTCGCCATGAGCCGTGGGATTTGCCAGGTGATTGCTCTGTTTCGTGCCCTAATTTGATTTTGACTTGTGGGATGAAAAAGGTCTGTGGTTTGACCAGGTGGTCAAAATTGTGGTGTTTGAAATTTTGAATCCGTAGAATTCTGAAGAAGAACAAGTTAAAGAGTGAAATTCGGTTTTGCACAGTCAGATTTAATAAAATTGATTATTGCTCTTAAAAATATTAAAAATGTTTATCTAACTTTTAAAAGGTTATATTGGTTGGTTTAATTTCAGTTTAAAATTTTCATCATCTACGTCATTTTTAATAAAATTATTATTTTTCTTGAAAAGATTAATTAGATATATAATAATTACTTGAGTTTTAACAAAAATAACTATTTTCATCCAAAAAATTATAAATATTAATTTACTTTCAAAAGTTTTATATTTTGTTTTACTTTTAATCCAAAAGTTTCATCCCTAAATCCAAAATTATAAAGCTTTTGAACTGAAATCAAAACAATTTATGAAACTTTCATATCAAATCCAAAATTATAAAGCTTTTGGACTGAAAATGAAACAATTTATGAAACTTTCGTCTTAAATCCAAAATTATAAAGTTTTTGGACCGAAATTGAAACAATTTATGGACCGAAATCGAAACAATTTATGAAACTTTCATATTAAATCCGAACTTATAAAGCTTTTGGACTGAAATCGAAACAATTTATGAAACTTTCGTCTTAAATCCAAAATTATAAAGTTTTTGGACCGAAATCGAAACAATTTATGAAACTTTCGTCTTAAATCCAAAATTATAAAGTTTTTGACCGAAATCGAAACAATTTATGAAATTTTTATCTTAAATCTAAAATTATAAAGCTTTTGGACTGAAATCAAAACAATTTATAAAACTTTGGGATGTAAATCGGTGTTTTTAATATTTTAAACGTAAATAGTTACTTTTCCCAAAACTCTGGAACCGAAATAGAAATTAACTTTAATTTTAATCCGAAAGTATAGATGGGATACAAACCTATTTAGTAGTTGAAAATTTAAGTATTTTAGTTAACCTAATATGTAAATATGTTAGGAGATTTACGCTGTGCACTAGTATTTGTACAGTTGTACTCACAACTCACAAGGAGTAATGTCCATCAACTTTACTTGCATGATGTCATTATTTGGTAAAAGTTCATATTATCAATGATCAAATATGTTAATTTTTTAAACCTATTTCATTTTCTTTAAACTTAATATATAAACGTTGATATATTATTTAATGAAATGGTTATTAGGTATTTTGTATAGCTATGTTTGATATTTATTAATTCGCTGAGTAAACATCTTATTATAAATCATTCACGTTCATCATCCTTACACTAGAAATTACTATTTTTTTCTAATTAAATATTATTTTTTATACATTTATCATTATATATTATATCTCTCGTGCACTAGCAATCACATCTAAAAATATTAAAAAAATTGATGGGTTTGTACCGTGTTTCCTTAAATACGAGAAAACACGGTACAATCCCTATAAATTTTCTAGCTTTTTTACTCACAATCACTTACAACCATCCTGTACTACTCATAATATGGTTTGGATGCTCCAAGTATTTATGAATATGTGTGAAATAATTTCTAAGTCGCAAATGAGATACTACGGGGTATTTTTTTTGTAATTACAATATCTTTTCCAGAAGGACAGATTTTGGGTTTTAGCATATTTAAGAATGGTACATTTTCCCTTGTGTATGTACAGCATATATTCTCATAACCTTTCTTGGAAGTCAAGATTCTGGCTTTCTTCATGTGTGGTTCTAACTTCTAACGTTTGCTTAATCACCAGGTCTTTCCGTCATCCGATCGGATAACGAGTGGTTCTTCTTTTCGGCCCGAGGGAAGAAGTATCCAAACGGGTCACAAAGTAAACGGGCTACCCAATCGGGGTACTGGAAAGCCACTGGCAAAGAAAGGAATGTAAAATCAGGTGCTGTTACAATTGGGACAAAGAGGACACTGGTTTTCCACACGGGTCGGGCTCCGAAAGGAGAAAGAACAGAGTGGATCATGCATGAATATTGTATGAGTGATACCTCACAGGTAGATTATTGTCATCAATGCAAAAAATGAGTTCTTTTTCTATAATGTAGTTCACTTGAGAGGTTAATTGAGTATTGTTTTTACTGTATAATGTTGATAAAGGAAGCCCTGGTGGTTTGTCGACTTAGAAGAAATAGCGACTTTCGGTTAAACGAGTCTTCAAGGGGTTCTTCTGATCGTAGGATTTCGCCCGCTGCAGATAATGACCACTCTGCTACGAATGAGCATGCCAGTAACACCCAAGTCGACGTGGATCAGTTTGACGAGGGGAATGCTACGAAGTCATGTTCAATGGAGTCTAAAAGCAGCTACCAGTCTGATTCAGTCGAACATAATGATGCAGAATCCGTGTCGGATTTGCAACCCATGCACGACTCGCCAAGTGGTTATTCGACTCCTTATAAGGTCTGATCCCTTATCGCTACCTTTTTGTTTTCAAAAAGTTTAGATTATCATGGTGTAGTTGTGTAACATTTTTCTACAGGAAGGGGGCAACGGGGATGACTGTTTCGCTGATATAATCAACGACGACATAATAAAACTCGACGAATCAGGCTCGCGCTCTCTTATGATACAGGGTGTGTTCACAGGAACAAAGTACACCGAAATGTTGCCACCAGAAACAATGTCGGCCCAGGGAACAGCAGTCCGAAGAATCCGACTGAAACATCATAAACGACGAAACAGCAAACACAACAAACCATCATCATCTCATGGTGATCACAACCAGAAATCTGACAAGAAAGTAACAGGATGTGTGTTTAGTATCCTAGGTGGCAGTGCCAATACTTTGTCATGGTTCCACCCTGCGTATCTGGTATTCGTGTTTTTGTTTGCACTGTTGGTCGCTTGGCGTTGGCAAGGTACCGGCATGGAAGGTTCGAGAAGCCAGTTGAGGCATTGGCTACGTAAGGCCTCTGAGTGTATATAAACGGTCTGTATGCTGTGTGTGTATCGGATGTATAACACGACTCGTGTCTATGTGTTTGCTGTAATCCTGCTTGTTTGTGTGTATATTGTGATGTTTTCTCGAGAATCGATCGGGTCTCCTGTGTTCCATAGTCGGGATTATGGCGTCAAACTGTGGTTACATGTTAATACTACACATTCAGCAATGGATGCTGAGAATAGAAAACCATGTACATGATAGTTGTACCATGTTATAAAGTGTTGAATCATCTCTATGAGTTAGAATGGTTTTCAGGATTGTTGCAGGAATGGAAAATGACCCACCCCAAAAGATGTGCACAGAAATGGTTTTTTTAAAGAACCGGTTCCGGGTACAAAACTGGTGCGGGCTGGTCAACGATGGTGACACACCCCGGTTGGTCAACGATGGGGACCATCTGGTGTGGGAAGAATTGGTTTCGGGTTGTACCGTGTTTTAAAGTAACTCGTACCCTCTTGGAACTGGGTAGGGTAGGCTATGAAGCGGCTCCTAGATCCTGGTATAAAATCCGGTCATTGTGGCTTAAAAAAAACTAATTACAACAAAATTCACACATGTGCATGTATACTAATAAATGATTACATAAGGTAACACTTGTCACTCAGATAGTCATGATTGATTTCCTGTGCTCGCAAAACCCTTTCGATTATCACGTCGCTGTGTCATAATCTCTTCGATTTGATGACATGGGGGTAAGGTAGTGGTGGCGACACATTCGTGAAGGTAGTGGTGGCGACACATTCGTGATTCATCGCGATTTTGTGGGTGGGTTACCCATTTATCATCTCTTTTTTATAATCTTTGTTTGTATTTAGAATATGATTGTTGCAGCGATTTGTGAGGGTTGGTTTGAAGATAGTTTATGATTTTTATAGAGTTAATGTATTTAACATACAAATTTTATCATTTGCATTTAACACCAAAAATTGCCATTTGAATCCACTTAACCACTTCTTATTAACGTTGTTAATTTTTTTTCTTAAGTTTCCTACATTAAGAGTATTTTAGTCAAAACAATTATAAAATAAAAAAATCAGCCCTACGTGAGACATTTTAGGCGTTTGATCTTTCTTTGGTAAACACCATTGCGATTTTAATTTACCAAGAATAATTGGTTAGCATTTCTTTCATTTCATCAAGAAAGACATCTTTGGACGTCCTATTACATAAAATAAAATATAAGGATAACTATCTAAAAATGATTTATTTTTAACATTATAAAACATATAATAAAAATTATATAAATAAACAAACAAGTCATATAACACAAATTATATGAATCATAACTATAAAAGACAGATTATCATAAAAAGATAAGAACAATTAATAATCATAGCCATGATAATCATAAAATATCAATCATCATAACCATAATTAAACTTTAAACCAAAGAGATTTATGTTTAACAAAACAGGCAAAAGTAACATGATTATTAAACCAAAATACATTAACAAGACAAAAACTACAAAAGACTATAATAAAGTCAAATTATAACTGCAATTATCAAAAGAGGCTTAAAACATAAAAACCCTCACGTGACTTAGTTCTTTATTTTGTAATTGTTTTAACTAAATAACTCTCATGTTGGAAAGTTAACGACAAAAGTTAACCTTGTTAGTTAGGTGTAGTAAAATGGATTCAAATGACAATTTTAATGAAATCTTTGAATGCAAATGACAATATTTTAAACTTTTGGATTCAAATAAAAAAATTTTATGAAACCTTAGGTATGGAAAATACATTTAACTTATTTTATATGTATATCTTTATGTATTCAAACTAGGTTATTGACCCAGGGTTGAATAATATAAACTATTAAAATTTGAAAGAAAACCATTTTGGAGGCACAATTGAGAGATCGACATGATGGGTTAAGGGTTTTAACCGACACATAATCGTGAGATGACAGGAATGTTGAAGTTGCCATTTATGCTTCGTGACCCTAATACGTCTTTAACAAAGTGAATGTAAATTAATGTAAAGAAATTCAATAAAATTAAATGGTAGAAAATAAAAAACTTGAGCACATCTATTGCATCATTGTGATTCATAACAGAAAATGATGCTCCTTTGAAGTTTAAAAAATCATGTATACAAGAGCAGTGAAAGAACAAAACAACATTAAATAGAAACACAAAGAAAACGCACTATAATCTAAACCTTTAAAGATTGATTTTAAAGAGTGATTTTTGTTATTCTCAACTTAAAACTGATGCAACTTGTATGAAATAAAAATTAAAAATATATTTTTGAGAAAAGACCCTAGCTAGTAACATTTAGATAAAACATCACAAGTAGTGTAACTTTTTTAACATATTAATTATTCCTTATTAATATCACTTAATACATGTTTCTGTAAATTATTAATGACATCTACCAACAATTTTCTGGAATTATAAAATTCAATTCACTTCATGTACGTTACCCAATGTCTCATAAAAGTCATGCTATACATTTTGGGTCATCTAACATTGAAGCACAATCATTAGTTGTATATTAGTGGTTCAGGTGTATATCCCTCATCAAGTGATGTTGACTTTGAGCCTCAGATGAGGCGTGAGATAGATTTAGGTTAAAGTAGAGTAAAATTAGATTAAGATCGTTCAAAAATTCTAACGTTCAAAAATTCTAACATTCAAACAACCATTACATAACTTCGTCTCTTCAAACAAGCAAAAACTCATTGTTTTCGGTTCTATGAGTTGATATTGCTTTCATAGCTAGGCGAACAAAAAGTAGGGTTTAGAAAAAATAAAATAAAGCAAATCTTATCTCTATTCAAAACACAAAGAAGCTGCTCATGCTTAGACTAAAAAAACCCTTTTAGAAAAAAAAACAAAAAAACGAGACACACAACGTCATTGCAAATTTGTCACAAAACCTGTTTTGCTACAAGTTTACGGTGGAAACTAGCTAATTTGTCGCAAAAACCTTGTTGCAATAATTTTGTAGTCTTTCTAATAGTTTGTGACAACATTTAGGTTCCTACTTAAATTTTGAGTCTTCCCACCATATTGTTGTAGACTTGTCATAAATTGAGACAAAAATTTAATTTTGTGCTAAATTTTTGTGACAAATTTGCGAAAACTTTTTTTTTGTCGCAAACTGGTTGTTAATTGTGGGCTTTTCCACTTTGTTGTAAATTTGTCGCAATATTTTTATATTTGCGACAATATTGTTTTTGTTGCCATAAACAGGTACAGAAAATAGAGTTTTCTTAGTGATTAAATCAAGTTTGGTTTTTTTCTCAACGATGTGAATTCAACCAGGTAATTTAGTTCTTTAATTTATAGTGTGTTTTAAGAAGGTTTATATGCCGCGTAAGCAACACTAACATATTTATATAACAAGAACACTATGTGAAGCCAAAGGCATTACAAGTCAAAGAGACATACACAACAATATACATCGTCTTCGAACAAAATAGTGCTCTTTAGTTATTTTTATTATATTTTATATGCCTCTTAAAACTGACATTTCATCCTTAGTGCACCCTGTAACAAAATCACCAAAATCATAATTAGTTAGGGTCATGTATAATTAATAAGCCTATGTTGCATCAATAGACACTAGCTTACGAAAGTAACATATTTGAACATACTTGGAGCAATCAGTGCTCGAGCTAATCTTGTAGGGGTGTTTGTTCATGTATATATGTGTACTAGCGTTACTAACCCCGTGTATTACACGGGTTGAATAAATAAAATATTAAATAAAATAAATATTATTAATTATAAAATAATAGACTAAGACAAGATGTTATTGAAATTATGTATGAGTAACGATTATAAGTAATAAAAAAATAATATAAAATTTTTATTTTATTTTTTGTTTTTTTCAAAGATAAATTAAACATTTTCTTTTAAAAGAACGTTTTAAAAAGTTTTCATTTTTAAATAATTTTCTTTCTATAACTCCTTATTTTGATTATTTTTGTTTAATAGAAAATTACTTTAAAAAATCAATTTTGAAATATTACATAAAAGTAGTTTTATTTATTTATTTTTGAAAAAAATCATTTGATAAAAATCATTTAATAAAAGAATTCTATTTCTTCTTTTTATTAAAAAGCTAATTATAATGTAAAAATAAAAGATAATATTATTAGTAATTAATATGATTATTTAATAGAAGAGAGAAGCGGAAAAAGTTTAATGAGAATGAATGTGATGGTGACAAGTGACACACCCATTTACCCTTTTATTAGAGTAGGAAGATGAGTGAGATTAATGAGGGATCGGTTTGAAACTTGTTAGTTGGTAGTTGGTTTAAACATTAATTAACGATATACTCGTAACATCTTTAATTTTCACCATAATGATGCCAACAATGATAGGTATATGATACTTAATATTATTAATTTAATATTAAAACTTACGGGTGTTATAACTGAATGTTTGACACGATATCATTATATATATATAATAATATAAGGGATTTATAGGTAAATAATGCAAAAGAGACCGTTTTTCAATTCTACATTGTTCGAGTTTCTATTCAAGGCTAGTTTATTATTTATCAATTATTTATTTATTTATTTATATATATATATAAAATAAGAGTTGAGTTTCATCATAAAACACTAAATTACCGTGAAGAAAAAAATAACATATCTTTTTACCAGTGCTTTGTATCTTTTTTCTAAATGTAATGTATTTTACATACACATATATAGATCGAATATGTATATAAAATCGGTCAAACTAGTTCGTTTGTACGTTCTCTAATAACTAAAACATGACCTACGTTTGTTTATGTTATATATAAATGAAAACTTGAACTATTTTATCCTTATTCATTTTGAATTTATTGAGAGTGAAAAATTAAAACATATTGCGTTTTAAAGTTTTCTATAAGTAATAATATAAATCTTGCTTTAACTTAATAGAATCGCTAAAAACAAATTATTATTAAACAAAAGAAATTTATCTATTATTACTATACCACAACATCTGATAAGAATAATATGAAAAGTTAAGAAATTTATAACTTTAATAAGTCTAATTAAACTATTAGGTATAATTATAGGCCATTATCAATACTAACCATTAATTTAATAAATAACAATCTCAACTTTTATTTTTATTATCAATGACAATGACAATTTAACATATTGTTAACTTCGGCTGTTTTAGTCATGACATGAATGTTGCCAAAACGAACGATACATTAAACGAAAAAACATATTAAAAATATGTTGATTGGACCGAAAAAAAACTTTAAGCAATTACAGAGCTAAGCAAATAATACGAACAAACAAAATTGATTAGTGATTAGAGTATGAAAGAGATAGAGAGTGATTGTAAAGACACAATTGATTGAATACATTAGAAAGAAACATGCATCGCATGATCAAATATCTTCAAAAAATTGATATTAATAAAAGGGTGGTTTTTTATTTGGACACTCACCAATTTTAAATCAACACCCATTTGATTTTATACGTCGCGTATGGGTCCATACGCGACGTATAGGGTTGTGAAAATATTCCCTATACGCCGCGTATGGGTCCATACGCGGCGTATAAGGTATATTCTGACAAGACCCTGACAAGACCCGTGTCACACGCGTGTCGATGAGGCTATACGCTGCGTATGGGTCCATACGCGGCGTATAATTTTTCCATTTCTGCAATATTTCTATGTATTGTGAAGGGAGTATACGTCGCGTATGGGTTAGTACGTATAAAAAAAGTTTCGGCTTTATTTTGTACGTTAAGGTTGACACTTTGCGTATAAGTTTTATTTTGTAACACATTAATCGATAATTTTAAATCTTAGTTAACAAATAAAACATATAAAACAAAACAAACATTAAATGATAATATAAATAAATAACGAAGTTTTTAAATACATAACAAAATAAAAATACAATTAACAAAATAAAACTACGGTGAATCTGGGTAATATCGAGGCGGTGGCAAGTCTGGAGGATCAATACCAGCAGCACGGGCTCGTGCAATCTCAAGCTGAACGTGCCAATCCATAAGATCCTCAACTCGATCGAGGCGACGACCCTGATCCCGTAATCTCGTATTAATCTCCTGCATAAATGTCTCAATACGTGCAGACACCCTTACATCTCTATAAATATGTCGTGGGAACTGTGGCTGAGGAGGCGGCTGGTAGTGTGGCGGCTGAACATGCGGAATATGCTCCTGCTGCTGGTGTGGATGGTCATCGCCGACCTGCTGAACAGGTGCAGAATGCCAGATCTCACCGGGTCGAAGAGAGAACCGTATGCCACCCAGAAACTGGCGTATAATACGCATGCCGAATAACGTACGACGATCTAATCTCACCAGCTCGATCGGAGGGGATACGTCAGCAGCATGGCGAGGAAAATAACCAAGATAACGCGCAATCATCGTAATGTACGCGCCGCCATACACCGCTCCTCGCTCCTGGCGATGATAATATGAAGCGTAATACTCAACTAAACATCTCGCCAGGTTGCACCTGGTCCCTGTAAGCAAACAATATAGGTAAAATAAGTCGGGAATGGTACATCACTCCCGACTCTTGCCACGTCCCGTGATGGATGTGGCGATCATCCGATGCAAGTAACGGATAAGAGGATCTCTAATGCCAGTGACCCTGCCCTTAGTCATCTGAAACGAACCTCCGGCAATTTGAGGCCACCAATCTCTCAATCGGGTCTCCTCCCTCTCAATCGGGTCTCCTCCATCTCAGTAATTCCCTCTGTAAATAGAGGGCTAATAGTCTCCGGCTCATAATAAAGTCCGAGAGAACGGCAAATTGCTCAATCGGCATCTGATGAAATCGTCCACATAGCCGAAACGAAATCTCAGATCGCTCATCGTCCTCCACCATCTCATCAGGACGAACATAAATAAATGTGAATAAAAACTCCACCGTCAGCTCTCGGTATGAAGGTAAGAACGACAGCTCAAATAATCGACTCCATGGCGTATTATCTCCGATAATCCCAGCGAGTCTATCGCACTCCCCAAGTTCGGCCATCACCTCCCAATCCACTGTCTTTTGATGACCGATCTTCATCGAATGAATTTTGAGCACTTTGCATGCTCAATAGTACCGGGCTCAAACTGTAGCCATGGATGATTGGCAATAACATCAACCTCAACGTCAGAATCGGAAGACATATCTGCAAAAGAAAACAAAAAATTTTAAAACCTGGGTATAGGGTACCTATACGCTGCGTATCGACCTATACGCCACGTATAGGTACCCACATATGGGCTTTGTGTGTGTCGTATGGTAACTATATGCCGCGTATAGGTACCCACGTATGGGTCTTGTGTGTGTCGTATGGGTCCTATACGCCGCGTATGGGTCTATACGCGGCGTATAGTTTTTTTTTAGTTTTTTTTAATTTTTTGACATGTTTCAAACGATATTTTCGTGTTTTGATTTTCAGCACTCGAGAGATAGTTTATATTACTTTGTTGTCGGTCATAACTTGATTCTCGGCAAAACTCGAACTCATCATCGCAGCGATAGTAGTCGGTGGAGATGCGTCCCACACCATACGACCCAGGCCTATACGCCACATATGGGCCCATACGCGGCGTATAGGCCCGCTAAATGATTGATTTGACTTCGCCAGTTTTGTCTTCTGAAAAGCCTATACGCCGCGTATGGGTCCATACGCGGCGTATAGACTCACTAATGTGACGTGAAATTCTTGGCATTTATGAGGGGGACCTATACGCCGCGTATGGACCCATGCGCGCCGTATAGGTGGGTGTCGATTTAAAATTGGGGGTGTCTCTTTATTAGGACCCTAAGAGCACTCACAGTGGATTCCTTAAAAGTATGTGAGTGTGTTTAGTATATTATATGGAATGGTTTTGGGTGGTTGTGAGTGAAGAAGAGAGAAAATGTTATTGTGTATTGGTATATTTGAAGAATCACTATTCAAATCCTTATAAATTTTTTAATATTTTTTAAGTGGTTGTGAGTGGAGGAGAGAGAAAAAAGTAATGATAATGATATAAAAAGTATTATTTAATTGAAAATAAGAGAGAAAATATAATTATTTTTAGTGTAATTATTGGATAAGAATAAAAAATTCACTGTAAATGCTCTAATAAAAACTATTTTTAAAAAATCCATTAAATCGTAACAATCACATCATGTCACATCATTAACAATAAACAAATTGTTACGGTTTGTTAAACTAAGAATGTTATTGGTAACATAATTAAAATGTGAGATTGTCGGTTGTAAATTTTTTAGTTGAAAATATAAGTGATCAATAACTAATAATTTGAATTACTAAAATTCAAATTTTCAATATAAATAAGTAATAATTTAATTATTCTATTTGTCTTAACACCAAAATATGAAAATATATTTAATACTTAATGTTATGCGAGCCTTATTACTATTTTTATTATTAGCTTTGGTCGGTGGGGGTATTTTTTTTTCCTTTTTTTGTGTTTTAATTTTTCTTTTGTTTTTTTTGTGTTTTAATTTTTCTTTTGTTTTTTTGTTTGTGTTTTAAATTTTTTTTGTTTGTGTTTTAATATGGTTTGTTTTGGGTGTGGGTTCGATTTTTTGTGGGGTTTGGGGGTGAGGTTTTTTTGTTGGTTTTTTGTGTCCGGACACGTCTCTTGATGTGTGTTTCGATTATGTTCGTTCCTGTTGTCTTTCTTTGGGTCTTATTTTTTTTCGTTATCTATACCCTGACGATACTCGCTATTAAGGTTTGGGTTTTCATTTTGTTTGCTTTTTTGGGGGCTTTGGTTTTCGTCGGTTTTCTATTTTTGACTGTCGCCTTCTTGCGGCTTTGATTTTCGTCTGTTTTGTATATGGTGTTGTGTTTTGATTTAGTTTTGGGTTCTAAATATTCTTGTGTGTTATAGATTTAGGGTTTTGGTGTGTTTTACTTTATTTGTTTTGCTGGTTTAGGGTTACGTTAAAACTCGCATAGCCGCAACAACGCGCGGCAGAAAAAACTTGTGTTATAGATTTAGGGTTTTGGTGTGTTTTACTTTATGTGCTTTGCTGGTTTAAGGTTACATTAAAAGTCGCATAGCCGCGGCAACGCGCGACAGAAAAAACTAATTATTATTCCTTTATAGACAATAAATGAATAAAATACGTGTAAAAAGAGTTGTGGACGAGGGGAACAACCACTAGGAATTGAACATGTTAACAAATGTTCATAAAGTTGGCATACGGAATTACAATAATAGAGCATTGAATTGAATAAGTCCTTTCACACGTGATATAGCCCTTTATGTCTTCACAATGTAACTCAAGAAGATATACACTTAAACTTATATCAAGTTAGAAATTCCTTCTATGAAAATCATGTACTTAATCAGTAAACTATAATAACTACACATCAATATGCATATTTTGGTTCAAGTTAAAAGTAATAACCAAACTGATTATAAGAACTGGTTCGAGTATAAATAAAGCAGTTTGTGGTACATTGTCAATCGGTTATGAGAATAGAATCTAACATTATATAAGATTTTTTTTTATTTTTTAAATTATCATAAAGCAGCTTGTTGTGATTACACAGATGCATGTTAACTACCTTAATTTCCAAGCACAAAATACAAGATTTTACGTTGAACATGTTTTAAAGGTTGAACATCATATCGTGCCTTCTCTTAAATTGAGAAATTTTCACATGTTGCTATTCCCTTAATAATTTAGTGACTGTTTTCATATATATATATATATATATATATATATATATATATATATATATATATATGTATATATGTATATATATATATATGTATATATATAATGCAACACTAGTAGTACAAATGACTTAAGTATATGTTTTGATAAAGGAAAAATGACGTTAGAGAGAGAAGACCCAACTTAAGCATTTTACTAAGTGTTTTATCATTTAACTATCAAATCATAAAATTCTACTAATTAAATAGATGATTTTTAATGTTATCCCCAAAAATCTCTATATATCATGAAACTTGTATTACGAACAATATAGATGTTGTATTATTATAAGAGTTGCTAAATTTCACTTTAATGACAACTTTTAGACATACTTAACGTAGCATATACAATTAGGTGAGAAAACACAAACAAAATACTTGATGGGTGGAATGGAATGTTGTCCTCTTGAAGATGAAGTGCAATTAGATGACTATGTTCTAATTGTCATCGGTGATCAGCGTATATGTTCTTTCCGTTTAATGGGTTCTACATGATTTTTGAAGATACATTGGTTTGTAGATGATTTTCGATAGTGTTTTGGTTTTTTAGACGCTTCGTTACTTAGGGTATCAAACTCAACATATCTGTTTATAAAGGGAGTGAACTCAATGCCAATTTGTTATTAGAAGAGCAAACTCAACATAAAATATTTAACTAACGTATTTAAATGATCAAAATAGTTGTTTTTCTTACAGTAAAAGGACACTTATAATAACATATGACACCTGAACTTTTAGTCATTTATCTACTTTTGCTCTTGAGGATGAATCACACTTTTATTTATGTATACGTGAGTCAACTATCGCGTGTAAGCTTCGCTAACGTATTATAATTTTCATGTTAAAATGAAATGCATGTCTTCCGAGCGTAAAACAAGAGATTGTACACAAATACATGATAACAATATTTGTGAACGCCTTGTAGTCTTTTGAAATAACAAACAAGGTAATAAATGGTGTTTGAATATTGGTGTATAGACTTTATGATGACAAAGCGTAATATGAGGAGAGCATTTGACCACATGGCAGTAAAGAGTAATCAGTAGTCTGAATAGAAGCACTAAATTTGTCATACACCTCATCATTTTACATGAGGTGTGATGAGTACTTGTGCTTTCATGTCATTTAATAAAGGTTATTTTAAATAGACAATATAATATATTTTAAATCAATATTTTAATATTTTAAATTAACATTCTAAAATTTTTATACATATCGTATAGTTCCATACGCATCATATAGAGGGGTTATATAAGGCTGTATGTGTCGTATAGGGCTATATGTGTCGTATACGGGGGTCGTATAGGGCTATATGTAGCGTATAACTCTCTGACAGCCCCCCTGAATTTTTTCTTGTAGTTAGTGTCGAAATTCGCTATACGCGTCGTATAGCCCTATATGTGTCGTATAAGGGGGGTCGTATAGGGTTATATGAGACGTATAGCTCTCTGACAGCCCCCTGGATTTTCATCGTTTTTAGTGTATTCGACCCTATACGCCGCGTATGGACCCATAAGCGACGTATAGGTGGGTGTCGATTTATAAAATGAGGTGTCTCTTTATTCTGACCCTTAATAAATTGAAAAGGGTGTGAACGTTGGTATAATTTAAAACTATAAATCAAAACCCTAAATTTTTACATGAGTCGTATATGAGGGGTTGTATAGCCTTATAAAATGCGTATAACCATTCTGACTGTCTTTTGAATTTTTTCTCGTAGTATGTTGAAATTTTTATATTCATTGTATAGTCTTATATGTGTCGTATAAAAGGTCGTATGGGGCTATATGGGACGTATAGCTCTCTGATATCCCCCCTGAAATTTACTCTTTTTCAGTATTTTCGATCTTATACGCCGCATATAATGTTATATAAGACGTATAAAATGATGTCAATTTATAATATAGGATGTATGTATAGTTGGACTCATTAAAATGTTATACGTCATCACATACATGAGAACATTTGGTTTATAATTTAGGTTTGGCTTTTTTCTTATGAAGGACGTTTTTATTTCTATATATAGTTTTTGTCGTTACTTTTTTTAATTAATTATTACCTTTTTTTTGTCTTTAGTCAGATGATCATGTCAGTTGCTGTCAACACATGCTTACAGCTGCTCCTTTATGACTAAAAATCCTAAATTTAATCTATTTTTACCCTTTTGTTAATTGTGTGTTAGTTTCTAAATACAACCAAAATTTATTTATCATCTATTAAATATAGTTTTCATTTGTTTTTTTTATCGAAGTTTATTTTCACTCTGTTAATATAATTTATGACCTTGGTTGTAACCGAATCATCTTCGGTAATTAACCAAGTTTGCAACTGTTTAACGACTGAGTTATTTTTCTTTGATTCTTCTAAATTAGCGACCTTTTACGGCCAATTTGTGTTTGGACACTAAGTTAAAGAACAATTTTGTTTCAGACACTAATTTTATGATTGTTTGAATCCCATCGCTAATATCGCGACCTTTTTCTGTCAAATTTTGATCTGCATTTTGTATCTTATTTTAGTAGTGTTAGACCTTTCTCATTATGCTCACTCCATGTGCACTTATTGCTAGTTTTCACTTATTGAAGCTATGATAAAAATAAAAGAAGAGATAATGTAAATCAAAGTTGCAACATAGTTATATAGATAACAAGAACACTATTTGAAGCCAAAAGCGTCACAAATCAAAGACACACATAATACGTCATATAAATCTTCTTCGAACGAAACAGTGTTCTTTAGATTTATTATTATTTATATATGATGTCTCTATAAATCTCATCATTTTTTTCGTGCATATCCAATGCTTAGTTCACCCTGCAAAAAATCATCATATACACATCAATACAAACATGTTAACATTTTTAATTTTTACGAAACAAAAGGTTGCTTAATTGTCAACAACATGTGACACAACAGAATCAACAAAACGGTTATTTTGATTATTAAAAATAGTTAAATATTACAAGTTATTAAAGGAATATTAAATTATATGTTAAATGAATTATTAAAATAAAAAAATTCATATGTTATTGTTACTTAGCAAATTTCATAAAAACCACCGATAGCAAATTTCATAAAAACCAACATGATATTCCTATCCCACCCAGGAATCTAAAAATAATCTACATGTTACCCGATTAAAATAAAAAAAAAGATTAAATAGAAGCACATATTTGATCAACATACTTTGAGCAATCAGTGCTTGGGCTGATCTTGTAAGGGATGCTAACACCACACTTGCCGGGAAGGCTGGCAGCATTGCCGAGATTGATGCCAGAGATGGAAGATGAAGCACTCTTTAAGCAGACACACGCAGCCTTTCGATCAGCGGGTGCTTTTGCAGCGTTATTGAGTCCTTTTACGCCATTGCAACATGCCGGTGGCACACCTCCACCTTTGGTTAGGTAGCCGATGCATGGCGCTAAGCTGCTGGTTACCTGACCACAGGTTAGAGCCTCGGCATAGGGTGCAACCACCACCATGCAAGCCACCATTGCACATAAAACCATCATTGCCATCTTTGCCATTTGTGAAGTGTGTATTAGCTTAATTTCTTATGTATGTTTGTATAGTTGTTGGTGTGCTAGAAGACATTGTCTAGGGTTACAATTTATAGATGTTCATATGTGTGTGATTGGAATATGTTAGTTGGAAGTTGGATTTAACATTAATTAACGTTACACCAGCTTGTTGATCTTTGATCATCCATACGTGTAAGGTTAAGGTTGCACATCATATTAATTATGGAGTCCAAATTTGAGGACAAAATTTAAGGCTAGCTACCATTGCCGACAATGTTGACATTTAATTTAGAAAAAAATGCAACAATATTTTGACATTTTCAAGAATCATAAATATACATCAATTGTATTTCAAAAAACTAGTGTAGGAACCGCTTATATATAATTGAAATAAATATATATATTCTTATTAATTACAACAAAAAAATAAAAGAAAACAATCAAATTACAAATATATTTGTATTTAAAAAGTTGTATAATACAAGAATGATACATGTGTATGTGGTGATTCGTAATCAACACGGGGTCCATAAAACATATTTTGAGTCTCTAAAAAAACTTGTTAACTTTTTTCTTAGAGTATAACACAAGAGGCAATTGTGTAGGGAGAAAATAAGTAGTCGAAATTACTTAATTTATGCGTTTATAAATTGCTAGTGAGTGAGTTCAGATATGTTTTTCCAACTAATGCTCACCTTATTCAAATTATTTAAATATAACCCCTCTCAAGTTTAAAAAAGAAAAGATTTACGTAAAACTTCACGTGCATGATGTTTGTTCAGAATAATGAAACTATAACGAAACTAAGTGTGCAATGAGTGAGTCAATTGTCGTGTGCATGAATTCAAAACATAAGAGGAATATTCAAACAAAAAACTTATAGAACAAATATGCATGCTAGAATAACAAAAGTAATTAATGGTTCAATATGTTAAAATTAACATTATTGACAAAATAAATAATAAATAAGTACCTCTTCTCCCGGCCCTCACTAAGCTTCGCCAATGTATAAGACAAGCTTTGAAAAATGCGTCGTCATAGGGTGTATATAAGGGTTGCAAGTATAAGAACCGTTTGACGCCACCGTCATCCACACATATAATTTTTTGAAAATTGACTTTAAGTGTATGCCTCCAAAGGTCGTGGACTAATCACATTACTATGGTGTCACACTCACATCATTGGTGTACGTTACAGTAACGTGATACCTCTATGTGTGGTTACAACTCACATACCTCAAACATAATAAGATTATTAAAAGAAAAATCATCACAAGAAGACGATCAATTTGGTGTAAATTAGCAATAAGGTAATTATAATAAGACTATTATTAAATAAAGAAATAACAATGAATCAAATTTATTTATCCTTCAACGATCTACGTAATTAAAAAACAATTATGTGTAGGTTATGCTAGTTGATCTTCTATGTTGATTTTTTTTCCTACTTTCTTATTGCCTGTGTGATTTTGTTGAAATTATTTAGTCTTCTTAACACTTTATAGTTGTTTTAAAGCATTTAAGTGAAATCCGGTTTGTCTATAATCTGTATCCTCAAAGCAAAACATAATGTTTTGTTGCATCGGTATGATATTTAAGTTTGATCATATTTTTTTTCACCTATAACTTTCTACATATTAATTTATTTTAAAGATATAATTTTAATATGTTTATTTTTATCTACGTGTCAGTATAAATTTTGTTTAAAATTGAGTTGTTTGTTATAATATACAAGTTATCAATACACATACAAGTTGGCAAAACTACTTAAAATATGTATTTTGTATATTTTTTACCTTACAACATGTATGAATATAATTTTTTTTTAAAATCTTGAATTTACCGTTGCTATATGCTTATTTTTATTAACATAACGACATGAACTTTTATGCAATGTGAAAAAAATAATTTTTTCATTACTTTTTAACGAACCATAGTGCGTAAAGATTTGGTCTAACGCACCTTAATACAAGTTTTTTTTTACAATGTTATTTCTTTTGACAATTCGATTTTTTTATTGACCATCACTAGGTATGTGTTTCGATATCTAACATGATGATTCAGGATAGCAAACATTCTCTAGAATTTCTCTTATATTCAACCTCATTGCTGATATTTTTTAATCTTTTAATTCAAATCTTTCGACCCGAAGAACCCGTTACCTGAACAACCCGAAAACCGATTAAACCAATTTCTATTCGGGTCGGGTTTCGGATCAACTTTCAAACCTCAAAAACCCGAATAACCCGAATCGATTAACCAATCTGAACAACCCGATCAACCCATATTATAATTAAATAAATTATATATATACACTTATTTAGAGTGTCCTGATTAAATTTTTGTATATAAATATATATTCTAGCACATTTTATAAATTGTAAAAGTAACTAGTTCAAGTCTACTAGTTTTATAAGATTTCAAATGAACTCACTAAAATATACTAAACTAAATCTATTGTTTAATACCCGAAACCCAACCCGAACAACCAGTTACACAAACAACCCGAAACCGATTAAACCGAATGTTATTCGGGTCGGATTTCGGGAAGATTTTTAACGTTGAAAAAACCGAATAACCCGAACCGATTAAACCGAAACACGATTAACTAACCCGATCATCACCCCTATTATATACTTTTAGAACTTTTTAAGTTTTCTAATAAAACCTAAGAACTTCTATTAAAGTATTTAGAAGAAGTTTCATTAAATCAGATAATTAATTTGTATACAAAATATGTATTCTTAAGTTCATACCAATTAAAGTAATTAATTATCTTCGGTCTTCTTCACAAATGTCTCGCTCTATGGCGTAAGCATATATTATTACAAACTGATAAGCATTTAAGGCTAAGAAGTAAGAATTATGCATTACTGTTGTTGAGTAAAGAACTTCTAAAAATTCTCAACTAACATAATTAAAAGACGAGAACATGCATACACCAACACTATATTAAAAAGAAAAAGATTTTAAATACTAATCAAGTTTCAAAACCGTTTTAATTAGTTCACTCATGCATATTTCATTCAAATTGAATTAATAAACTATCAAATTGAGACATTACTCTAGGTTTGATCCGACCCTGTTTATAACATGATTAAACCTGTTTAGTAAAAATAACATTTTTTTATTTTTTATATTTTTGAAAATAATTAAAATCAAAATGCTAGACTCTATTATTTAACATCCATGGTTCATATAAATAAAAAAATAAATTATAGGCATAATATATAACTAGTTAAACAAGTCTTTTGCATGTTTGATACGTGATTTCTGTACGTTATCTCTGACCCGTTAAACACGGTAATGAGTGACTCACTCATTACCGAATTATTTTGAGTTAAGAAATAAAGGAGAAGAAGATGTATGGGTCGGAATTTCAAATATATATAATTATATATAAAAATTTAAAAGACATGTTAATTATTTTTAAAAAAAATATAAAAACGAACTACAATCCACTACCACGCCACGTCCGCATAAAAAATAAAAATATATTTCCTAATTACATACTAAAAAACATATTAAGGCCTCTAATTAAAAAAACATAAAAATTAAATAACTCAATTGAGACATTTTTTAAACTCAAGCTAGTGAACTAATTAAAACTTTTTCAAAACTTGATAACTCTTCTGTAACGTTACCCCTGTATCAAACCTAAAATATAGGCAATGTACAAACAATTAGAAATATAACGTCATAGGATCATGATGTTGTTCTCTTAGTGTTAACAGTACAATTAGATGACAATGTTTAGCCACGCAAATCCCGTTATCTTTGTTTGCTCTGTATGTTAGAGTTGTTAATTCATTAATTAACAAGAGCAAAAAGACAATTATTTACAAAAGTTTGATAATAATATTAGTGAATACCTTAAATTTTTTTAAGTTATGAACTTACTAATATGCTTGTTGGATGGAGCGGTGAAAACGTTAAATATGAGAAGAATGTTTGGTCGCAATTACCAAGTAAAATTGGTCAAGACTCAAATAGGGATGACAAAAAAATTCGAGCTTGGAGGGTATATCTGAAGCCCAATGAGTATTGGGCCGGTTATGAGATTAATTAAAAAAAATTTACGGGTATAGTACGGGTATTCGATTATATAATACCTGATCCGATTACCCGAAACCACAAGTCCGTTTACCCAAACATATACCCGATGTTATTTATTTATTTTGATATCAAAGCAAACTAATTGAATTTTTTGGGTTATTAGATATGTATTTTGAATATAAAACTTTATTATATGAAGTTTTAGAAGCACTTGAAGATACTTGTATTTTGGACGTGATATATTAAAATAATTAAATGTTGTAGATATTTTGGAATTTAAATCTTAAACGTTAAAACCTTGTTGTAGCTATTTTTTATATTAATTTTTATCAAATGAAGATGTTGTCATAGTTTTTATTATTAAAAAAATTAAAAATTTGATCATATGTGATATCTAAAACGGTGTACTTTAAAATATAAAAATAGAATTGTAGAAAATACCCCCGATGCATATTGGTCAATGCCCACAGGAATATCCGTAATCCGATACTAACGAGTATATCCAATACCCACAGGTATGTACATAATACCCAACGGGTAATTATCCAACCAATACCCAACGGGTAATAAAACGAGTATGAGATAAAATTTTAAAACGGAACGTCGGCCTGAAATTATCAATACCCGACCTATTATCATCCCATATTCAAAACACATTGCAGAGCACAAATTTTCAGTAGATCACACTGGAATGTTTTGTCACGTGTGATGACTTTTGATAAATTAATAATGTTACACTCCACTCACACGTAAATTTAGTCCATATATTAGTTTTATGTCTAGGCTAGCATTCAAGCATTTAAGTTTCTTATGACTTTTGTTTAAACAACAGTAACTTATGGTTTTTAGTCCGGTTTTACTTCCATGACTATGTGATTATTTGTTCACTTAATCAGCTTTTTGACTTTTGTTAGATAAGTTCCTTTTTCATTTAGGGCGGTTTCAAGTTATTTTATTTATTCCATGTGATTTAAGATCATTTTAATTCACAAAAATATTTTCGTCTATGCCAAGAAATGAAAGAAAAAAAAAAGAAGAAAAAGAAACATTACACATAAACAGAGGTTTATAACCACGTAGGCAACACTAACATAGTTATATAACAAGAACACTATTAGAAGCCAAAGACATTACAAATCAAAGTGACATGCATATCAATAGTCTCGAACAAAACAGTGCTCTTTAGTTATTTTTATTATAACTTATATGCTTTTATAAACTTCCAATACATCACATCCTCACTGCACCCTGCAAAAATAACAACTATATAAGTAGATATTATGAAAATGTAATTAATTAGTGCACAAAAATGTGTGTTGCATCAACACTAAAACAAATCACATATTTAATCAACATACTTGGAGCAATCAGTGCTTGGGCTGATCTTGTAAGGGATGTTGACACCACACTTGCCGGGGAGGCTGGCAGCATTGGAGGGATTGATGCCAGAGTTGGAAGAGTAAGCACTCTTTAAACAGCCACATGCAGCCTGACGATCAGGGGTTGTTTGTGCAGCGCTATTGAGTGATTTTACCCCACTACAACACGCGGCTGGCACAGCACCACCTTTGCTTAGGTAGGTAAGGCATGGTGCCAAGTTGCTAACCACCTGACCACATGTAAGAGCATCCGCATAGGGTGCGGACACTAGCATGAAAGCCACCATTACCACACATAAAACCATCTTTGCCATAGTTGAAGTGTATCAACACTAAGGTATAAAAGTTGTGTGAAACGAGTTTTTGTTGTATGTTTCTAGTTAAGGTTGTTGGTGCTAGAAAACGTTGTTGAAGGTTACAATTTATAGGGGTGTGTGTCCATGAAATTATGTCTACGTGTGTATGAAAGAATTAAATGAGGGTGTCGGTTTGGAAATTGTTAGTTGGAGGTTGGTTTTAACATTAATAATGGAGTGTGATTAATTAGATTGTTAATAATGGAGTGTGATTAATTAGATTGTTAATAATGGAGTGTGATTAATTAGATTGTTAACAACCATTTGACATTTTTACAAAATTCATTATTTATTTTCGATCACTCGCAAATGAGTGTTTTTGTTGGGCATGAAGACCACTATGGATGCAAGTGTAGTCACGGACACAGGGATGGTGTTTTATTTGTTGTTTTACCTTATTTTTATTTTTTAATAATTTTCTTTTAGTAATAAAATAAAAGTCATTTTTAGTCTTTTTAAGAATTTACAAAACTAGTTTTTTACTAGTTGTGGCGGCATCGTACGCGCCGTGATAAAATATAGGTAACGATTGACCTGACTTGTTTACGGACTAAATTCACATAAAACGAAAAACAACTCGAATTTATATCATTGATTGAAACATATTATACCTGACCGACCTCTTGTTCAAACAAGACCACCTTGAAATGTAGGCCAAGTCAACGTTAAAAAAATCGCATAGATTTTAATCATATTGATTTGTTTCCAAACTAAACTTTCGTTGAGACGTAGAGTGAAAAACGTTTATATTTGGTCAAACTCATTTTTGAATAAAACTTATATCAAAGTTGCAAAGTTAGATTTGAATTCAATTAATAAATATAATCCAATAAATAAATATAATTTATATATATATATATATATATATATATATATATATATTTATTAATTTATTATTAGATAATACAATAAATAAATAAATTTATTATTATTATTATTACTATTATTATTATTATTATTATTGCTTAATTAAAATTTTACTGTTCAAATCCGTGTGATATAATACAGAGTATTTTGTAAAAAGCTTGTATATTTTTTTAAAGTTTTAAGAACATTTTAAGTCTTTTAATAAAATCTAGAATTTCTTTAAAAAAATTAAAAGAAGTTCAATTCAACTAAAGAATTTGTATTAAATTAAATATGTAATATTAGGCTTATATTAAAGCAATTATCTATCTTCAGTCTTCCTTAGGATCGAATGTCTCTCTATATCGCGAAAACATGTATTAAAAATTGATAAGTATTGAAGGTTGCTATTTTGCATTACTATTATTTTGCATTACTAGGAATTTTTCACCTAAAATAAAATAAGAACATGCATACACAACACTTTATCAAGTGTAAAATATTGTAGGCGATGTACAAAGAGTTAGAATATATAAGGTGATAGGATCACAATGTTGTTCTCTTAGCGCTAAAGTACAATTTTAATAATAAAGTTTAAACACAAGTCCCGATTATCTTTGTTTGCTCCGTATGTTGGATTCAGTTGTTAAGTCATTAACAAGAGTTAGTAGATACAATTATTTACAAAGGTTAGATGATAATATTTGTGAATACTTCTATTTTATAACTTAGGAGCATAGTAACACGGTGGTTGGTTGATGGTGTGTTGTCTCTATGATGAATACGTTATTTATGAGGAGAATGTTTTGTTACTCATCGATTACTAAGTAGTGTCGGTCAAATTAAAACCACTCATCAGAGCATCGAACTGGGCTTAGACCACACCCGAGTGTTCTATGTGTAATGACTAGTCGTGGTCTCACCTTCACCACAAACACGTGTATTTAGCAAGGGCGGACCTATGTGGTCCCGATGGGGGTCGTCCGCACCCCATGAAAATTTTTTCTTTTATGGTATATATACAATTAAGTTTCGACCGACCCCCAAGAAATTTTGATCCCGACCCTCAAAAAATTTAAAATCTTCTATCATTTTAAAATTTTAATTTATTAAGTTATGAGTGTGAAAGTTTTCTCTTTTACCTTATACTTGCGCTCATCGGAAGATGAAAGGGTTTAAGACTTGCGTAAGTTTAAAAAATAGACAAAAAGGAGAATTTGTAAAATTTTAAAAACAAATACAGAGATGGAGAGATGAAACTATTGTGGAGTGACACTAATTTAATTTTTTTCTTGAATGGCAAGATCAATTTATATAGAATGTAAGCAAATAATTAAATGATTAAATAAGGCAATACTTCATAATAGAGTAATTCCAATTAACGTCTAGTTTTTAGATGTAAAGCATCTTTAATTAAAATATTTCAATTAAGTAATTGTTCCTAATTAAAAGCTTCTAATAACGTAAACTTCTAATTCACATTCCTTCTATAATAATATAATTATTTAAAATTAATAATTCACGTTCCTTCTTTATTAATATTGTCATTTAAAATTAATTTTAAGTATTTTGTTGTTGTGAAACTAAAATCAAAATGGAGAAATGAAATCTTGGGACATAAATACTATATTCATATTCGGTGTTTGTTTTCTTTTAGTTACAAATCTAATTAAATATTTTATGGTCTTTTATATTATATTAATTAAAAAGTAAAAGATATATTTCAGTTTCCTTTTATAATATTGTTATAACATTGAGTTTTTAATTGGATATTTTTCTTTATATGAATAAGTTATGTGGATAAATATGTGTTTCTTGATGCATGATTGTTAGTCATGATTGTTAGTCATGATTGTTAACTTTCAAATATCTTATTAACTATTTATCTTTTTATATTCTGATCCGATCCAACTAGACCTGAAAAAATTTAATATATATCAATAGACATCTAACCTTTAAAATTCCCGACCCCCATAAAAAAAAATCCTAGATCCGTCACTGGTATTTAGCATTTATTCCATATTATTTTTGGGTCTCTTCTAACATTCAAGCTGCAAAGTTTCTAAAGTATCTTCATTTATTATTCAAACAATAATAACTTATCATTTTTAGTTCACTTCTATTTACTTTCATGACTAGGTGACTACATGTTCATTTAAGGGCGGTTTTAATTCTTGTGTGTAATTTAAGTTCATTTTTACAAATTTATTTAAATGTCTATGGTCACACTAGGTCAATTGCTTTAGACCTTTGTTATATTCATTCATGTGTTCTTCTTGCTAGTTTTAAACTTCATTGAAGATCGATTAGATCATCAATAATATGTCTAGTTTGTTTTGATTATGCCAAGATATAAAAAGAAGGAAATATTACACATAAAACAAAGGTTTATAACCAAGTTGGCAACACAACATAGTTATATAACAAGAACACTATTAGAAGCCAAAGACATTACAAATCAAAGTGACATACATAGCCATATGTGTCATCTTCGAACAAAACAATGTTCTTTGGTTATTTTTATTATACTATATATGTTTTTATAAACTTTCAGGACATGACATCCTCACTGCACCCTGCAAAAAAAAACAAACAAACAAACATATAAGTACATATACTACAAAAATTTCAATTAGTTAGTGTGTAGAAAAATTATATGTTATATCAATACCACACTAGCTTATGAAACTATAAGAAGTTTAAACAAAAACACATATTCGATCAACATACTTGGAGCAATCAGTGCTTGGGCTGATTTTGTAAGGGATGTTGACACCACACTTGCTGGGGAGGCTAGCGGCATTGGCGGGATTGATGCCAGAGTTGGAAGAATAAGCGCTCTTTAAGCAGCCACATGCAGCTTGACGATCAGGGGTTGTTTGTGCAGCGCTATTGAGTGATTTTACCCCACTGCAACAAGCGGGAGGCACATCACCACCTTTGCTTAGGTAGCCTAGGCATGGTGTCAAGTTGCTAACCACCTGACCACAGGTAATAGCCTCCGCGTAGGGTGCAACCACCAGCATGAAAGCCACCAATACCACACATAAAACCATCTTTGCCATATCGAAGGATATGAATGCTAACAAAACTTGTGTGAAACAATATCTTTGTTTTGTATGTTTCTAGTTAAGGTTGTTGGTGCTAGAAAACGTTGTTGAAGGTTACAATTTATAGGGGTGTTTGTTCATGTAATAATGTCTACGTGTATGAACGAATTAAATGGGTGTTGGAACTTGTTGGTTGGAAGTTGGTTTTAACATTATATAATAATGAAGTACGATTAATTAGATTGCGAACAAGTGTCATAGTACCGATTATTTGACATTTTGACAATCAAATTCATTGATAAATTTGTCTATTTGTTTGGAGAAAATGATTGTGACATAAAATAAAATAGACTAATTATCTCTTCACAAACGAAAGTGCAAAGTGAGATAGTGTTTAAATATGTTTAACCAAAATAACACTCGTTCTATTAATAATTTTCTAATATCTCCGGTGGCAAAGGTTGTAGAACGCAATTACTCCCGGAGATTTTATTAATGCGCTTTTTGTCACAAACTAATCGTAAAAACTAGGGCTGCAAACGAACTGAACGTTCAGCAAACAGTTCGTGAACCGTTCGGCGGGAAGTTCGTTTATGTTCGTTCGTTTAGTAAATGAACGAACACGAACACGAAAATTCCGTTCGTTTAGTTAAACGAACGAACATGAACACAACCCACGTTCGTTCATTTATGTTCGCGAACGTTCGATAATGTGTTCGTTTATGTTCGTTAGTGTTCGTTCGTGAATGTTCGATAAAATGTTCGTTTATATTCTTAATTATTGTGTTAGTTATTTTTATGACTATTATATAAAGTATTTTTTTCATATATATGTTAACTACTTATTATTTTTATTAGTTTTGTGTAATCTTTGTAATTAAAAAAATATAAATTTTATTCTAAAATAAATCTATAATAATTTGTATTCGTTTGTGTTTATGGTTTTTTTTGTGTTCATCATGTTCATGAACAGTTGTTTGTGTTCGTTTGTGTTCGGTAAGTGTTCGTGAACAGTTCGTGAACATGTTCATTTTCTTAATGAACGAACACGGACAAGAAATCTCGTTCAATAAGTGTTCGTGAACAGTTCATGAACAAGTTTATTTCTTAACGAACGAACACGAACAAGGCCTTGTTCGTGTTCGTTTGGTTCATTTGCAGCCCTAGTAAAAACTATCTACAACTAAATATTTAGCTTTCTTGTAATGCGGAATGTTTTAAAACAATGAATTTTACTTGTGGTGAGTGTATATATAGATGTTACTTGCTACTTGTATTTATAGACGCTACTTGTATTTATAATTAGATAAATCACAAATTTTGTCCTTTAAGTATACTTAAAATTATGGATCTTGTTCTTAAACTTTCATAATTACATTGAGCGCCCTTTATTTAAAAATTTATTACCCTTTATGTTCTTTCTACTAACTGAAGTTAATTTTTTCAGTTAGTTTTTTATAAAATACCATTTTACCCTTACTCGAAATCTACAATTTTCACTAATCTTTTATGTTTTTCTCTTTTTGTTTATATTTTATTTACTTTATTTCTCTCTAATTTTTTTTCTTTTCTGACCACTTTAATTTTAATAAACTTATTTTCTTAATAGTCATTTTACCCTTAACCCTTAAAATAACAAAATGTGTTATTATTACTCTTTTATTATTATTATTACTATTTTAATTTTATTTTATTTTCAATACTTTTATTTTATTTTTAGACCTTTTTTTTAAGAAATAATCATAAATATTAGTAGTATTTTTATTTTATTTTTTTATAATATGTACTTTTATTTATAGAATTTGTTTTCTTAATATATTTTTTATTTGTTCAATTTGTTCATTACCTTTGTAATAAAACTAATAGAAATTAGACAACTAAATTTTGAACTTTTTTGGTACAAGATTTTTTAATCGTTTCAAGTTATTTGGTTTAGGGTTTATATTCGAAACCGGTTGTAGAAAGTAAGATTTTGGTTTATGATATAAATTTTAGTTTTTTGTATTCAATCAAATGATTTGTTTTTAAATATAAATATAATGTGATAGCGCGTTACTTTAACTAAAAATAAAATATACTAAAAGGTTACTAAAGAACTACTCGGAGTTTTTAAATAAACAATCATTCAAATTTTTTTATTAAATGTACTTTTATTCATGGTTTTATTTAAACTGTTAATAATATTTTTTTATCAACAACAATCAAAGCCAAAACACTTAAAATTAAAACAAAACCGAACCAAATAATTATTAAGGGTTTGATTTGCTTTAGTTTGGTTTTAAGATTAAGTTTATTAAAAAATTTCAGTAAAAACGTTTAAATACTTCATATATCTATTTTAATTATACATATAGCTCAATTTAGAATAATTATAACTAAGTTAAATATAAAAAAAATCATATACTAAAATCATATGATCTCTAATAGGTTTCTAATATAAAACGTAAGTCAAACTATTTAAAATAATTAAAAATTCTTATACCAAAAGGTAATAGAAAAACGATGATGAATCAAAATCGATTACTAGTTTAAATTTATAACATAAAAAAATATTGTAAGCTCTCCATCATGTTCTCGTATGATTAGAAGGTAGATAACTAATTTTTAAAAATAAAAAATATAATAAATAAAATATATATATATATATATATATAATTATATTTTATAAAAAATATTTAAGTAATAATATTTCATATAAGTTATAAAATAAAAATTGATTAAAAAGATAAAATAAATAAAATAAAAACAAAATGAAAATAGTAAAAGATTAAGAAAAATTGCAGATTTCATCCTTTAAGGGATAAAGGTAAAATGGTACATTCACACAAAACTAACTGAAAAAGTTAACTTCAGTTAGTAAAGACTTAAAATGTAATAAATTTTTAATTAAATGACACTCAATGTAATTATCAAAGTTTAAAAAAAAATCCATAATTTTAAACATACGTGAAGAACAATATTTGTAATTTACTTTAGATTCTACTTGGATTGCCCTTATAGTTAAAATGACAGTCATATATTATTAATTATAATTGTGAGTATAAATTATTAAAAAATTACTTTCTAATACAAAAGAAAAAACTTACTTTCTTTTTCTTTCAACAAAAGTTCAACTAACGAAAAAATACAAAAAATCTAGTTGTTAAATACATATTAGTATATATTATTTAATTCACGATATTAATATTCTTTTACCGACTTTTTTTAACAAGCACATATACTAATCTTAGATTGCATCATAAAATACTCATATCTAAATGGATCCAAGTTCACTTCAGAAAGCTTTCGTTTCTTACTATTAAACTACAACTTAATTAACATTTATTTTACTAACTAGAAAAAGATACGTCAAAGCTTTTAAACCTAACTCAATAGATTTTTTATTTTCTCGCAGTAGTAGATTTCCTTTTTGATGGTGTTTATAAACTAGTCAAGTTTTTTTTGAATTTGTAACCTTGTCGATGATGGAATACGTGTAAAAGGTTTTGTGGATGAAAGAAACCAACCATTAGAAATTGAACATGTTAGTGAGTAACCAATAAATTTGCATCAAGGAATAACTAGACCGGAATAGACGTGCAATAATTAGAAATCGAATTGAAAATTTGAAATTCCTTCTCTTATAACAAGAAATTAATTCTTAAACTTAATTTAAATTACAATAATAAATACTAGAAATAATGTATATGCTTATTATGTTTTAAAAATTACACATATAGGTTAGGTAACAATTTGGCAGGGGAAACCACCTTTATTTATTTATTATACAAGGATTGTTTTGTTACTTACAAGGGGATTAGAGTAAAACTTTTGTAAACAAATATAAAATCTTTTAGGATTTGTAGACCCTTCTACAAGTTCCTCTTATAAGTTTTCTTCATTATCCTAGCATTAATTCATAGTATCGATTACTTATGATACATGCTTAAAGATGGATGCCAGCTTATGGTGACGGGTTAAATGTTCAAAGATCGTATTTGTTTCAAATGTGCTTAAAACGCTTGGATTTATTGGCATACTCCTATTCTTCTCATTGGGGAGACCTACAATTATCAATTAAGAATCTTACAACGGGGTGCTTGCTCTACCGATGTAACACTGGTTAGGGGTTGTGACCGCTCCCCCTAATAAGTCTAAGCCATGACAAAACAAGTAATGCTTATTATAAGTGAAATGTTATGCTGACACAAGGGGTCTTTAAAGATTAGTTCCTTTTGCAACATTGACAGACGTTAAGGTTAGGGACTAATTTGCAACAGGGTAACAAAACTTTGTGCATTATAATTTGTATCTAAACTTTAGTGGTTTGTATTTATTTTTGTTTTTTTTTCTTTTTTTAGTTTACTTATTTTTAACCCCAATATTTTTACATTTTTTACAACTTAACCTCTACTATTTTTCATTTTCAACTTTGGTTGCCTATACATTTCATCTTTTACAATATTTTTGTTTTATGTTTCGGTTTAAATTTTACGAGTTAACACCTTAAAACGTGAGCATGTGTTTCAACATTTTTAAACCTATTTTTTCCATGTTTTATGGTCCCACAACGTGCGAGTCTTAGATCGACTTAGTTATTTTTTTTTGTTTTACATTTCACATGCACAGTTCAATATTTTTACGACTACTTTACGTTCATATTTATTTTCCCTTATTTTGTTTTTTTAATACGAGTTTTTCTAGTGTTGTTAGTTGTTGATAGTGGAGTGAAATATGTATTACTTGGCATGATTTTACGTCTCCTGTTGAAACGTGAGAGACTTGATACCAATATAAACTAATAACCAAAAACACCATCACTGTCATATGGCTTAGAATGAGTTTAGAAAAATGTAAGAACATAGCATGGCTCCTATCATTCGGGTTAATAAATCTAGACAAAAGTACGACAAACATCCTTTAGTTTATAGAAGATTGCAGGTGTCATTTTTTATCTTCAAAACATTAAAATCAAAGAACTTTTTATTATTTAAAAAAATACTACTTAACACAATAGAATCCTACAAAAACACATTACAATTTCAGTTAATATTAAAACACCCTTAATATAATCAAACACTACTCGTCTAATCGAACAACTACGCTTAACTTATGAGCCTTCCTTAGGAGGATGTTCTTTGTTTTTTTTACCAACCCCTCAATTAATTGAGGGTTCGTGAAATTTATTTAAAACTAGAATATACTTTTAGTTAAATAATGTCACACCCCAACCTTGACGGCGAAAACGTCGAGGAGTGAGAGTTAAGATCGTTCACAGCCACATAACACTATTATTAAATCCAAAAATATTATTCATAAGTTTCAAAGGTCCATTACAAGCATAAGTCTCAAATAAGAAAACATAATAAGAAATTTAACAAGCTCATTCATTAAATTAACTAGGTCCATTCCTAGGTGTGAACAGCTTCAAAAATAACGATCAAGCTTGAGTATTTCTTGAAACATGTTAAAAATAAAAGGTCAACATAATGTTGGTGAGATTTCTATAGTTTTTGATACATAAGTATATAAAAAATGGCAATTCATGTTGTAAGTTAGAGAACAAGGTAAACTAGGGATGTAAGACAGAATGCACAATCAAACCTCGACAAAGTTTTACAAGTCTCAAACGTTTACAAGTATATACGATTAGCTAAGTGTACTTGGATCAACCAAGCAGGCTTGTCTGGCCCATAGATTTATGATTTTGCTAGGCTAGCAATAGTTAATGGTTGTACATATATTCGACATTACATGGTAGCCACAAAGTTCAACTAACCACAACATACAAGTAAATTGTCATAAGTTTACAAGAATCAAACGTGTTTACAAGTGCAAAGTTTATAGTGTAACATGTTTCACCCCAAAAGTGTAAAAACATAAAAAGAGGTATAGAAATACTCATATGGTCAATAAATATAAATTTGACGATTGTTAAGAAATGTAATAAGCACGATCCAATGTAATGTTTCACAATGCACCTAAAAATATAAATATATTTTCAAGGTTTAAGTTTATTTATAACAAGCTTAACGTTTTAACGAGAACTAGGTTTTAGATGGAATTTGGTATTTAGAGTTTTTATCAATTATATTAAATAATAAAAGAAAAGAAATATAAGAGTTAAGCATTTTAGTTTTTTTTAAAACATAAGGAAACCATTTGTACTACAACTTAGTTACAAAGTTCAGTAACGTGTAAAACTTTTAAAATTACCCTTATTTTATACAACAATATACGCTTATTATTTAAATAAACAACAATATTTAAAGTCTATTTTACTTATGAAAACAAATATTTTATATAATTTATTTGGACTAACAATAATTTAGCAAAACAATACTTTAAGTCTAACTTGTATAAAAATATATTATTTGTACAAATAATGATTCTATAAGTTAAATAATATTTAAGGTCCAATTTATAAAATTAATTATATTGTTTGTCTATAACATATAATAAAATGTAAAGACACCTTATGAAATAAATTAATAGAAAATGGCAGAGTGTCTAAAAAAACAACAAGTTTACAATTTGATTTTTATAATTTTTAGAAAAAAAAATCTGAATTAAAACAAAGACTAAAAAGCCTTAAAACTAAAACTGGAGGTTCCTCGGGTTCGAACCGGGGACCTCTTGTTTAGAAGTCACCAAAGTTACCACTTGAACCAAGGCCTCAGCCGTGTTTAAAGATAGTTTTTAAAATGTAAAAACACTAATCAAATAAACCCCAGAAATCTCAAGAACCCTAGATTCATTATCGATCAAACTGATGTCTCAATCAATGTTGTTAACAAGAACGATCATGGGGCTTTTGATCCCCAACTAAAATCGAGTGTGCCATATTGGTTAATTACCTAGTTAGTGTTAGTTTGATGATGAACGAGTACAGAACAGGTCGCGACTTTCTTAGCACAGATTTGATACCCAAATGACGATGATAAATAAATTCGTTGCACAGGTAGTCCCTAATGAATCCAATGATGAAAAGCCCTCTGTTTATTTCGAGTTTTGAAACCTTGATGATAGTGTTCGAATAGTTGCAGGTCGCGATGAAAGATGACGATAGAATTTGATGGTTGTGTTTGTTTTAGGTGAAATTGAGAGATGTAAACGATTAGGATCACTTAGATGATTGTTTTGGATTAGTTTAATTAGGTTATAATTGGGTTTAAATGGTCGAACGGTTATGGCGTTCAATGTCATCGGTTATACGATGATTTAGGTAGTAACCGATGGTTTAAACACAATTAAGTCACTCATTTAAGTTCGAATCACACACACAAAATGTTTTGGATCCGTTTCGGGCTTCGAAATCGATTATTTTGACGATTTTAGGGTCGCCGGAGTTGCGGCCGGAAAAACGGGCTAAGGGGAGAAAGAGGGAATAAGTTCAATTAATTACAACTTTGGTCCCTGTAGTTTTGTTTTTATTATTTTATGTTAAAACATCCTATTTCAAGTTTCCAAAATAACAAAACACCCTCCTTTGAGTTAATAAACTTCAAGTTTTAAATATTATACTTTATTTTAAGTTTGAAAACTTTTATAAATTATTATTACTATTATTATTATTATTAATGATATTATTATTATTATTATGATTATAATTTATTTATTAAGTAATAATTAATATTATTAACCTTTAAACTAAAGGATTAAAATATAAAAGAGTTATAAGCATAAATGGCCCATAAGTTTCACACATGACAAAAATGATCCTTTCGAGAATTTAACGATGCAACATTTTAATTAACTCAAAAATACAGGAACGGTTTGTGAAATTTACTCAAAAATTAATAAAAACAACTAGTCATATGCCAACAAGTTTGTCAATCGCTATTATATCTTATATTAAAAAATAAATAAATTAGGGTAGTAATATATAGTTATATAAAATTATATTGTAAAATATATTAGAGGTAAAAAAATATAGGGTTAACCCTGTATTAATAAAATAAGTATAATATATTAAGGTATAATTATTTATTGTTATATAATTATAATTTATATTATTAAAAGTTATGATAAAAATATATAATTTGTATTTAATATCTATATTAAAATAAATATATATTAAAAGTTTATATGTATAACAAATTTTATAGTAAAAGCTCATTACAAAAAACATCCTTTTAACTTAGGTTTAGAATTTCAATAAAAGTTCTTTTAAGTATAGAAATACTAAAATGTTCTTGACTTAAAAGAAAATTTTAACGTCCGTTAATATAAATGATGAAATATGTTATAAAAAATATACCTAAAAGAAGTATTTTTTAAATATAAACGATGATACATCTAATTTTCGATAAATCTAATATCCAAAATCCGAATCCTTGTGAACTGAACTTATGTTACATCATATGGTTGGCGACTATTATTTTATCAATTCTGCCCATTATTACCCCCTCACTTCTAATAATTACTCATTAACCCTTCAACCTCTAACAATCCTTTGTTTATCAATGCACTTCACCTTTGATCTCAAACAACTTTGATCATGCATGGTAAGCTTCACCTTCAGAAGCTCATCAATGGCGGATTAACCTCCATCACCCACTTCTCCACCACCATATATCCATCATCAAAACCACCACCAGACAAATTCCTTCACCTCTGTTCAATCAACCGCATCACTGAAGCATTCAACACCTTCAATTCACACATATATTCAGACCCATCACTCTACTCATACCTCTTAAAATCTTCCATACAAATCCACTCACTTTCACTCGTGCAACAGCTCCATTCTTTGATTATCACATCTGGGTGCTCTTCCACAAGGTTTGTCACCAATCATCTCCTCAATGCGTACGTGAAATTTGGTCAGTTGAAGGTTGCACTCTTGTTGTTCGACGTAATGCCCAAGAGAAACATCATGTCTTGTAACATATTGATTGGTGGGTTCGTGCAAAGTGGTGAGTTGGATCATGCGCGTAAGGTGTTTGATGAAATGCCTGAGAGAAACATCGCGACGTGGAATGCGATGATCGCGGGTTTGATTGATTTCGAGTGTAATGTGGAGGCTTTGAGACTTTTGTCTGAAATGTGTGATTTGGGGTTTTACCCTGATGAGTTTACTCTTGGCAGGTGAGGTGCAGTTTCTTGATCATTTGGGAAAGTTTGAAGCTTTGTGTGTTTCTTATGTGATTTGTTTTTGTCAGTGCTCTTCGCGGTTGTGCTGGTTTAAAGAGTCTACGCGCAGGCTGCCAGATACACGCGTATGCAGTTAAAAGCGGTTTGGAAGTGAATGTGGTTGTCGGGAGTTCACTCGCGCACATGTACATCAAATCTGGAAGTCTTGCAGAGGGTGAAAATGTGATCAAATCTATGCCTGTTCATAGTGTTGCGGTTTATAATACGCTGATCGCAGGTAGAGCTCAAAGTGGATGTAACGAGGAAGCGTTAAACCAATATCATATCATGAAAGTATCAGGGTTCAAACCGGATAAAATCACGTTTGTAACTGTTCTCAGTTCGTGTTCACAGCTGGCGACGCTTGGTCAAGGTCAACAGATTCACGCAGAAGCAATAAAGTCAGGTGCTACTTCATCAGTTTCGGTCCTTAGCTCCTTGATTAGCATGTATTCAAGATGTGGGTGCTTTAAAGATTCTCTAAAAGCGTTTTCAGAAACTACAGTTCACGATGTTGTACTCTGGAGTTCGATGATTGCAGCTTATGGGTTTCATGGAATGGGGAAAGAGGCAGTCGGGTTATTCGATCAAATGGAGAAAGAAGGATTAGAACCGAATGATGTTACTTTCTTGAGTTTGCTCTATGCTTGTAGTCATTGCGGTTTGAAAGATCAAGGGATCAAGATTTTTGATCTAATGACAGAAAAATATAAACTTGCGCCTCAGTTAGAACATTACACATGTGTAGTTGATCTACTTGGGCGTTCAGGTCGTTTAGAGGAAGCAGAAAATGTTATTAGATCTATGCCTGCAGACGTGAGGGCGGATTCTATCATATGGAAAACGTTATTATCCGCTTGCAGAATACACAAAAATGCTGACATGGCAAAAAGAATAGCTGAAGAAGTCATACGGGTGGACCCACACGACTCAGCATCATACGTCTTACTATCGAACATACAAGCGTCTGCTAAACAATGGCACGTTGTATCAGATTTCAGGAAGGCGATGAGAGATAAGAGAGTGAAAAAGGAGCCTGGTGTAAGCTGGTTCGAGATGAAGAATCAAGTTCATCAGTTTTGTATGAGCGATAAATCACATCCAGAGTCAGAAAAGATCAAACTTTATCTAAAAGAATTGACGGGCGAGATGAAGTTGTTGGGTTATAAACCCGATTATGGGTCCATTTTGCATGATATGGATCTTGAGGAGAAGGAAGATGACTTGTTTCAACATAGTGAGAAGCTGGCCATTGCTTTTGCTCTAATGAACACCCCTGATTGTGTTCCAATAAGGATTATGAAGAATTTACGAGTGTGTAACGATTGTCATGTGGCGATTAAGTATATATCCGCGATAAAAAAGCGTGAGATTATTGTGCGCGATACTAGTAGATTTCATCATTTTAAAGAAGGCCAGTGTTCATGTGGAGATTATTGGTAAGAAGATGTTATGTTCCATTCATTTTTTTGATTTGAAGTGTTAACCTTCTTCTGCTGACAAGTGAGTAAGCATACAAGTCTCATGTTTTAAGAAACAAAATCTTGAATGCTTGAAGGTTCAAATTGTTGTTTGTAAGCTTATATGATCAATTATAGTGTTAGTTATAGTGATTCTGTTTTTAAAAGTGAGAACATATTACTAGAAAAACTCAGAAAACTATATTAATATCATGTAACCAATGAATTAAACTGCTGAGAATACATGGTCTTTATAGAAAATGATTTGGGTTTTGATGGATCTCAAGGAATTTGCTCGTAGTTTACCCTACCTCAACTTCTACTTTTCTCTTTTGAGAATATTTTATAGACAAAACTAATTTTAAGTTGTAAACGGTAACAATGTATAAATATGGGCCGTTTTTTATTTTAACTTGTTAAACAACATTGTTGATTAGTAAATTTATTGCGAGTTTTAATATAGAGACACTCACTTGGATAAATCGACACCCACCTATACGTCGTGTATGGTACCATGCGCGGCGTATAGAGTCGAGAACACTGAAAACGAGAAAAAATTACAGGGGGTGCTGTCAGTGGCTATATGCCACATATAGGGCTATACGACAAATTCAGGGGGCTATCAGAGAGGTTATAAGTCACGTATATGGTTATACAACCCTCTTATACGACGCATATGAGACTATAGGATACGTATAGAAATTTGAGATGTTGATTTATAATTTTGTGATGTCTAAATATCAATTCCCTGTAACATGATATATCATTAATGCAATGTAGAGGAAATATCAAATATAGATGATTAAAATTATAAAAAGTATAAAAAGTATTCATTGATCACGTTAAATTAACACTTAATCCGAGGCGACGATAATTTTCTAATTAAACTAAAGTTGGTTATGACTCAAAGGGGAAAAGAGGGTGATTGACGTAATTATTGAATTTTTTATCTAATTTCATAATTTTTTTAAAACAAATAATATTGATGTACTTAGTTACAAGAGACTTATACCACAAAATTAAAATTTTCAGTATCTAGAATACGAGTAATATACATATAGTAGATGCAAAATGATATATAGTAAATAAAATTAAGAATTTGTAAGTGAGTTAACACTTAACAATAGATCTAAAGCTCAATCAAAATATTATCACTCGATAGACTTTATTCTCTTTTACTCGTTAAATCTAATTTATATACATTTAGTGTACAATCTTTAACAACTTCACTCTTGCTTGTTTGATTATCCTATGGAAATTTTGTATTTTATACAATAATTTTTCTATAGGTTTAATTGAATTTCGAAAATACTTTCGCGACGTTTACATTTTGATACTTAAAACATAGGTTAACCTGTCACAAAGCACTTTTTAGCTGGTCTGTTCAGATTCTGACCCGCCACAAAACACGGTTTTAAACCCGCTATACATACATACACACACACTAACGTGTAACTTTATCTTCTTCTATTCTTACAAACGTCAATTATTTTGTTAAATATGTCACTATAAAATCTTGAAACCAAACTGAAATTCAAAAACATTTTTTAACCACACTTAAAATAATAACCTGCCCGGTTTACTGATCTCAAATCCAATAATCAATACAAATCCTTCGTTTTTTTATAAACTATTAGCAATTTTCTAGTCTATTTCAAGCATCCTACTAATAGTTAAATTAAACTATTAATCATTTATTAACTTCAACTACAGCTAGGTACGACTTTAAATTATTATTTCTTTTTAACGTAGACTTTTAATTATTTATAATTAATGACAAGTGGGATTGCAATTGTTTTGCAACCAATTAAAGAAGATTTGGGAGAAGAGACTTTGTGTTTCCGTGTAGCTTATCATCAAAGTCTATACATAGATTGCGTTTAGGATGTTTAATACCCAATATTACACGTTAATTAATTGACTGGTCTAACCATTAATCTTTAAGCTACATTCATTTTTATACCGAAATTTAACCATTAATACATTCTTTTACTGTTAGTGTGTTCACCCATCATGTTTACCATTGAAGTTTCTTTCATTTATAGTCAATACATCCAAAACACGTTAATGATATTTGAGTTGGAATATCAGATCAACGAAACCCTCGCCCTTTCACCCCACCTCCGCTATGATCATTCCACACCTAAGGAGAAAGCCAGTAGAATCCAAATGGAACAATTACAACAAGCCTATGGCTACACCAAACACAATCCAAGACATGGGCAAGATCGGGCCGACAATGATAGTAGTGATGGATGAAGCTCAACTGAGAAAAACTTAAATAAACTCGTATATGAGCTACTAAAGAATGAGCTACTAAAGAATGTCCCATTAGAAGTTCAACCGAGAAAAACTTAAATAAACTCGAACCTAAATATATTAGATTTGATTTAATGAACCAACATGAGTTTGGCTTCAAATGCTAAACATAACTAGACTCACAAGTCTGTTATCTAAAAACATACAATAATTTTCTTATTATAACATAATATTATTATCTATAAATATTTATTTACGAGCTTTAGAAATATAAAATTATATGTTATATATACATAAACAAAATAACTAAATAATTAATAAATAATACATAATTCAACCTTGTTTTTGAGAATTCAATCACCACCTTAAGCTTTAGGCATAAGACTCGAAACGACACAAACTTAACACTAAGCTTCCCTAAGTTAAGCGACTTGAGTCAAAGCTTGCACTCGGCTTTGAGTGAGATATTAAGATAAAAGAAAGATTAAAGATAGTCTCAGTAATTTTTTTAAAACAACAACTCACACGTTAATATGCTACTACTTCCAAATTATAACAATTCTTAATCTATTCGTGCCAAAATCTAAACTATAGTATTCTCTAAAGAGTATTTGTAAAAATTTAGAACTTTATTTACTAGTGGCAATAAATGCAAGCAAACAAGTACATTCGAAATTTTGACCAAACACAACAATAGCTTATGTAATTTACTCTATCTGTCACTTAAATGCAAATTTATCTAAAATGTACAGTTGAAAATAATATATAATATCGGATAGCCCATTGATAATAGTTAAAACTTGCAAATCTGATACAAAAAATAATCGACTTGATCTATTTTATCTTGAAGAGCGTGTAAAAATAACTTCTTTTTTGGGGTGTGAACGGGTAAGAATGTAGTATGAAGCGTGACATTGAGATAACTTAGAAAATTAATCATCATAAATAAAACTTACCAACATGGTACTGTCGGTGAAATAGAGTACATGATAAGCATAATAGTTGTATATCAATTAATACGTAATAACATTAATTAACTTATTTGTATTTCGTATACATATATATATATGTTTGCATGTTACCAATGAAGCCATGCATATCAAACTTTGCAATTGAGAATTTGAGATAGCTTTCTTTTTATTATAAAGATGATGAGACAACAATGGTTTTTCATTCTTGCATTGGTTGCTTTAGGAGTGATGGTTAGCGGTACTCGGGCGGCAATAGGGATGCCGCCTGAGGCTGCACCGTTAATCCGACATTTCTATAAGGTGCATAATACGTGTGCTAATGTGGAGCCGTTTATTCGGCACCAGGTTAAGCTTGTATGGGAGAATGACAAGGCGGTTGCTCCGAAGCTCATCAAGTTGTTATATGCTGACTGTATGGTTAATGTATGTTATTTTGATTTTTCACGTTCAAATGTGTTACTGTCAAATTGGTTATTACTGGCATAAGTCTAACGATTTTGCCTTCGCGTGTGCGTGGATGTAACAGGGGTGTGATGCATCGATTCTTCTAGACGGACCAAACACAGAGAAATCATCACCAAAAACGCGCTTTCTAGGAGCGTTCGTGCTTATTGACAAAATCAAGCAAGTCTTGGAAGCACGGTGCCCAGGAGCCGTATCGTGTGCCGACATTCTCAACATTGCAGCACGCGATGCCGTTTATTTCGTAAGTGAAGTCCCTTTACACATTGCAAGTTAGCTCTAGATTTGAAATAAGTCTGTTTGACTAACATTAAAGTCAACTCTATGCTAAATTTGAACAGTCGGGTGGACCGTCTTATCCGGTTTTCTTGGGAAGAAGAGACGGGCTTGAATCAAACGCAGCATGGATCGACTTTCCCTCGCCTTCCATGTCTTGGGAATCGACTTTGGCATACTTTCAATCTAAAGGCTTAGACGTGCAAGACATGGTTACACTCCTCGGTAAGGCATCCATGACTTATGAATAACTTGATTCGCGTAGTAACATTATTGTTTCTGTAATCATAACAACAGACTTATTATGCGTATAAAAATAGACAAACGTGTTTGCAAGTCAGGCAAACCCATATCCGCTGCTCTGTCTGCTATCTTTTGATCACAAAATACCAAACTCTTTAAGTATGATTCAGAATCGCGCTTTTTCGTCACATTCTTTGTAACTTTTCTACAACTTACAACTTTCAGGAGCACATATGATGGGCCGAGTTCGATGCAATAACATTCTTGATCGCCTGTACAATTTCAACAATACTGGAAAACCTGACCCCACAATGGAAGAATCTACATTGAGTTATCTGAGGAAGCAATGCCCTCCAAAGGTGAGGTTGGGTCAGCCCAACCCGCTCATCAACTTAAACCCAAGTAACCCGACCCATCGCTTCACCAACTCTTATTACTCGAGAGTGTTGACCAATAAAGCTGTCTTAGGAGTTGACCAGCAGCTTCGGTACGGTGGTGACACGTATGAATTGACTGATCAATTTGCTTCATCGTTTGAAGATTTTAAGGGGGAGTTTGCTTTCTCAATGAGTAGGATGGGTGGGCTCAAGGTTTTGACGGGAACCAAGGGTCAGATTCGACTCAATTGCCGTATGGTCAACAAGTAGATTGAATGCGGTTATTTAATATATTAATAAATATTTGGATTGTGTTCATTCAAGTAATCAAAATTTATTTCTCTGCTGAAATATAAGAATTGTAATGAGTTCTTTGATTCTAAGTTTACAAGTTGTATATTTCTTGAAATTATAAGTTTCCAGCCCCACCCCGACCACCTTAAAATTAAAAAGAGCGTTGAACAAAGTACGTGGCACAAGTAAAGAGATTGTACTCTCCTAACCTGCATGAGGTAACCATTATCAACTTATGTCAAGATGGAATTTTTAAGCTCCAATTGACTATCCTGAAAGATCGAACAAAACACAATAAGAAACAGGTCAAATGGGTCAAACGTGATAAAAGTCATCTGAAATGTATTCAAATGCATAAAACCCTCCAAAATCCCATATTTAAAAAAAAAAAGTGTAATCAACTGTTGTAGTCGTATCATTTTTAAAATCACATTATTTATTTATAAAAATTTAAAGGAGTGTAAAAATGTGTTGGAGGGTCACCCAACCTGTTCTGACCCGCACTAACAAAACTACTACCCAACCCGCCAGATCAGGCTCATTTTGCCTCCCCCGCCTCAAATACTCAAACATGAGTGACACCGGACACTACGAAAAAATAGATAAACTCGTTTTTTAACGGCCTTAACCACTCCTATTCCTACCACACCTCCACCCATGACCTGGGATTGAACCCATGGCCTCCACCCTAAGAGCTTGTGCCTCTACCATGTGGGCTAGCCCCACAATGGCTAGAGAAACACAGTTATCTAGATGTTTGGAGCACGTTTTGGTCACATTTACTGAACAAAAACTATTACCAGTTCTAGTAGATTATGATTTTTCAGCAGTTGTATGCTAATCTAAATAATTTCCAACCATGATAATCTACAAAAAGAGTTACATCTATAGAGATGTAGTTTATGCACTAAGACAACGATACAATTTCCAACAGTTTTTAGAATTTTCTAATGTTCAAAAAGGGCCCATCGAACGTTACGACAAACTAGAAAAATAGTCTCATCTGGAACCATATCCAGTTGAACATTAGAAAAATATTGAATTTATGCATTACAGATTAGCAAGTACCTTGAAAGAAGATTGGTTTTGGAATGAAGTTGATGACTGTACAAATGGCATAAGCACTCTGGTATTAAAAGAAAAAAAAGGCTAAATTTACTGTTGTGCAACTCAAACGAGAATTCAAAGATGGACACCTCAGCATGGATAAAATTTTGAGCACAAACTTCACGCAAAACAAGCTAGACATCATAGCTAGCAGCTGGGCTTCGGTTCTTGATCAGCTGCATTAAATAAAAATATTGTTCAAAACATATGTGTAAAATCTAATATGATTAATAACTGCACTGTGAACCAAAAAGAAAATAAGCTTAGATGATAATGAAATAAATGAATGTTATATTATGCTTAAACCTATAAAAGTATTTCTTCCGGAGTTAATGGCTGTGCGTATGCATCTTTTAACCCTAATCTTCAGCATATTGTCATTGAATATCTATATCATAAAATGCACACAAGTTAAATATGTATTTGATATCATGTGTTAATCAGATATAGAGATTAAAACAAGTACATTTCACCTGCTTTTATCAGAAATAAAAAGAGGGAAAAGAACATAAAGTTGAAATTGATACAGATTCTGTAGATAAAACAGGAAGCATTATCACTTGCCTTTATCAGATCATCAATTGAATGAGTTTCTCTCATGAGTTTATGGCGGTTAAGAATAAGAATTGCTGCTACACAAAATATAGGCAATTCATCATCACCATTTTTTGATGATATTATAGTGCATATCTGAAAACGGTCGGTTTTTGACCACAAGTTTTTTGTCAAACCACAAAAAGGGTGGTTTGGTGTAGGTTTTATTCCATCGTTTTCAGAATTCGGGGGCTCTAGATTTCCGCCTTTCACTTCTAAGCCACCTTTTGAACCATCATTTCCATGGTCAACAATTTCCTCTCCTTTGACTGTAACTGACTCCGTTGGGATCTGTAGGACCAGAAGTTCAGGACAACTATTCTCCAGATTGAAAGCTAAGGATTCATCAAAATCAGCAGCCCACATCATCTGCTGACAACAAAGGGGAAATTTAGCGATTATTAAATATTTTAAAGTTTGCCTATCAAAGAGTTGTTCATTTAGTATCATGACAAGAAATCAAATCAGAATGGAATACCTCGGTACGCTTGTGACATACTAAAAAGAAATGCCAATGCTTGTAATAAGATGCATAATATTTAATTTGGTACACAAATCATAAATGTTCACACAACATATATTAGCTATTCAAATTGATTGGAAATGATATACAAATAAGCAATTCTTCTATGTTAATGCATGAGGGCATGTCCTCCTCCCTCCTTTATTTCTGAATTATATTTCATATTTTCCCATGCAAAAGATTTGGTTTTGAATATTGGTTCTGAATAATCCATTTATGTGGCATTCCATTGTTGGCTTGTTGCCTTGTTCGATTCCAAGATTATACAAATTGGTTTTGGGAGCACTATAAAGAAGAGGTTGAGCCAAGTGCACAAGTCATTTAATGATAGAATTTGTGGGTGTAACTATTATGTTTCAAAGCTAATATTTGAATCTGTTGGAAATCATATAATATCCATATTTATTTATGATAAAGTGAATCATGCCCAAATTATTAAAGGCAAATGGGATGAAAACTCTCCATGTTTTTCATACATTATAGACTATAGTAGATGAACCGGGGGAGGGGAGGGGAGATTGAAGGTACAATCAGATCAGAATGAGGCGATTTCAAACATATTTTCACTGCAATTGTAATCTAAAGAATTTTGCTACACTATTACATAGTGTCGAAAAATTAGTGTTAGATGGAAAAGAATTAGCACATGAAGAACTATCGCATACATTTAGTGAATCTTGACACACATTGAGCATTTGAGATTTCATTGAATTTGGAGTCCAATGTTTGAGTACTTGTATAACGAGATCAGTTTTAACTCAAACAAACTCACAAATTGGAATTTGGAGAATGTTTAAGAACAAGATTTAGACCCTAGGCATACTTAATTAGGGTTTCTACTTGTAATATTTAAATTGGAATAGAACAAAGTTGAACAGGAACTTTTCGGAGTCAGCTGTATTATTTTATATTAAATCAACATAGATTCGTTCAGATCAACTTCAGACTAATAAGGGTACTTAGAAAAAGTTTAGGTCTCTCACATATTTTTCAATCAGTTCAAGTGTACTTTGGTTGTTTAATACATGTGGTTATAGCCACAACATACCATAAAACTAAATAATATCATAGTCAAACAGGTAAACCAAGAAAAATATATACCTCCCACATGCAAAGTGCCTCATTGAAAGATAACTCTCTACGAAAAAGTACTAGAAGCATCCGGAAGGCAAAATGAAGGCTTTCAGCACCTATTTGTGACAAATGAGTGAACATTTCCCTGTCTACATGTTCTAAAATATGCCAAAGTGCCTCCAATTGCTTCATCACACCCGTTGTTCCTTCCATCTGAAAATTTTCACGCTTGATAGGGAAAAATAAAGGATATAAAAGTATTAGTGAACAGGCCTTAAACATACACACACAAATAATTAGGAACAAAAATTGTATTAAAAAGTAACCAACTTTCTTTTTGTGAGAAAAAAGAAACATTAAAGTTTAAAAAAAGATTGATTGAAGGTAACCAACTTTCTTTTTGCCAGAAAAAAAACCCATTAAAGTTTAAGAAAAGATTGATTGAAGGTAAACAATTTTCAAAAGCATCAACTGAAAGTAATCGAACCGGTAAAGGGTAACTTTTGACCATCTTTGCTTTCTTTCTTTCCAAGATAAGTTGGTACCAGAAACTGAAATCAGACCAAAGTTGGTAACTATTCATGCAATTGCCATGTTAGATAAATGTTTAAGTTTAGAAATACCATTCTCCTTAAAAGCATCTCAAAGCACCAAAAAGCATCAGCATCATCCTCGAAGAGCACAACAAAAGGAGATAGTAAATCACTCATACCTGCAACCACAGTTGCATAAACTTCATAATTTAACAAAGGAGATAATTTAAGAAAATGAGAGGCAGAAAAACAACCTTGACAATATCCTGTCGCAGGATCAACCCAGGCATAAACAGCAAGAATATCTGACAACCGAGCTAAATTTTTTGTATCCTCATAAAATTCGAGATGAGTGTCGGTTCTAACAACATCAACAACTGGGAAAAGAAACGAACAGGAACTCGACAAATTAACTTGTGAATGAGTTGATTTAGGTTAAGGGCTTAAACAGGTCGAAGGCACCCAAGGTGTATAGTTAATGCATAAAACCTCATAAACCAATTTATTTAAAAAGAAGATTAAAAAAAGTTTCAAATAAATATAGTTTTTAGAATCAGAATGGATGCTACAAGTTTATAAAAGATATAGAACTTTTGTACAAAAAGTATTTAGGTTCAACCCATCTGATCCAACTTGTTTCAACCTGTGCCAAGGGACTACCTGGTTACCCAACCTACCTGGCTCAGCCTTTTTTCTACCTCTAAGAGAAAACATAATAATATCAAGGCAAAATAAACATCAAGTATTCCTCATTATGTATGGCAAGGTAAAACTTACCTATTTGGTGTAAAGTCCAAAGCCACTCAGATACTCCATCTCGATCTGACTTGGACTTCGAGTTCTTTCATGGGATGTCACCAAGTTTACAACAGGAATTTCAGGCAAATCTTTCTTTCTTTGTATGTCATCATTTTCTATTTCATTGTCTAAATTGCTAGATCTAGGCACTTCGTTTATAGAGTTATTAGTACATGTAGAATTATCAGATGCTGAAACATCCATTACTAGATCTACATTGTTATTAATTTGAAAATCATACACATGATCATCTTCAAATCTAAGCTTACGCCTTGTAGAATGTCTTTCGTCATTTGATTTACACTCATTCTTATCTATCAGACCACTATTTTCAAATAAATTTGTAACTGGTAAAGGAGGAAAATCATAATAACTTGAATTTCTATATTCCGATCCATCCCCTTCGCTTCTTGATTTTGGGTAATTGGTACTGTATGGAGTATATAAATCATCATGTGATGCACAGTCGGAGCAATCGGAAAAAGATTCTAATCTGTCAGAAACATCATTTGATGTTTGCTCATGTTTTATTTCAGATTTTTGTTTTTTGTCTTCTTTAGCCACTGTTCTCATATCCATGACTTTTGTCCCCACACCATAGGCTAAGGAGCCAGTACCAATGCTAGAATGCATTGATTGGCATTGCTTAATAAGGTCTCGGTACCGTTCCCTGCATTTAAAGTTTTTATCAAACAATAAATATATCAAATCTAAAAAACAAAGTTTATGAAGTATAGTATGTACATGACATTTCAATCACTTCTACATCATAAAAAAGCTACATACACATCCTCTTAAATATGGAACCATGAGAAAGTTTCAGAATAAAGTGACACAATTCACTGCCCAAGCTTAGTTGTGTGTAGTACATATAAAAAGCAATAACAATTAAAAAAAATTCAGTAAATCCTAACTGAAAACCTCCAACTGATATGATCCAACTTAATTTTGAAAAAATAATATTTTGGTCCTTATTTCTGAAAGAAAAAAAGGGTCACTTACTATGTAAAACTGTAAAAGTGAAGGATATTTTGAACTGAATCAATTGCAATGAAGGGGGAACCCTCAATATACACAGGAAAGAAACCAGAACCTAGAGAAACCTAATTAGGGTATACGAACCATATACTAATAAACCCTAATGATAATATATTAGTAACTATACCATGACATAAAACATGCCTAGAAATTATTATCCCAACTAGGTCCCAACATGCAGCAGAATATGTGGCACAAAAGGTCTTTAAATTCTGGTAATTGGTAGCAACAAACATATTATGATCGAAGAAAAAGTAGGATTAACACCTTTGCATCTACAATGAGCATTATACAGAAGATATAAAGTTAAATAGTACTCAAAGGAAGGGGTAAAACCTCCTTGCAGCCCTTAACCTTCTCCTCTCATCTAAAGTACTGCTTAAAGAATAACAGCCTAAAAGAAATTCCCACACTTCTGGTCTTATAGAAGAATCTACCCCCTGCAAGCAAAATATAAAGCATCAGGCCATAGAATGTGTTTATGTGTATGCATATATATTAGTATATATGTGTGTGCACGTGAGTGTTGACAACTTTGTTGTTATATTAGGATTTAACTTTAGGAGACTAAGTTGTTTGAGGCACAATAAGAAAACCTTAACAACCTCTTTTGTGATTACAGGTAATAAATAAGTTACAAACTTTCCAACTAATGAAGTTATTTGGCCACAATTTTATTATAACCTATCATTAAACATGATATCTTGTGAAGAGGAGGTTTCACGGCACATGAGAATTTATGTGCGAAAGCAATTATCTGCTTTAAAAATATAACGTAAAATAAATCAGCAGAAAATATAATAAATATAGAATTCCTTCTTGAATGACAAACATCTGAAAACCAAAAACCTTACCCCTAACATTATCAATTTTAGTGCTTTCTGAAAACCAAAAACCTTTCCATCATCATCAAAAGTCGTTTGCCACTTCTCTGGTTTAAGCATTTTGTTTATCTGCACAACATGCAGAAGAAAAGACAGAAAGAAGCTCAGACATTAAGTCACCAATAGTAATACAATTGCAAACCACTGTAATATAATCTTTGATCAATGTAGAATGTTAATTCTTAGCGGATGGATACATAAAGATTTGGAAGTCTGTGATTTACATAACAAATACAGCACATACCTAAGGCATGACCCTAACTGGCTCCTCCTAGACCATAATTTAAAGTTTAAACAACAGTAAAATTCAGTCACAGCAACTATAAATTTTGTCTACCTCATTCACACATGTATAAAAATTTCAACCGCATCTACAAAATTACCCTACTACAAGCGATGAAGTAAACAGAAACCCACTTTTATTTTACTATAACAACTAGAAAAGGCATGATTCACATATTAAACAGCAATACTGGTAACTGGAATAATCTGTAACAAACTAACAACCCAGTTTGGTATTCTTTTCATAGAACTCCACATCATTGTCTGAATTGAGGATTTTAAGAAGAAAACTGTCAAAGCCAATGGGAAAGACTAAAGAGCATGTTTAGAGCCTTACAGTAACCACAACCTTTATAGGTGACTGATGGAGACAAGGTTCCCCAATATCCCGAACAATAGAACTGACTCGCTGTAAATTGACTGAACCATTCGTCCCACACATCCATTGCTTATGATCCCCGTCAAACGGCATCACCAAAATTTCACTAGTCTTCCTTCACGCGATTAAACAATAAACAAACCAAAATTAATAACTATAATTTATATAGCTATACTCACATCCGCAGAAAGCATGCTTCACACCTATATTATATCATGAAGTTAACGTACTAAAATAAAATAACTTATAAATATTCTCCTCTCCTTCTAGGCTACTAAAAACAAAAAAGAAAACACAGAGGTCGAAGAACAGACATTAGCAGCCTCTAATTTCGTATACAATCAACTAATTAGTAAACAGATCATAAATCTCAGTTAAACCGAGGGAAATTCGATCTCATTCCCTCAAGAACAAATGAACAATCAAAGATTCGCTCGTTTTACACTTCAATTGGACTTTAATTTTGGGAAAACAATCAAATACGTCAGTAGGTATCTAATCTAAACGACAGATGATGATAAAACCCAATAACAGTGAAATTGAAGGAAGTAATCGACGAACAAGTACAATGTTAGATGATCATCGATGGAGAAATCGTTTGATAACAGATTGAAGTAATGAAATGATACCTGAAGATTGATGTTTACAACTGTGGATGATGAAAACTGAAGAGATCTCTGAAGTTGAAGATCAGAGATCGGTCTACCACCCCCGTCTCCATCAACTAAACAAGAGTATAAGACCGTTTCTTTCGTTTTTCGGCTTGGGTTTTTGTTTAACCTATTTTTTTCAAAATATTTATACAAAAAAAACAAAAATAAGCGTGTGAGATGGTAATGTTTCTTGTCCGATCTCAAATACTATCAGCATGTAACGTATTTTAAACGCTTTCATTTGTAATTAATGCATCTAGAACGTGCTGATGAGATTTGAGATCGGACTGTAAACATTGTTATGTCACATGTGTTGTTCTTGTTTTTTTTATGTAAGTTATTATTTTAAAAAGAATATTGAAATAAAATCCAAGGTGAAAAACGAAAGAAACGGTTATGTACTCTTGTTTAGTTGATGGAGACGAGGGTGGTGACTGATATTTGATATTCAATTTCAGAAATCTCTTTGGTTTTCATCATCCACGGTTACGAGAGAATAGGTGTGTTTGGATTCGAGTATGTGTTGGAGCAAAAATGCACTATGTTAAGTTATAAGATTTATTTTAGTTTTGGGTTTTCTATTGAAAATGTTAGGGGTGTGGTTCTGATTGGAAAACAAATAGGTGGATTCGTTAAGATTAACACTTATTATCTGAAACAAAATTGTATATTTGTCGTTAAAAAAATTATAAATGAACAGAAAGTATTATGGTTTGTGTGGGATAAACTAAAATGAGAGGTATTATGACATAAAGAATGTTTCGTCTCAGTTACTGTACCATCGATGTGTTTCGTCCCTAACATGTCTTTTTGACACAACTGAACACATGATTGCTAAACCTACATGACATGCACCTCTTATCTATCTCCGTATAGGTGTGGAGAGTGACATATACGTTCAAAAGTACAAAGTTACAAAGATGTTCACATAATATTTGTCCAAGAGTGAGGTTACGGATATACAAAATTTGTTAAAATATTAATGGTCATGGTGTGAAATCAAATATACATAATATATCATCATCCATTATAGTGACATAAAATCGTCACTAAAGGGTTAAAAAAGCTTATAGCAATGACATGTGTCAGCATGAACATCCTGGTTTAATCTTGTAGTTGTAGGTCCTAAAAGTAATGGATGTTCAAAAAATCCGGTACCTAGAAATATCCAAAATCCAATCCTTATCCAAATCCAAATAAACCAGTCCAAATCTTTTTTTTTGGATATTCGGATCGGATCTCATCCGATTTCAAATTTCTTATTCGGATTTCGGACATCATAACTTTTTTTTTTCGGTTTATTCGGATATCTGACTAATCCTAATAAGAATTCAATTATATTTCTAGTCCAACACTCATTACCCAACAACTATATTGTTTTCAACTCAATACCTAAGAATCTTGGCACGTTTTAGTTCTTTAATCCTAAACAATTAAATGATATAATCAATTATTGTCCTAAATTAGATATTCTAATCTTGAGGTTCTATATAAGTACCTATCATATTTCAATTGTGTTCAGTCAAATTTGTATTTTCTAGTTTTAAATCTTTTATTGTGATTTTAAACCTATAAAATATTAGAATAAAAAATTAGCCAAAAAATAGGAACAAAAAAATGGGAAATTTTGTTATTTGGTTTATTCGGATAAATTTGGATTATTTAGATATATCTGAATCCGAACCGAATTGAATTCAGATATCGGATAGAGATTTCTTTATTCGGATCTCGAATAGGAACATAAAATTTTCAAATCCAAATAATCCGATCCAAATAATCTGTTATCCGATACGATAAACATCCCTACTAAAAGTTGTTGGTGTAAGTGTCATAAACACTAATTAGTCTATTATGATAACATATCAAATCGTCATCATATTAGGTTTATTAAAAAACTATATTTAGTTAAATAATTTTATTTTTAAATTAACTGAATTTTATAACTATAGTTATAGCAGTAGGATCCCTCTATGAAGGTTTTGATAAGATAAAAATTTTACCAGTGGAAATTTAAAAGGAAGTGTAATATATAAAGAGGTCCTGAGTTTAAATCTTTATCATAGTATAAAGAGGTTTTGATATTAATCAGCTAAACTCTAAACTCTAAACCGCTTATTTCATCAGATATACAATCATGGCCGAGTTGCCGATGGAAATCATGCACAATATCTTCTCAAGAATGCCGGTGAAATCTTTAACTCGTTTGCGATGCGTAAGCAAGACATGGCGCAACTACATCAACGATTCGAACCTCGAATCCATGCACGCGAAACGAGCATCCGACGTCCCCATGCTCATCATGTTCCATCAGTTTCCATCCGATCGTCGCAACTCACCATGCGCACTCAGTTATTTAGAACATAAAGAACAAGAAGTGAGAAAGAAGCCATTGGTTATGCAGTTTACGTGTAAAAGCTCGAGTTATCGATACCCCGACGACATTGTTCTAGGATGTTGCAATGGTTTGGTGTATACGTCGATAGGTCATCGCGATAGCAACACGTTGGTTGTGATCCATCCCCTAAGGAGAGAGCGTTACGAGCTACCACCCATTAACAAACCATGGCGAATTGGGGGCGAATACGGGCCATGGGGGTTTAATCTCGAAGAGTCGTATCAGATCAGTGTCGAGGAGACGCACGGGCTCGGGTTCGATGGGTCAACTGACACGTTCAAGATGGTGTCCGTTATAACAATAGAACATGTTCAAACACCCAAATTTTGTAAGTTAGTGGAGGATTGGAGGGTGTTTATACAATGGTTCATGTATTGGGGACGGGCTCGTGGCGAAGGGTGCCTCGGGTTCCGTGTTACCCGATAACGGGTGAGGGTGTGTTTGCTAATGGGTGTTTGCATTGGTTAAGTGTCGAAGGAGACGACGATGATGACCGCCCGATGCACTTAGGTAGACCGATGATAAGTTTAACATGACTACCGAGGAGTTCGGGCTAATCGAGCCTCCTAAAGGGGGACGTTTTTATGACGGACTGTTGGAAGCGGATGCATGTTTACATCTTATGCAGTGGCGGGTTCGTATAGAGTTAACTTGGGATGATTTCGAAGATGATCAACGTGCGATAGATGTTAGAATGTATCGAAGTAGTTTGTTTTCGACCCGTTATTCGATCAAAAACTTGAAAAAATGTTAGGCATTTTGGTTTGTTGATCAAATTATACTATGTTTTGAATATGTTTATTGATTCATCTTACCAAATTGGTTTGTATTGGTTGTTAGTTACAGACTACATTGCACAAGTAATGTGATTCAATAGCTAGTTATCTACTTATATTTATTGTTGGTGTATATTTATTTGTGAGTTGAAGTTAATGTTGCATATATAGTTGTTTATGAGAAACAACATATTATCATCATTAAATGATAATGTAGGTTTATTGTTGTTATGTTATATGCCTTCTTGTATATTATGATTCTATTCTTTAAAAGTTTTTTTTTTAAATTTTTCTTCTTTGATATATAGGTTAATTTTAATTTTAATGTTGAACATCTATTTAGTATACGAGTGTTTATGGGATGTTATGATGGTAAATTATTAGCTTTCAGAATTGACATCTTGAAGAGGATTATATTTAAGTATGTTTTAGTCATTAGAAGAATTAGTTTTATTGATTGAATTTTAATTAAAAAAACTTGTGTTTTTTAAACATTTTGATTTATTTATCGTATTTGATTAACAATTATTCTTTAACAATTTTATTCCTTCCGTTACTGCATCACATATTCTGTTCATAAAATCAAAGAATTTGGATGGCATTTTCTTAATGTAATATGAAAAAGAATAATGTGGGAAGGAATAGTTTTTTATTGAACAAAGGAATAACTTTTTATTAAACGTGTTGATTGTGTTTGTATTTACTATTGTTCAGATTTTATCATATCATATTTAGTTTTATTCGATCTTTCCGTATTTCTTGGCAATTTTGTTTAACCGGTTTTTATTTATCTACAAAAAACTTTTTCATAGTTGAGGAATTTTCATTCTTGACCCACTAGTCCAGCAAACTTAGCCAAAACCTGATCGACACCGAGCCGAGCACATGCCTACCAATCAATCTTCGGGGAAAGACTTTCAGGTTCGTTCTTGATCTCGAGGTTAGATTGAATGAAACCTCATTGGACTGAACCGTCGAGTAATTGTAAACACAGCTAGATGTTTGTTATATCATATTGTCATATGTAATTTACATTATGTTTTATATTTATTGAGTTTTAATCTTATGTTTATCAAGCAAATATGTGAATGTTCGGTGCATAAATCTTGATTTGGGTCAATGAAGTAAGTATTTTTACATATTTATTAGTTTATTACTAGTGGAGGTTTTAATATATACTTATGATTGGAATACATTTTGCTTATTTGGAAATTTATTGGATGGTCCACACTTAGCATAATCAGATTAGATTATTTCTTAATTGCATATATTGATCGATTTATCACACCACATTGTTTTGTTGTTCAATTATAATTTCAAACTATGTGATTTCAACATAATAAAAGTTTTATAAAAAACCTGAAACTATAACTACAAGGGTTCATAAAAGTTATGGACCTTATGAGCAGTTTGACATTTTCCTATTGCACTAAACTCAAATTTCTATTGCTAGATCATATGTATACAAGTATACAACATCTTTCCATAAGAATGAAGATGATTGTGGATCTTGGTCTCGGCTAAAGTATTTCACTTGCATTGATCTTTGTCCCGATCGGTAAAAATGTTTCCCTTAACCACCTAGTTTGGTCCTGTCCGGTCCACATTGGTGGTCACGAAGATTGTTTTAGTATAATAAGATTTATATAAAATCAAAATGAGAATACAATACACATTTTTTACAACGTAGAAGGTATGAAGTATACATTTATTTGAAACAATTATAGTTTCAAGAATAAAAGAACTTGGAGGTTTAAGGGGGCACCGCCCCTTTGGTGGGGTTCAAGGCCAACACTCTACCCGAGGTCCATGGGTCATTCAGATTTATACGGATGAATTGGAAATTGTAAGAAAATTTAATCATCATTCACGACGATATCACTGGTAATCATTAGTGTTTAGATAATATCGGTCAACGGCAATTTAAAATGTTAAGTTATTATTGATCAAAACTAGAAGCAAGGACTTCAATGATGCCGTCAGTTACAACTTTAGTAGGATGTAAGAAGGTTAGATAATATCGAGTTATTGCTGATGTGATTGTCACTGATAAAGTTTTCATTTATGTATCTATCTAATTATCAACACTTATAATTGTTGACCTTCAATTGAGACATTTCGATGATTCAATTCATCTTAGTTCTAATTCATTATGTATTTATAACATATAAGGCATATTCATTCTTGGTATTCTCTTTAAATAATTCTAATATATACTAATTTTATATGAGTATCAAAGAAATACTTAAATCTAAAAGTATTTAATATGATTTATAAAGATACAGAGACCGTTAACAAATGTAAAATCTATAGTTACAAAGAATCTCTCATACATCTATCGTAGGTTTAAAAGATTTAGAATATAATAATTTTTAATATATTAGTGTTATCATTAAGAGTGATCATATATGGGGCATGAACCATACCCAAATACAATAATTCTTTCATCATTTGAAGTGTTCATTTACCTACTAAATTATCACATGTTTTCACCAAAGATCCCAACATTGAATTTCAAGTTTTAAATTTAAAAGTAAGTGATCTTCTAAATATTGTATTTTATTAGTGGTTATTTCAGAGTCCGGACCTAAACCGAACATGATAAAAAACAATGACAAACAACCAGATTAATTTTATGTGATCTACATTGGTCTCCGCCTAATTCTTCGATTTTCTCAGGTCAACCACTAAGACACTGATGCTTTAAGTGATCATGCCTCAAGGACCTAAATAACACGGGCCGAAATCAAGTAAGATAAAAAACAAGTACCGAAGACCAAATCAGTAAAAGACTAGTTTTTTGTATATTAAACCAGTCTCGTCTAGTCTAGACAGCCGGACTAAATTTATTAGTTTTTAGGCCATGACACATAGTCAACCCTTGTTATTATTGACCCCTCTCACCTAGTTTTCAACAAACATGACAAAACAAAACAGGTCAAATACATTCATTGAACTCTATGTTTGTCCATTTTTGTGATTTTTATACAAAGATTCTTGTTAGGCCCCAAATATAACAAAAGCTAAAAAGAATAAAAGCGTCGATCGACTTTTTGCACAAATTTATAAAAGCAAAAGTGGTGATCGATAATGGTGCTATTCTGATTTCGCCCCAACACCGGCAATACCACTTTCCTTATTCATATCAAATTCATTCATCATCACCACCACCGAATAATCACACACCCACACACACACTAACGAATCACAGAGTATAATCCATCAATCCATTGCTACAATTGCTCGTATAGTTTCATACATAAGTAAATACACGTGTATACCCACAAACCCCTTTGTCTCTCTGCAAAATCAGTTGAATTTGCAGCTTAGATTCGTGGGCTTTGAGTTTCTTGATCTGGGGTTATTGCTTTTTGGCGGGAAGAATTGTTGAGAATTGGCGGGAAACCCGTTTGAGTGAGTGTATGTGTGGTGATCAGGGGTGTTTTTATGGCGAACCCATCTGGAAACGGGTCGAGTAGCGTGGATTCGGGTCACCCCGGTTACGATGGTGTTGGTGGTGGTTCGGTGCCGGAGCAAAACCCTAGTGTTTCTGCTGATTGGACTCCCGATGAACAGTCGATTTTGGAAGATGGGCTCTCACAGTAAGTTGCTTTTTGTTGAATTAGGATTTGATAGTGTGAACATTGAGGGTTTGATTGTAGAATTTGTTTTGATTTTGTGCAAAGCATATGATTTGATTGATTAAAGGAGAAAGTTGTTGATATAATTGATGTATGTTGTATTCTGAAGACTGATTATCTTATGAACACTCTTGCAACATGAATGAGCTGATGTTATTATCATATTCTGTGTCGTTTGATTCGAATGGTGAGATTTAAGTATTTAACATGTTTTTATGTCTACTGTTGTTGACTAATATTATCAGTAATTGAAACTCAGGTATGCGTCTGAATCGAATATCATTCGTTACGCAAAGATTGCTGTGCAGTTGCAGAATAAGACTGTGAGGGATGTGGCTTTGCGGTGCAGATGGATGTTTGTAAGTTTAATGACCGCCGTTATTCATAGTTGTATAATTTATATTGTCGTATGGTGATCGCTTTTTAGTTGTCTGTTTTTAAATGTTATTTGCAAATACTAGGGATTTTATGTCAGAATATCCATCAATTGTATCCTCTGGGATAGGTTACAAGCTAGAAATGTCTCCAAAAACATAAGAAAAACTTCACTTATATCCCATAAATGTAAAAAAGATATTCACGGTCATATTCATTTTCTAGGGAGTGACAAAAATATGGTGGCAGCATATAGTTTTGGTTAGTGAGTTTGAAATATGTATGATGATGATATTCACATTTGCATTAACTAATGGGTTATAGAGCAAATAGGCCCGAGTATACCTGTTATATCGTATAGGGTTGGAGTCCTTTTTACACAAGCTTACATGAGTATATATGTGTTATATATCATGCTTTATTTACCACCCACGAACAATAATACGAATATGCTTAAGGCTTAGTCATATTATCATGTATGTGATGTTTGTCATGGTGTAATACTTTGACTTTATGCTGGAATAATAAACTGCTGTAAGTTGTGGTAGTCATTGGTCAAATCAATCATTTTGCCAGGTCAAACAGATGAAGATGGTTGGTGTGATGTGCTATTGATCCATTTTGTTATCTAATTTGATTATTTGTTGTGATAGAAAAGGGATATAAGCAAAAGAAGGAAAGAAGATTACATCTTGGCTAGGAAAAACAAAGATAGAAAAGTAAGCTTTCTATTTGATAAATCCTTCTCTCGAGATAGTTATTTATTATTTTTTTCATATAAAAATATGGTTTTATTTCTATATGTTTTGGTAATGCCGGAGTTTAATGGAAAATTAAAATGACTTTTCTCTTATCCAGGAAAAAATTAGTGAACATTTAGCAAGCACGTCTCATTTAGCGACTCAAACTCGAGTATCTTCATATTTTAATGGAGTGGTTGCCAATGGAAAATCAAATGCTATACTCTACAGTGGTGAGTTCTTACCTTAGCATTATATGGAAGTATCAACTACTTCAATATCATGACATAATTATATCTTATTCCTCTCAAGACATAAGTGTTATATACAGTATAGAGATGGTCATTTTCTGTAAAGTACTTTTTTATTGATTAATCAGGTCACTTGACTTTTGAAATTAATCATGTAAATCTCTCAACTTTACAAAAAATGGTTACTTTGTGAAGAGCCTTTTTGGTCATTCAAGTCACTAAACTTTTGAACCTGTAATGGTGGTCACTGTACCTAGATGAATGTAACCTTTTTTTTATTACTTCTTTGCAATTGTTTTAAGCTTTATAGGAATTATTTAATTTCAAGAAAACAAAGTATTATTATTTCTTTCATTTTTACAAATTAAATTCAAGCATTCTTTGGTGCAACATGTGTCACATGCTTGAATCTCATTTAGATAAATAAATTTGGGTCCAAGGCTGTTGAACCACTCTAAATTTTGGGAAAGGTTTAATCAGTTACCATTTATAGACACAAGGATTTAGATGTGATGTTCTATAAACAACTGCTTTATTCTATTTTGTAGAAATAATAATCAATACTTTGATGTTCTTGAATTTTAAGAAAACGTACAAGGAAAATAATCCCTATTAAAATTATAAAACAAAATCTTAAATGGAGTGAAAAGGGGTTAAACTCATCTAATTATTGTGGCCCATTTATTCAGTTTCAAAAGTATAGATGCATTACTGAAAGTGACTATTTCTGTAATCTATGCTAGATGCTGGCAACTTTAGCCCCAAGTTGTTACAAGTTAAACCACTATTTTTCTGCATGCTTCTTACATACACCTTTACTACAAGTTGTTTACCACTATTTTTCTTTGGCCTACATATCATCCAGCTCCTATCCTTAGTTATGAACTTCTAAAACTCTTTTTCAGTTTAACTATTAGAAATAAAATACGCTAATACTGTAAAAATAACAATCGTTAGATCTTGATAGATTCTGTCTTTTAGCCAAGCTAGCGATATGTCAGCTTCTTATATATCTATGCATAGTTACATGTCCGTATTTATTACAGTTCTTGTGAGTCCAGCTGGACAACTTCTTAAAGAAAGTGCACAGGCTATGGAGCGGATATCAGCAAATCTTGAAACTCATCAGGTGATGTATTTATAGAGGTGGCAAAACGGGCGAGTGGGTTGTTGAGTAACAGTCAATAGGATTTTTTTGGTATTGATTCACTTAGGTTGACCAAAACACCTCGGCACCTCCTATCTTGATTCAAACAATTAAAACCTCCTAAATTGCTTTATTATAACATACAGGTTTATATTATTAATTGTGTTTTCAAATTCTTATTTAATACACTATTTATTCATAAAATCTTAAAAATTGGAACAAAGAAGGGTCAAACAGCCCGCCCGTATTAAAAACTATCTGTACTTGGTTACTTACTCGCTACTAATACTTGCAACAGGTACATGAGAATATTAGTCTCCTTTGCCAAGTTCGGAAAAACATCCGTGATATCTTGAACAAGTAAATTCTCATTTCACCTTACTATTAACATATGGGAGTTTCGACCCGTTTACTCATGAATGGGTTGATTTGATTCATGGTTTATCCACCAATCATATCCATTTTTTTCCATCACAACTATGAAAAAATAACTCTGAGAAAGAAAAAAGGAGATAGTTGGTGCTGGTTGGAGATTATGTTTTAATATCAATAACTTTCAAGTATAAAAGTGAAAAAAGGTAGTTGTTAACGGTACATCGAACAGCTAAATATTACTGTAACAAAACAGTTTCTTCATTCATATCCAACGTATTATTATTCATATAAAATGGACAAAATAATGGTTACGGGTCTATCCAACCTATAAAAATAACAACTTGTTTTTGACAGTGATCTAACCTGTTTATTATTTACTGCAGTTTAATCGACACCCCGGAGAAGCTGAAGCAGATGCCACCGCTTCCAGTGAAACTAAACGAAGATCTACTCAACTCATTGCTTCCTCATGCAACATTACAACAGCAAATGCAATAATCGTTCATGCTGCTGTTACTAATGTTTAAGACGAAGGATAACGAATTAATAATCACTCCTAAATGGGCTTATATGGTTTGCGGTTTTTGACATTTGTTTTATCAGTACATAGGGAAATAAGTAGCAGTATCTAAACATTGGGAGTTTTAAATTAGGATTTCACAGTTTGAACATTTTGGCATTTTAAGCCTGTTGTTGCTTTACTCCATTGAATTAAATTGTTTATAGGCATATTGTGATATTTAGCAGCTTGCTCTTGAAAATGATTACATAACTTACAGGTTTTCAATTCGGTAAATGATAATAACTGAATATATGGTCTGAACCGGCCATTGCACATATTAGCAAAATATATAGCTGAACAAGAATTGATATGGGCTCTTTGTGTGTTGATGTTCTAATAAAAGAATATAAGATGTACATAAATGCACAAAATAAAGAAATAGTTGGAAGATATGTTACTTTCTTGGTGGATTAGAATTGATACTCAAGTTAGGAGCCCAACAGCCCAAAATTGTGGCCCTTTAACATGATTGTAGCCCAAAATGGCAGCCCAACAGCCAGGCAAACACGAAAGATTAATTGACTCGATTTGGATTTCGGTCTGGTCGTACCATAGTCATTTTTAAGCAATGTTTTTAGAACCGGATAAGACGGTGAACCGGACGTTTTACTGGTTCATTGGTCGGACCGGATATAAGAATCTGATAAAATTATAATATGTAAAAAAAATACTAAAAAAATAAAAAATATATATGAAAACCTGGTTCGACAGGTCCAACCCTCGGTTCAACCGGTTCGGCCCCCAGTTCAACCGGTCCTGTTACCGGTTCGACCGCCAGTCCGACCAGTTCGTCCGGTTTTACCATTGGTTCAATGCAAAAACGATTTTAAGCTCTGAACCGGATCGGATTGGAGTCCGGTTCCCGGTTCAACCAGTTGGAACGGCCGGTCCGTTCCGGTTTTCAAAACAATGTTTTAAGTAATTTACAAGTACGGACGATTATAATTTTGACCGATTCTAATCGTTCTAGAGGCATGTTTGAAACTAGGTATTCAATCATAGCAACAAATCAAGAATATGTCAAAAATGCCACGTATACGAGTGTTTCAACAATTGCTAGCTCCTATGATTTGTATGCTCATTAATTCTCAAACTCCGATGATATATGTTACATTCAAATGAGTTTAAGGTTGAATGGTATTGATGTATCATTTTTTATCTGCTTTTTACAATACATATGTTGTCGTTGTTCTACTTATTTGCAGAAAATTGGCTTGGTTCGGTTTAGTCAATTACACGTCTGGTCCTTGGCTCGTAACATCTCTTTTAGTAGAGTAAAACGAGTCGATCCACGTGTAAGCTGCATAAGTTTGGCTCACTAAAGCTCGTACTAAGTTGAGTTTAGACGAGCACGAACATAGCTAAAGCTTATATTGAAACCAACTTAATAAACAAGATTATGTTCATACTTGAAGTTAAATATTTGCAAGTCCAAACAAATATATTACATATACATAGCAATATTTCTAGTTAGTAATAAGAATATATAATAAATAATAAATGGTATCATAGATAAAGCCATGATAAAAAAAACAAACGATACATGCCATGTTGCAGATACTATATTTATAATTATGTAATTGTTTCAACTGTCAGACACCTATACCTATCAAGTGTCAATCGTCATTTGAAACATTGTGATGGTTTATTATCTATTTTTCTTTGGCAAGTTGCTTTCATAACAGATTTTGTGTGTTTGAACATGTTTTCTATGTAAATTATCTTATTAAGAGCGATCTTAATACAATTCACAATAGATATCTAGACGATTTAGGATCTACGAATAATACAACCTATACATGCCAACTAAGAGTTAAACGCGTTGTGTTGACACTTGGCAAGTCCAATTAGAGACAATGCCAAAAATTTCATCTGAGTTCAAAAATATTATAAGCACATAAACCCAAGCGCAAAACAAGTATTTGAGATAAAAGTAAAATTTTTAAATAATTTAATTTATGATATAAACATATTTTTCTACGGTATAAAAATAAATAGATCAACCTCTATATCTCTTAGGCTGACCCAAAATTTACACGCACGTGTTTACACTAAACTCTATCCTGTAAATTTTTCTGTAAGATTTGAATTATGATTTTATGTCATATCGATCACTAAAAGATCTAAAAAGAAGTTCTAAATAAAGATCAATTATTCTTTTCTTCTGTTAAATACAAAAGGTTATAATGTTGGCATTTCATACCTTACACTTAAATATATCTATCACATTTCATGTCCACATGAGTCATGCCATATTGACATGACTTTTTCGAATGTAAATACTTTCAAAGCAAATGAAAATGTTTGTAATACAAATCTAACATTAACAACTACAAACGCCCTTTGTTGTTATTATACGATATTCAATATGAGATTTTCGAACGTACTATGCAAATCTTTCTAACCCAAGTAAATTAGCCGATTCGATTGGTTTGGGATTTATATGTTCCAGCCAATGGTTTACGGTTTGAAAAACCAAATTAAACATTTTGCCTGATGGTTTATTTTTTCGAATTGGTTGTATAAATCTGAACTCACCGAGTTTGAATTTTCACATGTATTTTTCCTCTTTGCTTCAAGCATGTAACTATGTATAAAAAGTTCTTGAAAAATATAATAAGAATTAATAACTAAACGCACACACACGTCAAATTCAACATCAGTTCAAAAATCATAAATTCTTGTTACTTATTAATCTGTATAAATTCCTCTCGATTCAAAAAGCATAAAAGAACGCGTTTTGTTGGATTTTATGCTCTCAAACTTTTTATATAACTCTTTAACGAGATACGAATTTAGGATCTTATTAGTTTTTTATGATTTCATATTAAAAGTTTAATAGGACATTAGTGGTTTTAAAGAGTTAAGTATTGTGATGTTTATATTTGCATCAATCTAAAGGTGAAGTACTTGCTTACATAATATAAAGAAAGGTAGCGACTACACACAGAGTATTACACGCGTATTGGAATTAAAAAGTATGACAAAAAAGTCTTATTAACTATTTTTTTCTTCTTTAGGTTGCCACTTACCAAAATAAAATAATTGAATAATTACTAATGGGTCCCACAAGAACAAGTCATGATAAATGATGATGGTTTTTAGTTGAACTTTGTTAAATGTCACAACAATCGTTAAGACTCGTAAAATGTAAAGTTTTCTTGATGTAAATACATGAGACAATGGACTCATGTTACATAACCGTGGTTGAATGCAAGCTTAAATGTTTTTAGAAATTTTCTGGTGGTATAACGATGTATTACTATTAAAGGTTATGTGTTTAAATTCTATAGAGTACAGATATAATGCGTTTAAAAGTAGAGTATGTGTAAGATAAAGAACGTGTGTGTTTGTTAGTTAAAAGGACCTTAAGGGTTAAATGAGATACGTTATAAGGTTTGTTAATGTGCTACTCGTGGATTATTTGACAACAGCTTGTAAAGTTTGTAGAATCAAATTGAGCTTAAATGAGATTGAGTCCAAACTTGATAATTAAGTGGGGCATTTACATATTTCTCATTCCTAATATAATCAATTACATATTTCCTAAAGTCAAAAAATTAATTACCTATTTTTTCTTTCTAAAACATAAATATTACATATTCATTCATTTTATGAAAGTTAACTTATTAAATAACTTTTACCCTTATTTTTTACTAAGTTACCATCAATAGCATATTTCTCCAAGTTTGAGGTTTTTGTATAAATAAAAAAAAGATTACATCTTTAAATACAAAATTCTAAAACTATATTTCAAAACAATAATCACTAATAATCAAAGTTAAATCTCCAAATTCAAAAGTCAATGTCAAATTTTAAACAATTACAATACCAAAAACCAAAAAATTAATATGTATAAGTCTCTTAAAAAAATAAAAGTAAATTTATCATTTAGTAAGTTACTATATTACATATTTTGGTAAGTAAATCAGCCTCTTTCTAATCATGAATAATATTATAAATTTAATTATAAATGTTATAATAACTATCTATAATTAAATGGATTGCTATTAAGAGCTTTAATTTGATAACCATGATGTTTAAGATATAACTTTTTTATTGTTAAGTATATAACAACAAATTTATTCAACTCGTTTATTACACAAAATTATAATAGTTTCTTATACGCGAAATCATATGGAAACCAATTGTAAAACAAAGACAATTATACAAGTGAAATTGTCCCGACAATAAATTTATACGTTAAAAATGTCATTAGTTAAGTGATTTTATATCAACTAACATGTCATACTTTAAAATATTAAAATGAAAGTTGCCCCAAAATATTCATAATCATTAATCAACACCAAACCAAATCATTAAAATCAAATATAGCAGCTATCGGTTTGTTTTTTCGATTTTATTAGCCACAACTAGTACAAAATACAAACGATATATAAAATGGATTGTATTACACATGCTTCTTTGTTACGGGTCAAATTATAATAATTAATACGACGTTACCTTTACCTGAGTATTCACTTTCATGATTCATCCTCAAGATTGGGTACTTTTCCGTTTCACAACCTAATTGCTCATTTTCCCGTTTGAAAAGTAAATAAATGCAAATTAGATTTTAATAATTTTAATTATTATTTATTTCTCGATAATAATTCATATTATTAGTTTGATTGTTAATAATATCAACTTTCACTTTTGTTATAAATGATAATTCGAGTAATATAATTATCACACATTCATACTCAATTTGTATTTACTTTAGGCTCGATTTAACTTGTATGTTTTTTCATTTCATTCATAATTATCATTGTAAACAAAATCGAGTGTAAATCAAGCGTAAATATTTAATAACTTTGTTAATGAAACTGTTGTCGGTAACAAAAGTGAAAGTTGAGATTATTATCGGCCAAATTAATAGTATGGATTATTATTGGTCAATAAATAAAAGTTTAGATTATTAAAATCCAATTTGTCAAAAATAAATAAATAAGCTTCTTTTATTATTATACTAAGTTAATACTTCGTGTATTACACACAAAAAGCTTTTTTTATGATTATACTAGGTTATTATTATATTATATCTTTAACCAACAAGGGTTTTATGTATGAGATTAAACCGTGTTAAAAAAACTCCATGAAATATTGAAATTTGGTCCATGAAATTGTACCGTTACTTTTTTTTTCCAAAATATGTACATGTTTAGAAACGTATTTCGATTTGGAATCACACCAATAACAAGTATAACAATATGTTTCTTTTTTTGGTTAATCTACAAATTTTCAATTTGCTTTTAGTAAAATATCCAATGTCCTTAAGTTAATGAAGATTCTAAGCAACGTGTTGAACCACGATTTGTACCAAAATACGGTCTATAATTAAAAACGTCATTACTTTAGAGAACAAGTGATTATCGCACATTAAGTTATCTCTCTTATTTTGTGACAAAAAGTGTTTATATTGAATCAAAACTAATGAAAGAAAGAGACATCATCAACAACAATAAAAGGATATCTGACACATGTGCATGGTCGGAGCTGTCCCTGAAAAACTACAAAAAATTTGAGTTCTGAGCGAGTTAAAAATAGGATTTTGTAATATAAATCAATAAGTGTTATATCAATAAACAATACTATTTGTAGCAAAATAATTTAATTCAACGAATTGTTAGATTTTTCTAGCAATTTTTAAAGAGCTAACGTTGTAAAATAGTAAGTTTCAGGATTGTTCTTATTAGATCACTCGTAAATTTTTTTGTCCTAATCAGCTCATTTATAATTTTTTTGTTCCAATCAGGTTACTAAAATTTCAAGATTATTCTAATTAGGTCATTTATAAATTACAAAATATATATTTTTTAAACTGATATAATTAAAAAAACTTACAATGCTTACTAAAAACCGAATAATTTAAAAAATAAACTATTTTAATATATATATATATATATATATATATATATATATATATATGAGTGATCTAAATATAACTCTTTTAAAACTTTAGCGACCTGATTTGAACAAATGAAAGTGTTATGAATGACTTAATTGAAACACTCTTAGAACTTGTTTACTATATGTGAATTTTTTTATGTAAATAAGTTTAAATTGGATAATTGGTAATGAACTAAAGTAATTAAAATGTTAATAAACCTTAAGGTCCTATAAGCTAAAATAATTAAATTGTAATTGAGCTTGTTAATAAGTTATTAATAGCCTTTATTTTTCTTAAATTATAACATACATATATAACATAAAAAAATTTGGGCCTCTAAGGAGATCGGGTCTGAGGTGTTCGTCACCCCTCCCCCCTCATGAGTGTGTGTTGCTTATGACACTCTTCGTGGTAGATCCAGGAGTAGATAAGGTGGTGTGATGAATTTATATTTTACAATTTAATCTTTATGTTTATAATTGTTGTATACGAAGTTCTATAGAACAGTTCGATTATATAGTTATAAAAATACTATGTTATTTCGTCTTGTTTAGCTAAACAATATTTTTACTTATAAAGTTGTAAATAGATAAACACATGACATCGGCAATCAAAAGCAACTTTTACCATGCAACTTGGCCACTAGTATTGATAATTAAGCTATTTAAGTACCCCATAAAAGTAATTAAACTTTTATTAGATGTGATTGAGGTGTAAAACTCTAAAAAAAATAACATCGAAACATTACCGTAAACCCACGTGTCGCAAACCCACAAAATGAAAATTTGACGACCATGCGATAACATTTTAAATTTTAGATAAAAAACTAAATTGTAGCAAAGATGTGGATGAGGCAAGCTCATTCATATTATTTAGTATATTACATTTAAAAAGAAAAGATATAAAAATTGACGCCTGAACGTTGATACATAATACATACAAGCATGTCGTAACAGGAAAAAAATAACAACTAGAAAACTACAATCATTAACATTGATTACAATAAGCATATGGACACTCGGAATTTATATGATGTACAAATACATTTTAAGTGAAATTTATACCACAACGTAGTTCTAGAATAAACATGTCGTAACGATACATTCGAAATTTATAAAATTTATTACATTTAAATCTAACTAATATTAAGCCTCTCGCGTTGCTGCTGAGGGACGTAAAACCATGTCAAACAACATTAATGACACATTATTGTCAGTGAACACCAATATTGACAAAACTCATATTAAAAAAATAGAATAAAAAAATCGAACAAAAATAGATTGTAAAAACGTTGAACCACGAATGTGAAAATAAAAGATTTATAACAATAGGTAAGTTGATCTAGGACCATCACGTGCGACGAGGCTAGAAAAGGGAGGGAAATAATTGTAAAAACGTTGAACCACACATGGATGTTGTAGTGTGTTAACTCGCAAAATTTTGACCAAAAAACGAGTAAATTTTAAAATATGAAATGTATAAAGAACCAAAGTTGAAAGTAAAATAAATATATTTGGGTTAAATTGTAAAAAGTTCTAAAAGTGGGTTAAAATAAAAAAAATTAAAAATTAAAAAAGAGATGGTTACAAGCTATTATGCATATAATATAACCAAATATGCATAATTAAGTTGATAGTTATTATTATATAAATAAGAGTAAAAAGAAAATTTATGAGTGTTAAACTTAAAGAAGTCAATACTTTAATTTAACGTAAATTAATGATAAAAAACAGAATTATGCAATATAAAATTATCTGATTAAACGGATTAAACTCAACTAGTTGAGGCCAATGCTTTTTGACGGCTATCAATATTTTGAACGTTGAATTCACCGATTAGCTGCCAATTGAATCAACTAAGGACGCTTAACAAGAGAATGACACTTACTATACATTAAAAAAAGAGGCACTTTTTTAACATAATTTACTTTAGAGGATAATTGTTATTTCAAATGGGCTCATTTATATGTTTTTCTGTTAAAACCGCACCCCAACTTTCTTAGGAGAAAATTCATAACCGAGAAAATCTATTGGCTCAATCCTAAATAGTTTTGCTCAGTGCATAAGATTTGAACTCAAGATTTTATTATTTACATGTCTTGAGTATATCAGCTTGATCAGTTGGGCTCAAAATGATTGGTCAATAAATGTCTACTTAGAGATCTAAATGACCACCTATAGTATTAAATAAACATCGGATTTAACATTTTTTACATTGTCATAAACCTTTTATAGATTGGTTATAAGATCAATTTTAAACGTATTTGTTGGCCAAAATGGACAAAAGGTGAACATATAAATGTTTTGTGTGGTTAGGAAATAACTAGTATAACTTTCTAGGATATGACATTTCTAACGGTTGCTTTATATATTGACCTTACATGTTGTTAAGTTCTATAGAAATGTCTATATTTGACTTGGTTTGGGCCCAAATTTGATATTGTATGCTAGACCTTGCGAAAACAAACTTATGACGTAGTTGTCTAGAATTGTTTGGGTTAAAGCTTCGAGTAAATATATAAATTGAATAATCTTTTTATTACAATGATCAAGTAACTTAGGTTGTCGTACATGTCGACTTCTAGTAAAGTTTAATTTTTTGTTTCTCATTTTTTTCTATTAAATAATAATTTAAAATGATTAAATATCTAATCATTTAATATATATTATTTTATTCTAATAATTTATTAAAACATACTAAATCATAAAAAGGATTTTATATCTTATCTTTAAATTATAAGTTTTATAATTCTTAAATCTTAATTATTTCTTATTTGATGTAATCTAACATACATATCTTCGTAAAAACTAATAGCTTACAACAAGTTAAATTTATTCAACACATGTAATACATAATTGAACTAAATGCGAAATGAATGGTTTGTTGATGCTTATTTTTCTATATCAAATTTTATAGTTCGATAATGAACATGTGTATATAAATATCTGAAATAACTGAATTGAACCGCAATAAAAACCTTGTATTTTCTAATTTATATAAATAATATACTATGTGACGTTAAACATATAGTTCATCTGAACAAACTTAGGATTTTTAGACGATTTTATTACTAACATAATATTACCGACAAATCCTTTCTAATTAAACGCCCATTCCAAATTCTACTACTCCCAATTTTTACATGTGTCCAATAAACTATATATACTTTTATAAACATTGGCATATAATGATGGTTCTTAAGTATGTTAAATGTATTTTGTTTTTATTGTCGATTTTGTCATCGTTACACATGTCATAAAAGTTGTTCATCAAGTTGTTAATAGTCAATTTGATGGTTAGCGCTCTATCGTTGTTTTACTTTAATCGGGGCTTATTTTAACATCATCTAATTTACACAATAAATTATAAATATATACTATTAATGCTGATAAAATATGTGTTCAATCATATGTTTTACAAAGTGCTTTTGGAGTAAGGGTTAATACCTTAAAACAAAGAATTAAAGATGTATTAAAATTAGTTGTGTATCAACTACTTTTATCTTTGCCTCTTTGGAATTAACGATAAATATCAATTACTAGCATAATCATCATTATATATATGGAAGTTACATATACGACTTTTTGCTATTGTAAATGTCTTGTAGACTTATATTGACGTTTTTTTATTTTTATTTTTGTACAAATTCATAAAATCATATATAGTAAATAAATATCCATGTCTTGGAACTTCGTTTCGTTTCATTTAATTTAAACTCATCTAAAAGGTAAAAAAAAGTTTTTTTTCCTTTGCAAAGTACCTTCATGAGTATGTTTATTTGATAGAGGTTGTAACTTTTTACACGACTCGAAATAATTAGATTCTAAATTGTTATATCTAACATGTTTAATAAACAAATTGTGTTCAAATTGACCTAATTAAATATATGAAGTGTATTCAGCTCGTTAAATTAAACATGATGATTTGTCAATCGGTTTACAACTTGTTTAACCCGTATATCACAAACTCACTAATCAGATTAGCAAGTTTACTACTACCCTTCAACCACTTTGACACATTTAAAATTGGAGTGATGAGTTTCATTCTAGTTATGAGATTTCAGTCTATCCGAGTAATGATTAATGCTATACTCATGTTCCAGCTAAACAATTTAAACCGTCAACTCAACAACAGTAACACTCTTACTTTTCAAAACTTCTTTTTAAGAGTATTATCTATATTATATATAAAACATATAAGATGTGTATTTTAAGATATCATAAAATTCAGAACAATTAATTTATTTAATGCATAAAATACAAACACTTTTTAAGGTAAAATAGTATTTATAACATTATTTGCATATTATCCCTTACAATTATTACATAATAACCTTACACTTGGTAACACTTGCATAAAATTTTATATTAGTTACCCATAAACAAAACAAAAAAAAACTCAATATGTTTTGAGATTTTAGTTAAATATTTTAATCTATCACATTTAAAAACGTTTTCCGACTACAACCTAACCTATGTTTTTTAAACGTTTTTGTGTAAAAATTTTGCTGAACATATTTGTATTTTGTAAGGTACAATAAGTTAATACATATATATACAAATAGTCATGCAGATGTCATTTATTTGGTGTTTTTATTTTTTAAATTAGAAAAAACATAATAGATTTGTATAAAACTACTATAAAAATAATAAAATATTAAATGCACGTGCTAGATGTGATAACACACCTGACATTACGTAGGTACCATTTTAGTCTTAAAAAATAAGGTAGGGAAAACAAAAATATGTATTGAAATTTTAATAAAAGACCGAGAAAAAACAATTAATTTGGTCTCATTTCGTACAAGATGGGGTATTGACGAGCAATGAATATTACGAAATCAAGATTGAGGTGGCTATCAATAGCCCCCAACACCTCTTGTGGCCTAAAATCATTTCTAAATAAATATAATATAATATAAAAATAATATAAAATATTAAAAAAAATTAATATAAAATACAAACGCCACGTGGGTCAAGTTTCAATTCCATATTTGTATTCTCTTGAAATTAATTAATATCTTTGACCCATGCTTTTTGACCTAAATTCACACTTCCCTTCAATCTTTCTAGATGTATATATACACAATTACACACACACACACACATACATGCATTATATCTCTCTCTTCATAGAACACATTACTTGAATTTGGTGTTTTTCAACTTTCATATCTTTTGTGTATAAAAAGAAACTCAATAGCTTCAAGAAATTTATAAAGTGATTGCTTGTGGTGCACGTTTTTGAAGGTTTAACTGGTGATTTGGATAACCGATGTCAGCTGTTTAAAAGAGAATTGAGTTTATATTTTAACCAGTTGAATTAAGCTTCTTCTCCGGCGAACAACCACCGCGGCTGCCGGAAAACTCCATAGATTCCGGTGAGTTCATCTCTCTCTTCTGATGCGTCTGTTACGTATGGCATGGGTCGGGTAGACGAGTATTATTTTATATACATAGTACGTGTTATATTAAGAGGATATATTGGTGGTAAAGTTAAAAAAAATTCTCGTTGAGATTTGGTAAATACAATTAATAAAATTAGATGAAAAGCTCTTTTAGAAGTCTCAAATGAGCGGTTAAAATTTAAAATGTAAAAAATGTCGAGAGTTAATTTCTATTTTATTCATGGAGTTTTGACAAAAATAACTATTTTTTCTAAAAGATTATAAATATTTAACTATTTTTAAAAGTTTTATAAATTGTTTTCATTTCATTTCAAAAAGTTCATAAGTTTAGAATTAAATTGCAGCAACTAATGAAACTTTTGAAAGTAAATTAATATTTATAATCTTTTGAATGAAAATGATTACTTTTATCAGATCTTATGGAACAAAAACGAACTTAACTCTACTAAATATTAAGAACCCAATTTTTTTAAGTAAGAGATAATAAAGCATATTAGGAGTCGTGTAAAAGAAATAGTTCTTCTAGAAATAGAAATTAACAATTGTTTTCTCAAGGTGATATTATTTAGGTGATATACATAATATAATATATTAATAATATAACTTGAAAAATATTTATAATTATTCTTATTTTTAAAACCGAATCGACGCAAACCATTTTTATAAAAACCGAGCGTTTTGGTGCTATTGGTTGAATTACATGGTAATGAACCGGTCATAAATGAACTAACTAGTTTTAAGTGAACAGGATAAAATTTATTATAAACTTGTAACTTTGTCGTTTTTTTTTGGACAAAGGTTTTTGTGTTCGATTACACTAGCAAACCACATAGAAAGTCTAACTCTTAAAACAATAATAATTATTTCATCTAGGCAAAGTTTATTAATACTATACAACTTTTGTAATGAATCTTACATGGTAAAACCTACTTTTGTTTACGAACACGTTTAATATAAAATAAGTTTCTTTTACTAAAAAACGGCATAAACATAATAGCATACATAAAAGAAAAATATAAAATCCTTGCTATCACATGAAAAAACAATATTCCTAATTGTCTATGTATATTTCTTATATTTTTTTTAACTTAAAATTGATTTTGTGTTGGGATATCTCTTCCTGATCATATATACGTATACATTTAACTTTTTATGGTTATTCTGACGCATATTCAAATACATTAATGGGATAAAACATAAAGCAAAGGCTTTTGTCAAAGTTGGGAGGTATTATCACGACTTTCGTACCTTCAAAATGGCCACTTTTTAAGCTTTTATTACTTCACGCTTTTATAGCCTGCACTAATAATATTTTAATAACATTTAATTGTCAATTAAACGATTTAATTGCTTTCAAGAGGAAGAAAAAAAGCATACACATATCTATCTTTTTAATAAATTTATATCACAAGTTTTTCATTCTTATGATATATTGAGAAATATTTCTGTTGTGGATGAAAAAGTAGCATGTTCTCTTTACTTATTATTTCCTCACCAATTATATAACTGTTTTGAACTTTTTAATATTTTAAACCTTATTATATTCTTGTAATCATAAAAAGTAAACATAACAATTATATAATCTTATTATAATAATAGATACGCTTACATAAAAATAGTTCAATTTATATTTAAATAATATGAATGTAACAAAAATGCAGGACAAAAATGGGACTAAGATGGAGCACTATATGGGTTGTCATGATATTGCTTTTGAGTTCAAGCTTTTATAGTGTTCAAGGACAACCTACCACCACTTCTCAACAAGGTAAATGATTGAATCCTCTAAAGTTCAATAACAAGTTTAGTATAAGATCAATTTAAATAGAACATCATAAGAGTCACATAATAATGTATATCCTGTGCATAGAAGATAATCATATGTAATTGAAGAGAGAAAGATAGACGATTAAACCTGTCTTATGAATCATATTAAACGATAGATACAAATGTACGTGGTTTTCGCAGTTCTATGCTTAAAATGATTTTGTATTTTTATCTCTTTTATACATAATCATCCTAATTATTTTATATAAAATTTTCTCTTTTTGCAGCCGAAGCAACACAAATATTAGATGACACGGTCAGGCCTGATCCTTTGGAAAACCTCAGAAAGTATAGGGGAGGATACGACATTACTAACATTCATTACTGGAGTGTATGTTTGTTTTAACTCATATTCTATTCTAAAAGTTTTTAGGTGTTTTCGCACCTAGACCTTTATTGAACTGGTTGCCTTACCAGTTCACTGGTCGAACAAGTTTCAAATATCAGATTACATTCTAAATAACTTATATTATAATAGTTCACTGGTCGAACAAGTTTCAAATATCAGATTACATTCTAAATAACTTATATTATAATATATAATTTAAAAACAATTTATGAAACAACTTTTTCTTATGACGTGAATTTTGAGTATTAACAAAATATGAAGTTTGAATAAGTAAATGGTTTTACAAAGAAAAAAAATGATAAAAGCCGATACAACCTTCATTTCAGTTAGCCAATCCTATGTAAGAAAATTTAAACTAGACTATATTGATTGTAGCTAAGTTGTTATACTTCGTATAAATGATACATTTTAATACTATTGTTTTCGTTAATTGTATTATTGTTTCAGTCAACCGCATACACAGGAATATCAGGATATGTGCTTGGGGCCTTATGGCTCTTATGCGGAGTAGTTTTTGGAATATACCTTGTGGCAACCACTTGTTGTAAAACAAACAAGAAACTAAAGAAACACAAGAGACCAACATCCCACAAACAATATTATCTTTGGCATATTATTCTTGCAGCTTTCTTCACGCTTTTAGCCATGTAAGCCTTCATTTCATTCTTAACTTGCATTATTGAGTTGTACATTACTTGGAAAAACCATAACAATTGACATAACATGCATTATGGAGTTGTACACACACAAACTAAAATCATCTGTATTCTTTTATTAGAGTTGGAACTGGATTAGTACTTGGAGGGAATACCAAATTCCATTCGAGGGCGGATAAGATAATCGATATAATCATTGATACAGCTGATGATGCGTCAAAAACAATATATAACACTACAGGAGCAATGAAAGTAACACAAACCAACTTACAAGGTACAAACGTTGATGCAAGCACCACTCGATTCCTTGAATCAACTTCAAGGCAACTTGACTCGACTGCTGATGATATACAACGACAAGCTAGAAAGAACAGACATAAGATTGATTTAGGTCTTCGCATTTTGTAAGATTCTATAAACTGACAATTCTACTTACATAATCATCACATATATAAACTCTATTAACACTTGATTTCGTCTACAGAAAGACACATTTCCTCATTCTGCTCATAATCATCCATGTGAGTGGAATAAAGCAACGGAAGTGTGTCATTTGTCAATTGCTAATATGGATTATTACAAGTTAATATGTCATACTTTTGATTATCAAAATTATGACTAATTTTAATAATGTGATTTTTTACGGATAAATAATTTAGGAAGTTGTACGCAGTAAAACTTTCCTTTTATATTACTTTTTAAATCATTAAATAAAACTTAACTCAACTAATTTGTTTTAAGTTACTAAACGATGTTTGCTTTTGACTACAGGTATATTGTAAGTACAGTTATTTTCGCATTGAATTTGGTTGCGGTTATCGCGTTAACAGGTGCATTTTTCATCTACAGAGTCTAATATAACTTCCTAAATGATATTTTTAATCAATTTTCAAATGTTATGTGGTTTATATATAGATTTTTTGTTCTTATACAAAGTAAAAATGATTATTAATTCCGTGCAGCCGTTGGGGTCATGAAAATAAGAAGAGTTCTTCACATGTAAGTCCAGCAATATGACTCTTCTTTAATCAAAAACAACAAAAAATGATTACTATCACTAATCATTTATGCAAATTGCTCATGTTTTATTTTAATTGTAATGATTGCAGATTGATTGTGTTATGTTGGTTAATCACTGTTCTATGTTGGGTGTTCTTTGGGGCTTACTTCTTTTTATCAAGGTATGGTTTCTTTAATTCCCTTTTGCTCGACATAATCTATGTGTCTGAAGATCGAATTACTTAAAATAAGTTATAAGTTATTCAGATTTGCGGGTGATACGTGTACGGCGCTTGAGGGGTTCCAACAAGATCCTTATAACAATAGCTTGAGCTCAATCCTTCCTTGTGATCAATTGCTTTCGGCCGAATCAGTCCTTAATGACGTTAGCGCGGGAGTTTACGACCTCGTCAGTGAGGTACCTACATGTCTTGTTACTTCTAGGTATATGGCAATCGGTAACATGAGTAGGTTGATAATAGGTCGAGAGGGGTCGTTTCTTTTTATGTGTAGGGTTGACTGTTAAAACAATTTTGATATATCTTTTATAATGTAACTTCACATGATAGTAATTAAGTTTTCATATGTTTAATTAAAGTTTCATAAAGTTTTATTATTTATGTATATTCACTTAACTTTATTGGGTGTTCTAGTTTGTATAATAAATGGTTTTTTTTTAATTAAACGACTTAAATAAAACATATATGAATGTTGGTTGTTATTTAATGGTATTTTTTTTCTAGTTTAACTTTGAAAAATTATGAAACTTTCTTTTAAATTATTCAGTGAATTCTTTTCTTCACTTTACTACCTATTTCAAGTTAACTCGAAAAAAGATAACCAAGTTTGCCTAACTTAGTTTTAAATTATTTTAACATTTATATAAAAAATACAAGATTTAAACATTTAATAAAAGTTGAATGGCTTTAAACAAACATAAAAAACTTTATGTGAATTTAACAAGACAATTGAAAACTTGGTTATTGTATGTCAAACTTTTCCTTTTTTTAAATCTAAGCGTTAATTTGGCTAACAATAACAACACTATTGAAAAAAGTGATATGATTAACTGTGTGTCTGTGTGCATTAAAAGTAGGCATGGTTGTTTGCATTTTAGCTCCATTACTTTGACCAGCTATATAATACACAACCCCATTTGATAAAAACGGGTTAAAAACACCAACATAACCTTCAAAACTAAATCCTACAGCCGTTAACAAATGAATTGTTTGAATGAAATATTGCAGGTGAATGCAAACATATCTCGAATACAACAAGATTCATCTTTTGGAGTATGCAACCCGTTCTCCGGTCCACCAGAGTATAACTACCAGCCAAACAATTGCTCTGAGAATGATATTCGTATAGGCGACATCCCTGAGGTACATTATACATATTTAAGTAAGTTGTAATTATAGTTTGATAATACATAAAGTACTAGACGACTAATTTCTAAAGCAAGAGTTTTGATACCGATAACAGTTTGGGCTGAAATGAGTCATATTTAATATAAGATGAAAACAATTTTAACCTTCAACATATTTAACCTGAACTACTTTTAGCCAAACTTCACTTTCTTCCCTTCCTCTTCTATTCAAACTTTTATTTTATTGACATTTTTATTTTTCTTTTTTGAAGCTACTGAAGTTGATTACTTGTGTGGATCCTGTGGATGGAATTTGCAATGGTGGGATTCCTATATCAAGGAATGACTATAATACCGCGGTTGCATACACAAGCTCAATTCAAATACTTTTAAATTCCTATCCTGGAATGGAAAGTCTTTTACATTGTCAAACAGTGAAGGATGCGTTTGCTGAAATCCTTGAAAACCATTGTAAACCGGTAAAAAGAGACGTAAAAATCGTGTGGGCGGGACTAGTGTTTCTGTCAATCGTAATGGTGTTTTTAGTTCTTACATGGCTTGTTGAGGCGTACCATGAATGTCACCATCGATTTTCGGATGGTTCGGTGAAACCTCATCATATAGATGATACAATAGAACTTGGAAGACGTGAAGAAGCAGAAAAACATTGAGTAAATAGCGATTAACAAATGAATTGAAGGTGGTTATGCATCCTTGCAAGCTACACTAGATAGTAGCTATTCAAGAGATGGTATGGATACTAATTCTTCTAAGGAACAAGAGAAAACCGGCACCGGTTACAAATGGATTTTTATCAATGAGCTTTCATTGGTCAAAATCCGTTTTAGTTTTCTAGTAGTGATTTATTCAAGTGTTGATTTGTTTCATTTTTAGTATTATACAAATTAAAAAGAGGCAATATGGGGACAAACCCCAAATACGTCTTGTATTGAGTTGTTACAACTTTTAAGAATTACATGTTCTTGATAACAAAATTCTTCAAAATATATTATTTATTTTTACAATACCAATTCCTTTATTCTATGACAACAGATGTAAGTTATCATTATCCACCAACATTTTGTGTAATATCTTCTTGATTTTCGTTTAAATGTCTACCACTGTGAATCATTTAAATGTTAGCAAACTAATAAAACTAGATAACACGATTATGGTGACAAAATTGTGACGAATTATACTGATATGTTTGAATTTGACCCCCTCTGGCCTCCATCAATAAAACTGATAATAAACAAACATTTGATAAAAGGACAAACAAGTTTTAGAAGAAGTTAAACAAACATATGTTAAATGATAAAAAAACATAAAAAAACGACGAATGAGAAAATGATTACATAGTTAACAAGTATACCGTAAATTAAAACATCCATACAAATTCTAAACCCATTGGCTTCATCACTATATAACATTAATTTACCCTCACATTTCTTGCACGTGAGGGTGATTAACGTGCAAGATAAACCGTCGACTAATCATAAGATAATCTAGTTTACTAATCTAAATTGTAAGGACTGAAATGCAACTTTCAGAAACAAAAGAAATAAATATGAAACTCAATCAAACCACAAGGACGATTAGTGTATCGTACTCAAAAACTGAAGAACCACCACCCGCACGGCGGCGTGCCGGAGGAGCCACCGGAACTGCACGGCGGAGCCACCGATAATGTCGAAGGTTCAACTGAAGGACTGCATAGAACCTCTATTGAACTTCACTCTTGCTTTATCTATCGAAGAATCCATTGATACAGGTTTATCGAAGGAATTCTGCTGTAATCTTCTCAAGGAAGACGATCATGATCGCACCTACACCTCTTCAACTTCATCTATAGGTATGGATCTTAATATTCTTCCATCGGTTCTTTTTAATTGAGTTTCTCGTTGATTATCTATGATTCGCCTAAATTGCTATGATTTAAGACCCCTTGGATGATGTTCGTACTCTCTCCTTCATTCTTTAGGGCTTCAATAAAGAAAATTGAGAGGATTTCATGAGAAAGTTGAGTGTAAACTGTTAAAAATGATCAAAGATGAACAATTTGTAGTGTGCTTACAGATTAGAGTATTTATGTTCAACTGTAAATTTGGATACATTCTATGTTTAATTTATATGTTAAGATCTGAAAATTGACAAAAGGTTATATGTTATAAGAATTTTCAGACCGTTTTGAAGGTGTTCCTTTCTATCCTTTATACAAGCATTTAGCATCAGCTTTGCTCAAGTCGATATCATCCGGGGCCATTCAGAAAATGCATACCGAAACGCCTTTGATCCATGAAGATTCTTCGTTGAAACAGAAAGAATGCGAGTGGAACGAGGCTATTCGGGTGAAAGGATCTGATCTAGTGAAAGTATGTGATAATGTGTGGTGTTGTTCTGTTACTGAATCACTGTTGAATTTTCACACAAGCTTCTGATTTTATATTATGGGTTAACATTTATCATAACCAGATGCTGGAGACTCTGGATTTTGAACTTCATGTTCAGGAGCCTTTTTTCACTCAGCTCAAAGGTCCTAGCATAATTTGCACTGTTTTACAACTGTAAAAATCTGGTAGAAAACTTATTTCTAGTTGATTTTCGTGATTACAGATGGACATAAAACTGTTGAAGGAAGGTGTGCTGGTGGTGTTAGTCGGTATGATAGTGCAAAACGGATTAGCTTACTTAAGTGCATAATTTATTCTGATAGACCAACTTGTAGTTGCATGCTTTTTTCATTATCGTCACATGTAAGTTGGGTGGTTTATTAAGTAGTTTTTATAGTTGGGTCATGGGTGACCTATTCAACACTTTCCATTGTAGATGTTCTTATACAATAAACAAATAGGCGAATGGCCGCTGTATGATTATGGTCTAGTGTCATATAAATCTGGTCTATGAACTACATGCAACATCAATCATGAAATATGTTTGGGTTTAAAGATTTGGACCTAAGTTTTATTTTGGTGTGTTATTTGATTAAATGATTATTAACACTTTATTAATCCTTGCTTCTCTCTTTTCCTGATGTGTTTTAAGTTTTAACTTTTGATTGTCAGTTTTGAATCAGGATCTTTGATTCTCTTCAACAAATGTTTGTTGCTTCAAGTTCAGGTGGGGCGCTATTCACCTGCAGTTTTTTACACTTTCTCCGCTATCATTTGCTCTTAATCACCCATATGAAATGCAGGATGTTCATTGGTATGCTTCATTTTCTGACATGCTAGCAGCGGAGGGTCTTGCTAAAGTTTTACCAGGCATTGAAACCATCAAAGAAGGTAATGCTCTCTTATTAGTATCATTTTTTCTTAGAGAACACACTCACACACACTTAAACAAAGCTGAAAAGAATTACATTGATCCTAGAATAATTTCATTCTACACACTCTCTGATTTGGTAAGTTCAGATTTCCTTAATTTTACTCTGAACGAGGATGACAGCCATGTTTTTTTAACTTACAGGGGTACAAGTTTATAGGAAGTTTTACTCTGAAGAGAGGGAAATGTCAAATGGTGTTCTTGCAATACTTGTAAAACCAACATCACAGATCTATGATCATTTGGCAGCCATTCTTGCGGTTAGTTGCTTCAAGTCTTATGATTTCATCCACACACAACCCTCTTGTTTTAAACCAGAGTGCTAGTTGAATCCATTTTTACAAAAAAAATTTGACAAAAGTAAATGTGTTTTACAGTTAGGGCTGCAAACGAACCGAACGAACACGAACAAGGCCTTGTTCGTGTTCGTCATTAAGAAATAAACTTGTTCATGAACTGTTCACGAACACTTATCGAACGAGATTTCTTGTTCGTGTTCGTTCATTAAGAAAATGAACATGTTCATGAACTGTTCACGAACACTTATCGAACACAAACGAACACAAACAACTGTTCATGAACATGATGAGCACAAAAAAATTTATAAACACAAACGAATACAAATTATTATAGATTTATTTTAAAATAAAATTTATATTTTTTTAATTACAAAGATTACACAAAACTAATAAAAAATAATAAGTAGTTAACATATATATCAAAAAATACTTGATATAATAGTCATAAAAATAACTAACACAATAATTAAGAATATAAACAAACATAAACGAACACATTATCGAACGTTGGCGAACATAAATGCACAAACGCGGGTTGTGTTCATGTTCGTTTGTTTAACTAAACGAACGGAATTTTCGTGTTCGTGTTCGTTCATTTACTAAACGAACGAACATAAACAAACTTCCCGCCGAACGGTTCATGAACTGTTTGCTGAACGTTCAGTTCGTTTGCAGCCCTATTTACAGTTTTAAATTCTATTCACTGCTAATGTTATGTAATTTCTACCACTTGGTGTAGGCACTGAGTTATGATGGCATTCAAAGGCTTCTGGGCATTTCACACACTGTAGGAACAATTCCGGATGCACTTCCTCTGCCCAGATCAACATTACTTTCTGCTTTTTCATCGCCATATAATCCAGATGTATGAATTATGATCGGATATTGTTGATGGAATTTTTACAAGTTTTTCATGTTGAATGCTCATAAACTGTTTTCGAAATGTTAAGGTGTGATTGTTCAAATGGTGTGCATAGTTTTGTGATGAAATTTACCAAGACTTGTCACATACATTTCATGTGGGTTTTTTTATGTATTGTTTTAGCAGATACGAAAAAATTGTTCCTGGGGAACAAGGCACTAGAGGTGGCAGTATAAGACTATAAGTTATTTTGGTTATGGCTCAAGTTAAAACGGGTCAAATAAACATACTCAGTTCATCATTTGCTTAACATGGCAACTAAACAACTGTACGTAATGCATTGTACAATAGGATTTGCTACATAAACGGAGATTCCAATTTCTAATAACAACCACCACTGAACATTAAAAGGCTTAATATAACAAATTTGGGGACATGGGGGTTATTTTGATATCTATAGGCTGTAACAATTGATATGTGAGTTGGCTACGGGACTTGTTATTTTTGAGTGAGGGCCTTTGCATGTTTATGCTAAACATATAACTATTTTATTAAACAGACGACTGCTCATCACCATATTAAGGACATATAGATTCGCCCTATATATGTAATCATATTCTTATTATTTACATGTTCTCTACTTAGTGAGAAATTGATTTACCCTTGGCTTGAGGTTAAAATTTCGGTTTTGAGTGATGGAGCTCGGGCTTTGGCTAAGCATGTGAACAGGAGCAAAGGAAAATTTTGGGGTTCCTTCTCTGGAAATGGTTAGTATCTCCATCTTTTGTCTTCCTGTTTGTCCTATGCATATTCTTTCTAAAATATATTTCTTCTTTTTAAAGGGTCAACTAAATGGTTTACAATATTATTAGGAAACTTGACTACCGAGGGTTGTAAAGGTTTAATGGTACCATTGGCTAGAGATGGCAATATGAGTTGGGTAATGGTTCAAAACCGAGTCAGGTTGGAATGGTTCGGATCAATCCGGATACCTGAATACCAAAACACCTTATTGCTATAGTAATCCAAATCTTTGAATCAAACAAGGTCTTTGTATGCATTAAACATAAACAAAAGATTTTCAACTCGGTGGGCTGATCCTTTTATTGCTAAAGTTTTTGATTTGACACGTTTGAGTAAAATACAACCCGAATCAACCCATATGAGCGGGTCAAAATTGCCACCTCTACATTAATTTGTTTAGCTTTTAAGTATATATTCTGATCAATGTTATTGTTCTCATGTTCGTGGTGTCCAGATCCTCATAAGAATATGCTTGCCTTGAATGTAATTAATCACTTAATAGCCCATTGTTGCTGGCTCAATGTGCATATTGTTCCGCCACACGGTCCTGTTTTTGAGATCCGAGTTCAGGATGGTTATGGTGCAAGATGGTCCTTAAACACTACCAAGGTATGCATCATGCATCAACACACTACTTTAATGACTTCTGTTATTCCTCTTTCCAGACCAAAAATATATACTAGGTGGGTTTGAGGCTTTGAGCCCAGGGATTGATTTAGGAACTAACTAAATAATAATCGCGCTTTGGCTATTGGGCTTTAGGCTTTTTTTGGGCTTAGTCTGTCCCAGGTCGGACCGGGTTATAATCGCTAGTTTTGGGCATGTTTAGGACTTCCAGACCGGACCGGGCTAATGTTCAGGCTTTCTTGGGCCTTAGCCCATTTGTGCATCCATTTTTATATCATAATCCTAGATTCCTAGATTTGTCGAAATGGCGTTGTGGTAACGGTCAAAACAGACAATTGTTTACAAAAGTACATATTGTAAACATCATAAACTCTAGACGCATGTTAGGTAATTGCTGGATAATATTCCTGCAGGCTTACCATTTCCTTTTTCTAATTTTTCATTCGTCGACATGATATATGTAATATGTTACAGTTTATTGGATTTCTTGAACCGTATATGGAGGATGGCCACGCAAGGGGATGGAAACATTAAAACATCCTCTTCAACCGACGATCGATGATGATGGTGATGGTGGTGGCAGACCAAGGGCGGCAACCTTCTCTTTAGCCGATATAATCTTGCTGACCGGACAAAGTGTTTACATAGTCTACGGTCAAAGACCGACGAGCAAAACCAAACAAGAAAAATGAATGATTTGACGAGTCAACAACGTCAATTGTCTTGTATGAGGATCATTTAGCTAGTGTTATATTATGATGTTTTTGGAATGACAGTTACATAAGATTCTCCAAAAGGCCGTATACATAGGCTGCAACAGCTATGTACGACAACTATTTATGCTATATGGACCAACCATGCGGCTATGGTGGCTTCTGTTTTGGTTTTAGGATATAACTACTTTGAACTTTTCATCTTTGTATCTACCCTTTGGTTTTTGCAGATTCTTTTGTAATTTAATGATTATGTTATGGTTTTAATTCTAATGATATGTTTATATATGTGTGTTGTTTATTGTAAAAAATTATATATTTTTTTGTATGGAAGTGTAGGAAGGTTTGAGAGCATGACGCGTGTGCTTACGGGATGCTTGTGTTAGTTTAACTACATGTGTTTTGTAGTAATATATGTGAAGTTGGACACACCATAGTAGTGGATTAGAGGTGTTGTTATAGTGAGATAATACTCGTTAATTAGAACTTATTATATACACGGTGATTATTATGAAAAGCTAGACAAAATTTTGTAATTTGTTGGATGCGTCGTGAGAACTCATTACAAAAACGAATTAAAATGTGAATTTGGACGAATCGTTGCAATGAGTTTGACGCATCATTGTGATCTATGAGACATGAAACTTTCTAAAACTTTTTAAAATTTAGGAGAAGATTGGTATCAAATTAAAATGAACAAAATTGAAATGTTATTGTTTTTTAAATTGGAATATATCAGTTGCCTTTCTCTTCCATCCACCTTATCATATTGATGTTTGTGAGGGTCGATGGATCCTATTAAAAATGCTCCAAGTAAAATTAAAGAGCAACTTATATTCTAATTATGCAAAAGCAGATATAAATATTAAAAAGACAAATGGTTTCATTATTAAGTAATAATTAATTTTAGATCTATATTTATATAAATCTATAAATATTAATAAAAAAAGTTTTTTTTACCACTTGTCATCTTCTTAAACCATCTTTTTGACACTTATATATTTTTAAACATCATCACTTTATTTTCCATCTAAAAAATATTAAAGTAATTTAAACACTCAAATAATTTCTCTCTTGATAAAAATTAATTTGGTTAATTAATACATTTTCTCTCTCATCTACATTTTGTTTAAATCAAACTATGTTTTTAAAAATAGATTTTTTAAGAAAATTAAAATTCATAAATTATCTAAAACATTGAACATTTTAAAACAAAATATTTTAAATCAATCATTTTTTTAAATAATTATATAAAATATAGAATTTTTTAAAAGTAGTTTTATTAAAACATCCAGAATAATTAGAAACTTAAGTTTAATAAACAATATTTTTATAAACAATAAAGTTGTATAAGAAAATCTTACAACAAATATTAAGAAAATCGTACTGTAACTTTTCGTGTTTATTACTAACTATAATCTATTTAATAAATGAGTTTCTAGACTATCTATTTATCTATATATCTATATGTCTATAACCTATCTATTGTTTATTTATTTGAAATAGCTATTCATATGCAATTATAATCATATTTTATCTTCAAACATGGTTTTATAATTTATAAATTTTTATTACTAATTATTTATTATTTTATTAATTCAACCCGTGTAATACACGGGATAATAACCTAGTTATATACTATTACAAAGATAATAAATTTCAATAGAAATGAGTCAAATGAGCAATAAATCCTTTCTCCTAATTTCGATGTTAATTTGTGTAGTTATTTACTAGAGCTTGATATAGATCATGAAGTCGACAAGTTTTTATAAATGATTGCATAAGTATGTAGATAGTAACTATATGTTAAATTAACATATAGTCGAAAAGTTTTTTTAAATGATTGCATAAGTATGTAGGTGTTTTAATATTCTTTTTTTGTTATTAACATTGTTAATAACAAAAAAAAATATTAGAGCACCTACAACGTAAGAGATGATGTAAGCATGAATTACAATTTTTAATGGTTTAAGGATAATCCTCAAGAGATCAAAGAACACCCAAGGATGGATCCTTTGTTGCCATCATTTGTTCTTGACTATATTTGGTACGTTTGTCTTTGTGGTACGAATGAACACAAACTATTGTATTGCATGTATGTATTTAAATATATGACCCAACTAAAAAATGTATGGATAACGTGTAATGGATGTTATTCGGGTTTTTTTAATTGGGGTTTGGGTGCCTTGGGTTTTTAGACGCAGAAAATCAACCCAAAGATCAAACCAAGTAAATAATATTTAATTCGGCATTCAGGTATCGATTTCGGATTTATTCGGTCGGGTTAATTGGTGATCGGATTGGTCAACCTGTAAATTAAGAAATCAAAGACATACTTGAAAGTGTTACGGTTTTGGTAATCGGATTTAACATCACTTCACAAGTAGGTTTGACAGTAATAGTTGAAAAAAAATCAAAATCAACCTCTAAATTCATATGTAATTCGAAAATATGCTTAACACAAAAAACAATATCATAACTCTTATTACTCGAACCAAATAAACCAATAACATGATACTGGCAGTGGCGGAGCTTAACCAACTTGGTGGGGGGGGGGGGGGGCGAACTCGATATTTATATAAAAATTTACACTACCGGGCCAAAAATTTACAATATCGGACTAAAATTAACACTACGGACGAAAAAATAAGGGGGGGGTGGCGGCCCCCCCGGTCCCTTAAAAGCTTCGCCTCTGGATACTGGGTCAAGAAAACATTTACATTTATATTATTATACTCGGACAAGGATTAACAAACACATCTTAAAAAAATATGAGAATGCTCGAGTATGAAATCATATATATATGTTTGTAATCAGTTTAAATACTTATAGTATGGAAGATGGACTTATGAAGTTAATTATGAGTTAAAACTTGTGTCATCGATTTAGGATGGAGCAATGGAAAGATTGATCAACTTCATAAAAGGTAAAAATCACATGTCATCAATATTTAAAATCCTAAAATATGTAATATGAATTATCAAATATGATAATATGGTATTCGGGTTATTCGAGTCAATACGAATTGTCAAAACACAACCAAAGACCGACTTAAATAATAAATTCGGGTTCAAGTATGATTTGTAATTAATGGGGTTCGTTTTTTCAGGTTATACCTTAATCGGGTTCGGGTAGAGTTTAATCGGGATAGGGTAAAAATGATACCCCTATCGAATGGGTTTGCAATGATATTTAAAACTGACTTTATAGATTATTAATCAACATTTGAACAAATATTATATGGTCATTACAGTATGTATTAGTTATGATCAAATAATGTACGTTATCATAACCAAAGAATAACTTTATCTATCACGTTTCAATTTCTAGTTAAGTTAATTTCTAGTCTTTCTGTCTCTTATTTTTTTTAAATGATAAGATATTAATGTTTAAAATAATACAACTATGTACTTATTTAACTTTGCATTCTTAGAATAAATAATGGATGTTAATTTATTTTACCATTGAAAAATAGAGATACGCTTCTTGTTAATTTGTTTTTCTACTTAAAAAGATATATTAATTCTAATTAATCTGTTTTTTTTAATTTCAAACTTAGTGTTCCTAAGTAATCAAAATAATAAAATATAATAGTTCTTTTTATTTTATTTTATAGGACCAATGTAACTTTTTATTATTTTTAGGAGTTTTACTAAACTTTTAAAAAGATAAGGATACATGTAAAAACAAGCTAAAGTTAGAAAAAAATAATTTAAAACTAAAAACTTTAAATAAAGGTAAATAATAATAAAACGTTAATATAAAAAAATTAACAAAAAATCCAATCAATTACATAGGTTTCATTTAATAGAAGAAAAATGATCATTTTAACATGTCATATTAACTAAACATATGTGATAGACGAATTTGTAACATGGTAAAGATATAGACTGAAAATTTTTATAATTGTGTAGTACGTTATTTAAGTGATCTTAAAATAAATTAATTAGGCCGGTGATCATTATTAATGTTTATTTAACAAATAACCGAAAACATGTTAAAAAATTTACAATTGTTGATTAAAATACTAAACAAACAATATTCCTTCGTTTTCAAAGTATACAAAATTCTGGTTAAACTAATTAATAAAAAATGTATCATTTACTATTTATTATTATCATGAGATGTGACATGCATAAAAAAAGCTTGCGTTTGTTAAAGTGGTGTTGTCACATAACAATTTAAAAAGAATCGGCCCCATTCAACAAATTCAAAGAAGAAACTACAAATAAACAAAAGATATAACAACAAGCTCGATCTACACTAATATTTATTTAACTTAAAAGATGCCTTTAGGCTTTAGTATCATGAGCAATTAGTTGAACACAATTTATCTTCCAAAAAAGTCATATAATATAGTCTTAATCATATAGACCTACAAAATTACAAAACTTATAAAAAAATAACCAATGAATACAAATTAACCTACCAACTTGTAAAACTTATAAAACTAAAAACATTTTGTCGTTTATAAATTTAAGAACTTTTTGAGACGGCCAAATGGTTTACATGACAATAATATTGATCATAAATTCATAATATTAATCATATCCTACAACAATATTATTATTATTATACAACTCATCATTCACATACAAACCTTACAATGGAGAGAACTCACCTCTCTCCCTACACCAACCACCACCAGACCACCACCAACCGCCACCCCTCCTCCGACTCCGGTGGCGGTGCCGCCTGCCCCGACGACGATAAATGGGCGTCGAAGCTCCTCCGCGAGTGTGCACAAGCCATCTCGGATAAAGATTCCGGCAAGATCAACCACCTTTTATGGATGTTGAATGAGTTATCTTCACCTTATGGTGATTGTGACCAAAAACTAGCTTATTACTTCTTACAAGCACTCTTTTGTAAGGCGACTGAATCGGGCGAAAGGTGTTACAAGACGTTAATCAGTGTTGCTGATAAAAGCCATTGTTTTGATACTGCAAGAAAGCTTATACTCAAGTTTCAAGAGGTTTCACCATGGACAACTTTTGGTCATGTTGCATCTAATGGTGCTATATTGGAAGCCTTTGATGGTGAGAGTAAGCTTCATATAATTGATATAAGCAACACCCTTTGCACCCAATGGCCCACTTTGCTTGAGGCTTTAGCCACAAGAAGCGATGAGACACCGAGCTTGAAGCTAACGGTTGTGGTCACCGCGGCTATGGTGAGATCGGTTATGAAGGAGATCACTCAGCGTATGGAGAAATTCGCGCGATTGATGGGTGTCCCTTTCGCGTTTAATGTGATCAATGGGTCTAATAGAGCATTGGGGAAGCTTACTAAAGAGGAGTTAGGGGTTCAAGATGATGAAGCTATTGTTGTGAATTGTATTGGGGCTTTGAGGAGAGTTGATGTTGAAGAAAGGGGCGATGTGATTCGCCTTTTTAGCGCGTTAAACCCGCGAGTTGTGACTGTTGTTGAAGAGGAAGCTGATTTCACAAGCTCTAGAGGTGATTTTGTTAAGTGTTTTGAGGAGTGTTTGAGGTTTTACACTTTGTACTTTGAGATGTTGGAGGAAAGCTTTAGTCCCACGAGTAACGAGCGGTTGATGCTCGAACGCGAGTGTTCGAGGGCCATCGTAAGGGTTCTTTCGTGTGATGATAGCCATAGCAATGGTTTAGGTGATTGTGAAAGAAGAGAGAAGGGAAACCAGTGGTGTGAGAGGCTTAATGAGCTTTTTTCTCCTGTCGGTTTTAGCGATGATGTGATCGACGATGTGAAAGCGTTGCTAAAGAGGTACCGGACCGGATGGTCTCTCGTGGCCGATGATCAAACGAGCTCGAGTACGAATACAGGCTCGGGGATCTTGTTAGCTTGGAAAGATGAACCAGTTGTTTGGGCTTCAGCTTGGAAACCCTAATAAAAAAACCTTACATGCATTCTCATATGTTACTACCAGAAAACTAATCATTTACGAACGATTTAACGATTTACCGTCGAAAATCAGTCGCAAATGTCCAGTTTTCTAGCAGTGTATGCAAATAATGTTGGTACACAATTAGCTTCAAATCTTGTTGCTTAAATTTGCTGTCTTTTAATTAGTGGCAACTATTAGGGTATCAACATGATCATGAAAAACCCTAATTTTGAGGTTTATTAAAACAGTGGTGGATTTTAGGGTTTGAATTGAAGATTGAAGATAGATAGAATTAAAGAAGATATAGTATTTTGATTTATAGGAAATAGTAAAGATGAATCTCATGAAGATGACTAGATGAGTATATTTGCAGGCACTTTAAGTGTGGGTGGTTTCTATAATGCTTTTTTAGCTTTTCTTTATGTCCTAAAGTGTTTTGAGTTGTGCTTTATATTTTATGTTTATTGGTGTGTTTTTTAGAATGAAGTCCTTTTCCATATGTATGTATCTTTCTATGAAGTTTGTATGATTTATATTTTTCTTCTTGTTTTAAGTAAACAAGAATTGAAAGGTTCACACTATAAGTTGGTGTCCTCTTTCTATGTTATACCTTTAGGGTTTTGTGACAACAAATTTATCTATACAGCCATTAAGATACATTATTAGTATTTAATAATCCACTTATGATCTATTTACGTCACTTAATTTCATTACTGAATAATAAACCAAAACTAAATGATACGTGTAAGTCTATATACTACTTATGATTATACTTGTGTATAAATTATACGTAAATTGCATTCGAGTATCTATTTTTTATACTTGCAAATCCTAAAAATGTATTTTCACATACTCGTAACAAATGATAGTGAATTAGATTTGAGTATGTATCTAACTTTTATTTTTATGTATCCAAAAATCTTAGCTACTCACAATAAATCATATATGTCCAGATTCAACAAGTTATTTATTATACTCGAGCATTCTTTAAAATCTCTTTTCACCAGTCATATAAAGCACAACATGCTAGTCATATTCAATTATCTACTCTTTACGTACAAGTGAAACGCATTGATGTATGACCATTATCAGACTAAAAAATATTATGTTACTACGTGTCTATGAACTCACATATCTATAATTATAGTTGGAAACGCTTATGCGTTACGCCGGTACGGTTGTTATATGATTGTTTGGGATTCGATTTTAGTCAGTATCGGCTCGGTACGTTATGATGTAAATTAAAAAATCAAAATATAATTATTGAAAAAATTGAATAAAAGAAAACAATTACGTATATTAGAAAAGTCTTTAAGACATTATATTCTCCCAACAAGAATAGTAAAAGTATGGGTGATATTTATGGTCGGAAATCACATATTACCTACATTTTACGGGGGTTTATTTTATGAATGTATGTTAAGTTTTATGATCATCGGAGTCAGCTTTTGATGATGATTTGCATATACGGAAGAAAGTTTATGGAGAAATTATCACCACAAATTACCATTTTGATTGTTATTGAGTTTTTAACAACTGATAAAAGAAATGGGAAGATGGATTAATGCTCAATCATAATATATAAATGACATTGAAAGTAAATGACGATTTTTTTTGACCACGTGTATATATTTTGGCATTTGTATTATAAGCAATCATATATTATACTTTATTGTAGGGCATAAATAAAATAAAATAGTTAATTTTTTGAAATTAAACATTATTTTTCATATGGGTGTCTTAATCCATATGTAAAACTATCATTCTATCATCCTTTCACTTTTATTATAAAATATATAGATAAATATTAAAATTATTAAACTTATAATAATATGCATCTAGAAATATATTAGTATTATAATTATTATAAATATAAATATTTATATAAGTTATATACTTAATATTTAAATAAAATAATATACTTAATTAAAATATTATTTAGTTATAAAAGTATAATTAGTAAATATAAATTTAAATGTCAATTTATAGTATCATAAATAAAATAAATTTTAATGAAGTGAATTAAATAATATAATATTATTAAGAAAATATATTAATAATGTTTATTAAATACATGAAAGAGACAAGGGCAAAAATGTCAAGTTTTATAAAATTTAATAGATAAATTTACCATATTACCTCTAAAGTGTCTTAAAATTGTAATCAAATCCTTATTCTACCCCTCTTAATGTGATGCACTCATTTATACATGTTGCTTTAAAACTTATATTTTTGGCAAAATTACATCTCTATCCAAAGAGATGTATTATATAGTATATAGATTCTCTTTTTGACATGACTATTAAGTTATGCATAACAAGAAAAATTAATTTAGAGCTATGTGTGGTGGTGGAGTGGTGGTTGAGAGCTGAAATCAACAAAACTATGAATTAATTATAGGGTTTAAATAGTTATTCTGACCTAGAAGTTACTAACAAATGATGAGTTGCAAACTATAAAATTACAAATTACAAACTACAAATGAGTAGGGTATTTTGCATTTAGTCTTAACATTTGATATCATATTAGGTCATAACAAATTATTTTGATGTTAAACACGTGTGTATGATAACTAGTACATTAATTGATTTTAATAATTATTTTCATATGTTAGTGAGTTGCGTAGGTTATATATAGTTGCATTTAATCAGAACATTTGATATAAAAAGGGTTTGTATGATGACAATAACACTATTTGGCTTTGCCATATGTTTGTGATTTGTTTAAGGATTCATAGAGTCAAACTAGGTCATTTTTGTGTTAAAGATGTGTATGATTAATGGTATAATAATAGGCCTTAATGAGGTATTGCCACATATTAGCAAGTCATTTTTTACATAGAGCCATATTAGATCATAACAAACCAGTTTGATGTTAAAAAGATATATATGATGATTAGTGTATTATCGGACCTTGCCATGTGTTAGTAAGTATTTCTGGGTTACATAGATTTACATTAGGTCTAACATATATCATTTTGAAGTTATAAGAGGTATTTATGATTACCATTAAACTAATATACCTTAATAATTTAGGTTACATAGAGTTACAACTACATAACAAGTAATTTTAGTGTTAATGGGTATGATGACCGGTAAACTAATGAGCTTTAATGGGGCTTGTCATGTATTAGTGAATTGCTTTATATCTAGATTCTCATTAGGTCATAGCAAGCTACATTGGTGTTAACATCTGTGTATGATGACTACTAGTACACCAATCAACACTACTAGGCTTTGTCATGGGTTAGTAAGCTTTTTCTATTTTACATTGATTAATTCACACCAGATCATAACATATTTTTATGTTATTAAAGACATGTGTATAATAACTAGTATACTATAAAAAGTTATGGGTATTGTCATGTGTTAGTAAATCATTTTAGGTTACATAGATCCATATACATAAGGTAATAACAAGCCATTTTAGTATAAAAATGTATGTATGGTGACTATAAATTTACAAAATAACACCCTGTGAGAGAAAACGTAAGAAGAAATAGAGTACTTGTTCTTCTTTTCCTCTAAAAAATTTGCCCATGACCTAAATCATGTTAAAAGTGAACATTAGAAGATCTCAATACAATACAACCCTAGGTTAGGTTTTTCATTGAAACGACAAAAATAATATATATGAAGCTTATACTTTTGCATTACAAAGTGTAACATTTTCCACTTAAGGATGGATTCACACGATTGAAGTAAAGGTTTGAGCTAGAAAGAAGATGGAGAAAAGAAAAGCCATATATGGTTGCTGGGCTGTCTATCTTGTGACTTGAACAGCATATAATTGCCTTTTAACATGCAGGCATCTTTCACACCAACATTATGTAGTGGAGAACATAACTTTTTCTAAAGTAAAATCAAATGTGTATATTCCACCATCCATTTAGTTATAACATTAATTATTTATTATCTTTTACATCCTTATCCACCTTGATCTTTCAGGATATTAATGGAGTCATCTTCTTCACCAAATGTATATATTTCGTTCAAGAAACCCTAGGTATAAATCAAGTACAATGGGATATATAGGACAGACAATGTGAAATAAATTTATCTTCTGTCTAAGGGGTGCCCATGATCTAATGTTTAGCTGTATTACTTTTCGTCTCTTACACAAATGATATGAGGAGTTTAGATGCTTGTAAATGCATGTTGACTGGTATGTAGAGTCACAATAATATTGTTCAAATCAAATATGTCCTATGGGTGTAAATGAGTCAATCTGCTCGTGAAGTGCTTGGGATTGTTAATAGCTCAAATCCAGTCGAGCATAAAAGAGTTCAAACCTAAGAATAAGCTTGTTTGTTTAATGTGTCCGGGCTTTGTTAAATTAGAGCTTAAGCTGACTCGCAAGCCTAAACGAGTCTCTTTTTATATAAAATTTCTATAATATATAAAATATATATATACAATAATAATAATTATTATTTACCAAGTATGATGAAAATAACTAAATACTATATAGTAAAGGTCAGTTACAAAACATCATGTTATTATGAGAAAAAAAACAAACTTATATTGTTATAACTAGATTAGTCCTCGTGTATTACACGGATTGAATAAATAAAATATTTAGTAATTAATATTAAAAATTTATGCATTACAAGATCATGCTTGAAGATAAAATATAATTATAATTACGTACAAATAATTACTTTAAGTAGAAAAACAATTATGTATTTTTCTTAAGCTTTTCTTTTAAAAAGATTGTGATTTTTAAATATTTTGTTTTAAGCTTTTTTTTAAACAATGAAAAAGAGTTCATTGTATTTTGTATTTTATAAAATTTTTGTTTATAAAAAATATGTTTCTAAAAAATAATTGGTTTTTAATTTATTAAATTATATATTTAATTTGAATATGGTACAAGTAATATTATTAGTATTTAATATTATTATTAACGATATAGAGAAATAAAAAAGTAAGTATAATAAGTCTTACAATTATTTCAAGTTTATTTTATTTTTTTATAGATAGATGGATAGACTAAAAACCATTAATTAAACGGACTATACTTAGTAATAAACACAAAGAGTTACAATAAAATATTTTCATATAAAATATAATCAAATTATATATACGTAATAGTTCAATAAGTAAAATAACTATACTATTTTTAACTCTCTTATCTAAATAGTTTTATTTTTAAACATTCATTTTAAGATTATTTTGATTTTTTTCTAAGATCTTGTTTTTTATAAAACTTTAGGTTGTAATAATTCTGGTTGCTTTAATAATACAGTTTTAAAATTTTCACCTGTTTATAACTTTTTTGAAAAACAAACTGATTTAAATATTTTGTTAAAAAAGGTTTAGTATAATAGAAAATTTCAAATTATATAAAATATAGTTTTTTATTATTTAGATTTTAAGATGTGATTTCTAATTTTCTTAATAAAACTTTTATATATGTTTTAGATTAAAGTTTATCAATTTACCTACACATACGTAGCCATGTACATGTTATATATAAAAACTAAGAAACATTATACTTCAATCTTATTTTTTTATTCTAAAAGTTTTAGGATTGTAAATATTCATTTTATTCTGCACGTTATCACAACATTTAGTGTCTCGAATATAATCCTTCACGTATGATATATTATTATATATATAAACATAGCTAGTAAACACGTGTATTACACTGGTTGAATAAATAAAATATTAATATAATAAAATTTAATAATTATAAAATGATATTCTAATATATAATAAAACAGTAATATAAACATTTTAAAATTTTGTTTAATTTTTTTTAAAAAAAATAAACATATTGTTCTAAAACAAACCTTATAAAAATGTTATTTTAAAAATTTTCCTATTATAACGATTAAATTTGATTATTTTTTGTTTTAAAAAATGAAAATTTAAAAATACCAATTTAAAATATTTCGTATTCTTTAAAAAAGTATGTTTTAGAAAAATTTATTATTTTATAAAAAAGTTTTATTTACAAACAACGTTAATAAATAGATTTCTTTATTAATTTATTAAATCCAAAAAGGTGTTAAGAATATTATTAGTAATTAAAGTAATTATTTGATAGGAGAGAAACGCGAGAAAATTTTAATGAAATTAATTGTGGTGCTGCCACGTGTCATTTAAGATATCTTTTTATTAGAGTATGTAGATGTAGATGTAGATTATAATCAAAATATATATAAGTAATAATTAAAAAGAAATAAATAATTAATAAATATTAAATGGCCCGAGCACAAACTTGAAAATCTACTCATGACACACACTCAGGCTTTAAAAATAAGTTTCAAATCAAACCAAGATCGGGTTTGAAAACCACTACGAGTCACAATAATTAATTTGCTTATGTGATTCAAATGCAACATAATAAAGTACCATCGTTTTTTATAAAGAATTATAAAGTTATATTTTAAGTTTATATGAACAATATTTTCTAATTAAATATTTTCTAACCATGCACTTGCAAAATTAAAATTTATATTATATTAACAAAACAATCAAAAATGCCACTAAACAAAAGACACAAAATTATACCTTAAAACTCTTAAGATAATTAAAGGGTGTCTAAGTGGATAGATGTCTCATAAAATAGAACATCTATACACTTCTAATGAAATATATGCACGAATATATAAATGGGAAAAATTGGGTTGGGTGATAAAATTATATATGTCTATTTAAAAGTCAAACTCCCCAAATAAGAATACGTAAGAGCTTGATAACAAAAAAGGAATTTAAAGGCGTGTAAAAATGTAAAATATCACATGTAACTTCATTATTCATTTTATGTCACTTATCATTGTTAGATTCATCCACTATTGAGCTAAGATCAACTATTCATTTACTCACTATTTTTAACAGTTAGACACAATCATTTTATGTGACAACTCCCTAGATCTCTTTTTTTTTCTTTTCTCCTTAAGATTCAATCTAAACTACTAACATAAGTGTTTTTGTTATCTTAAAAGTTTTCTAACATGCTCGTGAAATGATGTTTAGAGATGAATGATAGAGTCCGTCATCTCTTTCGGCCTCAAAAACCTCATTTTGTCATACTTCTTTTTGTACTCTCAAGAGTTTTAAACTTTAAAGCATTTCCTTCGTTTCAAAGTTAGAATAAATTCGTATGTAACAAAATAAGTCAAGTTAGTCAAGGTCTAACTTTATGTTTTTTAAGTAATACTAATTATCAACTTTGTTATGTATATTGGGTTGTACATTGTGTATAATGAACACATTAACGCTACATAGTACGAAGAAAAACGACAAAATTCCCACCGCGCAGCGCTGAGAAAAACTAGACTTTTTCGTTTCGATTTTATTTTTTTATTTTTAATTTTTATTTTTTTATTACGAGTTTTTTTATGTTGGTGGACACTGACGGTGGTGTGTTATTAGTGTTATTTGGCACGTTTTTACGTCCCGGCCACAACACGGGGGCTTTTCCGTAGCTATAACCTAATTGTAAAAATTACTATTTATTAAATAAGAATACCTTTTTTAAAAATTGATGCTATTTGCAGCTTTAGATGATGAAAAGTTGGACACAACCAGTGATTCTACGGTTTCTACCATAAACCGTAGACCCAGTTTCACCAGGGTTATCTTATTACTTGTCTAACTTCAGCCCACTTCACTAAGTAAATTATTGAGGCCCAAAACTGCCCACAACATCTAACTGTTCATTCGGGCTCTTTCTCAAGACTTTGGGAGTTTGGGCAAGTATTTTAGATTAGTAGTCTAGTAATGCACAAATCAGGTTTTGGGTCGGACCCGAAACGGGTTCAAACCGTGTTCGATCTAGTCGGGTTTTTTGTACCCGGGTATTGGTGAACCCGGGTACGAACCCTGGTCGGGTTCACTTGCGGGAAAACCCTACTCGCTATACTCGGGTAGGGTCGGGTCGGGTCCGGGTCGGGTCCGGAACCGGGTCCAATACCGGGATTAGTTTGTTTTTTCAATTTTTTATGTCCAATACCGGTTCACTTCGGGTTTAGACCGGGTCGGGTTCGGGTTGGGTCGGGTCCGGGTTGGGTCGGGTTTTAGAAATTCAAAAAAACCCCAAACCGGATTGAAACCGCCGGTTTATTTCGGGTACACCCGGTACTGGGTTGTACCCGGACTTGGTCCGGGTCGGGTACGCCAGGTCGGGTCCGTACCCGGTTTTTTTGTGCATGTCTAGTCTAGACTGACTAGGGTGATCAAACCGGTTATTTTTCATGTTCGGTTCTGGTTCCAAACCTTTTTCAGTACGGATCAACATTAATCGCGTTTTAGTGGAACCAATTTTAAGAGAGATAAGCATTCAAAACTGACCAATTCAGTATGAGTTAAAATCAGTTTAAAACTGGTTTTAACAAGGAAGGTTACAAATTAATGTCAAACCGATGGTGGCAGGAACCAAAACAGATTCCTATCAAACTGGTTTTTTCCGGTTCCCGAGTTTATCACCCTTATTTGATTCCATCATACAAACCGAAAAAACACACAAACATTGTTATAATAGTAATTGTGTTTATATTTATATTCAATATCAATCTTTCATATATTTATATTTACAAGAAAGTAAAGTGATATATGTTTTGATTTAAGTGTTATCAAGGTCATTTAATATAATTGGACTTGCTTAACAACAAACGACCAAATAGAATAAACATTGTTTAAAGTTATGAGGTGTGGATTATACATCCATTCAATAATGATCTAATTTCTAGAAACAAATAACATCGGTTGTTTTGAGTTAATATAAATGGTTTGCTTATATATATAATTTTCTAAACAATAGTTTTCTTTTTATAAGTTCTAACCAACCTAATTAACTTCTAGTTTCATAGTATTAAGTGTACACTATTTGTTTAGGTGATAATAATCAATGTTACTACACTAATACCTCGTAGATGTTTGTTTTATACAACATTAAAAGTTGTCTATCGAGAATATTTTGATAGCAAAGTAATATATTCCCTAATCAAATCGTTGTGATTTCAAATCTCGTAAAACGCAGATGATAACTTTAAAGATGAAAGTATAAAATTAAGAACGTGTGCTTGCTGATAAAAATTATTATAAGTTGTGAAATCTATACTAATAAATAAAAAATATTTAAATGTCATATGTTATTTCTATAAGCTGTTCATCTAAGGTTCACATGATATTTTGATATTTAGACACATATTCTTACTATAATAAAATATATAATTATTATATAAATAGAGTTTTCTTAATAAATGTCTATTTACTATTATGTTAATCAAATAACATTTTTTTAAAACTATATAAAATGTTTATTAAAGATATTTTAATAAGAGTTATTTATAGTTAATCATTACTAAAATTAAAATGTTTATCACACGGATATTATTGGTTGTTTAACACTCTTAATGGTTCAGATGTCTGAATAATTCAACACTTAATGGTTCAAACTGTTTGTTTTGCGAGCAAATATCTGAATGGTTTAAAAATTTGCTACTGAATGGTTAAGCATTATAACAGTGCTGGATGGTTAAGAGGTCTAATGCTAAATGGTTAAAACCACTTATTTAAATTGATCAGACGTTTGTATTCGAATAATTAAACGATATAATAGCTTTTAATAATTCAGATCTTTTAATGATTTAACACTTAATAAATCAAATTTCTTATTAATTTAATACTTAATTATTCAAAAGTTATCAAATATAATACAAAATGTTGAAATCATCACGGACCCCTTCTTGGACCTTGTGCCAAAGAAGCTTAATGTCAAAACTCAAAACGCACCATATGAACAACAAACCACCCTCAGGTCTCCTTCAAACAATGATTGAATGAAACATTGATTCATCATCATCGAACAAAAAGCTTATCTATCTCCCCTCAGATTCTGTTGATTTCATCTCATTCACATCAATCACACTGCAATAATCTCTCAATTCATCATCCTTCACTCCAATTTCGATCAATGAGCACTCCATTCTAGACTCCGTCAAACAGGTAATCCAAATCAACGTTTTCAGCTTCCTTTCGTTTACTTTTGATCCAAAAACGTTAATCATCGAGTTTTGATTCGTGTAATCAGGTGAAATAGTGTTGTAACGAGTGTCAGTCGGTGATCGATCGATCGATCTCATGGCGGTTGTTGAGAACGGTGTGGTGAACGATCAGTCGGAATCTTCGATTGTGAGTTCTAGGTTGAATGATGATGATGATCATCGGAGTTTTCATGAAGAGAAGAAGATAACGCCTGATGGAAATGGCGTCTCGAATCATCACAAACATCATGAGGATGAAATTAGGGATTTGGAGGAAATACTGTCGAAATTGAATCCTATGGCTGAAGAATTTGTGCCTCCTTCACTCTCTAACAATAGTTATAATGGAGTTTTGTTGCATTCGCCACCACCAGCAGCTGCTGGTCAATTTGGTTATGTTGCTAACATCAATGGCAGTTCAACTGGAAGGGTATTGTTTCATATTCATTGTTTATGTTTATGTTAGCTAGTAAAAAGAACATGGATAGATGATAGTTTGAGGTGTTCTTTTGGTTTGCTGTGTGCTTGTGTTTATGTTGCTAATTGTGCTTTTAATTGTTTTGTGAATTGTGATTAGAAGAAAGGTAGCTTTAGTAATGGAAAGCGGAGAATGAATAGCCGAACGAACATGGCACAACAAGAAGATGCTATTAAGCGAACAGTTCATGTATCTGACATTGATCAGCAGGTAAAGATTCGTATAATGTGATGATGTCGGTTTTCTAAACGGTATTTGAATCTTTACTTTGTTTTTTTTGTGTGATGGTTTTGAGTTTAGGTTACTGAAGAACAACTTGCATCACTATTTATGAGTTGTGGGCAGGTGAATAACGGAATAAGTCAATATGTTTGTGTTATCATATTGGTGTTTGCTGGTATATGTCATGGTCTTTTAAATGTTGTTTTGTTATTTGTGGCGATAGGTTGTTGATTGCCGTGTATGTGGTGACCCTAATTCTGTTCTTCGTTTTGCTTTTATTGAGTTCACCAACGAGGGTATATAGGCATAACCTTTTCTATGTCTACTAAATTTAGTTTGTGGTTTGATATTGCATTACCTTTTATTCATGCTACTTGCAGAAGGGGCAAAGAATGCATTGAGTCTTGCTGGAACAGTGCTCGGATACTACCCACTTAGGGTGCTGCCTTCAAAAACTGCAATTGCACCCGTAAATCCAACTTTTCTGCCCCAAGTGAGATTCTTAAATCTTTTACTAAAACTAGAGAAGTTTAAATAGTTGTGTATGTATGCTTGTTCACTTGTTCTAACTCTATTGTTTTTCTATTGTTTGTGTTTAGTCTGAGGATGAAAGGGAAATGTGTGCAAGAACTATTTACTGTACTAACATTGACAGAAAGGTTACTCAGGCAGATGTCAAACTCTTCTTTGAATCATTTTGTGGAGAGGTTTATATCTAACTTCCTTAAGAATTTTGATAACTTCAGTTCCATGTGATATGTTAACTATAACTTTTTGATTATGCATTTATAGGTTTACCGTTTGAGATTGCTTGGAGACTATCATCATTCATCTCGTATTGCATTTGTGGAGTTTGTGAGGGTATTTTTTATAAACTCCTTTTAGCTTGTTGTGTTGCTTCAAATATTCAATATATTGTTAAATTAGATCAGATCATTATGCAATTTCTATGTTCTAAACAAGAGTCCTATTTCAACTCTTAACATCAAGAGAAACTTAATGTTTCGAAATTCCACTTCCCTTTTTGAAGACTTGGCAATCCTTTCATTGATTTATCTATGTCACTGGTTTAGTTATGTCAAATAATTTACAATATAATTCTTCGGAACTTAAGATGTGTAAATCTTTGATTTCCTACTATCTCTGTTGTATTACCTCCTTAAACAGATCATTAGCTGTTTTTGGTTCTAACTTCTAAGCTAAAAGATTAGCTCAAATTTAGAATATGTTTTTTAAGGTTATATCGTGTATCTTTCAGGCTGAGAGTGCAATTGCGGCTCTGAACTGTAGTGGTGCAGTATTAGGATCATTGCCAATAAGGTACTTTTGTCCCATTTCAAATTTTTACAATTGAAACAGATAAATCCGGTTTGAATATATTGATAACGGGTCAATTTGGTGAAATTTAAAAAATTGGCTAAAAACAGAACATGTCAAATTGGTCTAAAGGGGTTACAATGTCATATTTTGATCTGTTTTCGGAAAACTACATCATACATTTAATCATATAGATTTTGTTATTATATTAAACACATTAATTAGTTACAAAATTCAAAAAGGAGACTTATAGGTGTTGACAGGTCGACGACCCAAACTGACCCGTAAATAAACAAGAAAATTAATCTGTTTTCACATGTACCTGTTACTCATTCCGCCACCGGATTTCCCTGTTTGACTCTTTTGTTTTGATGCAGGGTAAGTCCTTCAAAGACACCTGTCCGTCCACGCACAGCTCGCCTTACCGTGAAGTCATGAACTGACACACGTAACTCCGGAAGTGATATCTACGTTGATTTACGAAATTTGTTTTAATCTATGTGTTTCGTTTTTGTTTGATGAATTTCGGATCCTAATTATGTCTATAGGTTTGTTTTCATATAGAAGCATACAAATCTCATGGGAAATCATGGTTTGTAGCATGTTATCATCGTCGTTATATATGATGAAATAGGTCAAAGTCCCGTTTAAACATCAATGCTGACAGTGTTGAACATTAGATTTAGCATATTCAAAAAGGAGGATTAAATTTAAGGTGGTGGTATAGTGGAAAAAACACATAATACCTCAGTCTCACTCTGGCTTTTTGCCTTTAACCTGTTGGAAAAAAAATATATGTAACCGTGAAAATAATGTGTATTACAAGTCACTTACATGATCATATGTCTCGTATGACAATCAAAAGATATAAACAATGTAAAAGGTTTTCTTTTCTTCTAGTTTTCATACTTCAGTTGAGTCCGAGCTACTTGTTTGATTATCTGGCTTTTCAAGCTCTAGCGTTGCATTGAATCCAAAATCAATCCCAGGGGAAAATGATGCTTGTAGCTCTTCTAGAGACTGAATGGTGTTGACCCTGTTGTCCTTTACCAAAATATTATTCTGCAAAATGTTTCATAAGTTTGGCAAATTGCTTCTAACCCAGAAATATTTTTTTAACCATGGTAAATGGGCTCAGGTAATCTTCGGGGGACATGTAGATATGGCAATTACGGGTCATTTACCTATAAATGTGTCGATTGAAATTATGTATTATTTCAAATAGGTCAAGTAGGTTAAGTTAAATAATTAAATTAAAAAAAGATGGGTCAAATATGTTAAAAGTCATTCCGGAACTAACAATCCCGATTAACTTAATGATTAACCGTTTTGACCCATTACCAGCCAACTCGACCCACCCATTGTGCCATGTCTAGAGACAGGGTCCATACAAAGTGACCTGTCCACATGGCCCGGAGAAAACTTTGGGCCTTTGGGTCAATAGAGGTTAAAATCGTGGGTTTAGGAAGCGGACAAATAAAGCACTAGTATTAACTTGCCTTCTTCACATAATCTGCCATTGTGGAGCTAACTATTTCTTGAATGACGAATTTTGTAACACGATCTTCACCAATAATCGACAATAGAAAGCTTTTGGGGACCTGCAAAACGTTTTAAATTAATAAAAGACTCAAAAGACTACGAATGTACAATCAATTTTGCATAGTGGCACACTGTAATTGTAGAAGTGAATGACAAACTGCATTTTCTTGGAAAGACAAATTTCATATCAACATAGTATGAGGTTCCAAAATCTATAATCACTTGTCTATCATCATCACAACAAGAATGACAGTCATTAGAAGTTTCAACAGTTGCATAGAGGCTAACTTTGTAACTACAGAAATTGAATGATAAACTATTAGTGGGAGAAGTTAATAAAAACATCTAATTTTGTCTCTTGCAAATTAAGAAAGTATAAAGATGGTGTGATACCTTGGATGTTTTCCCTGAAAGCCACCATCCACATGCAAAAGAAAAACAGGGTTAGGAGTACCAAACTTGGAAGAATGGTGAGGAAAAAGTAACTTACTAATAGTAAGAGTGCAAGAATGGGGTAGACAATGAAAAATTGGTCATCATCATTAGTAAAAAGTTATTGTATCAATATACAGTGGCGGACCTAGAAAATTTTTCCATGGGAGGCGAAAGTGAGGTGATTAGGGGGCAGCTGCCCCCCAACCTTCTACTTGGGTCCGCCACTGTTAATATGGTTAAACGTATATTAATTTCAATAATAATCTATTTTTTTAATTAAAAAGATTTAAAAGGTTATATGCATTAAAATTTACATACTCTTTAACAACTTTTATTCCTTTTGAGAATTTTTTTATATATTTTACCCATTTGACATGTTATACCTGAATTAACCATTCATAAATGGATCTAAAATCCACCTTTACTAATCACTAACCGATTTTAACATTTCTATCCATTGTCATTAGTTAACATGCATTTTACTGATGGACCTGCCCACATAGACATGATGTGTGCAAATATGTCTATTTCATGTCTGCATAGACATGATCACATTCCACTAATAAAAAGGGAATCATTAAAAGCTGCAGAAGCATCATTGAAATAGTCGGACCCAATAACTCGACAGGTAAATATAATCCAATAATCAACAAGTTGAACCGATATCAGCTTTGTGTATGATATGATTGCAGGTAGAGCCTCACTCATATTAAATTTCTTTAATAAATGTGTATATACGATGCCAGGGGGAAACAGGGTGAACTAGTAAGGGTGGAAAGAGAATCTGGACAGTGGTTTCAAGGATGTCAATTGATATTATGGAATGCATATTAGTATCAGACGTTGAACTTGTTCCGAATTATGATCATATTCTAACGAGTACATATAATCAAATTCTTGGGTATTAACATCTTGAAAGTATAAGGTAAACCAAAGAGTCAAAAACAACTCAATTACACATAATACTAATGTCAGACAACATAAATGTCTAATATTTTTCACATGCTCTCAATATTCAAATCTCAGAAATTTCAATCAACATATAAAACCAATACAATGGAACTATATAGGTAGTATTTGAAATTGCTTAGTATTTATGAAGATAGCACATTTTTAGTAAGCAGTAGCCCAGACAATAATCAGAGAAAAATACAATGAAAATAAAAACTTATAATTAATAAGCTGGGACAGTTGACTTCTTTTAGTCAAGTGACAGATTACCTCCTTTTTGTCGGCGGAAGCCTGGAACTGGTGGTGCGGTACGAGCCAAATTTGTCAAAACTTTATCAAATACTATTTGTGTTTCCTTCCCTGGTAATTCCACTTTTACCTGCCAGCATAATATCCCCAGTAAATGTCCAACTAAACTGAAACAAAATCCAAATGCAAACAATAAAACCCACAACATTGGCAACAATCTGATCATACATATATTTTTCTAAGTGATCTAATTAGGCATAACTCCCACAAAACATCCTATAGCTTGAACCAAGCTACAAAGATTAATCTCTTATTATATCATATCTTAGTATTACTTTTCAACTACAAAGTCACTTTGTATTCGTTTCAGTTTTCTTTTTGCTAAAATATTATGATATATAAAAAAAGTAGTGTTAATCCTTATAATGTTGACAAAAACCATATTATTTTAACTAGAGTGTATATCTTTAAACTAAAGAATGTATATCTTTTTCTTATAAGTATAAAAATCTCAGAAAGTAGCAGAAGGAATTTGTAATATAAGTCATGCTTCAGAGCTCACTTGCATCTTATCATCATCTTGCGATTCCACAAGTACATTTGCATTTTTCACTGTTACCACATTTTCATCTGTTATAGAAGCTTGTACACCTGCAATGTGATATATGAATAAAGTCTGAAATGTAATTTGCATTAATGGATTAAAAGTATAAGTTTTATTGTAAGTTCAAAGTCAGGACTCAGGTTGACCTGGTTCTACAGCTAATAGTGGTCTAACAAAGGAGTTGAGACTATTATGGGAGTTGCTGAACTTCAGTATCCTGTATAAATCAAAAGGTATAAAACATTAGACAAATCATGGAATCACCATTTTTGAATATGGTATCAGACCAACTAGAGGTAAAGAAATGGACATGTAGGTTGAGTTGAGCCTTAAACACTTCTTTTTACCTTTTATAAAAAAGAAGTGATGTATATCAATACGCTAAATATAGTAATAATGCCATATCATTACATTATAATCTAAAGTTTTTAATAAAGAAATTTACAATGTTATAATGTTGTAATGTTATAAGATACATTTTAGGAAACTTTCAACCGGCCTTTTTTCCTTGTAGCTAAATTTATAAACCGACGCGTTAGATATAAAACATGACCCAATTCCCCAAACAACTTATTCATAAGCAAATCGATCAAATTTGACATCTGGTATGCAAATTGGTCAAAATTGACACATCTAGTAAAACTACGGAAAACTAACTTGTAATCAATGAAACAATGAACAGATAGTATCAATTTACCTTCCATCTAAACTTTGTTTTGCAGAGAAAAGACTGGCAGGTGCTAAATTACGCCAGATTGAATCACCTACATTGCTACTCTTAACAGTAGCATGCTGTAGAATGTAGAACAACGCAACAGTCAACAGTCAACACACATTACAGCTAACAATCTTCAACCGTTCAAACAGTTCAAAATGCAATCCAAATTTAGCTAATCGACTAATCGTTCAGCATGATAATCACATGCTATTCTATTCATTACCGGTTAATTTTGCATCGGATTCACATGATTGCAATTAGCAACACGTAACACTACAGAATTTCACACATTACAGCTAAATAATCTCAACCGCTCAAACAGACGAAATGTAATCCAAATTTAGCTAATCGTTCGTTACATATAAGCATAGGTTATTCAATTCATTACTGGTTAAATTTTGCATCGGATTCACATGATTTCCATTAGCAACTCGTAACACTACAGAATTTCACACATTACAGCTAAATAATCTCAACCGCTCAAACAGACGAAATGTAATCCAAATTTAGCTAATCGTTCGCTACATATAATCATAGCTTATTCAATTCATTACCGGTTAATTTTGCATCGGACTCACATGATTGCCATTAGCAACTCGAACACTAGAAAGTTCATATAATATCAATAATCAATCTATGGAAATGAAAGCACAATAAAGTTAGGGTTTACAAAAGTACATTGCAGAGTTTCAATTGAAGAAACGTTGGGGGAGCATTCATCGTTATCTTCATGGTTGTCATCATCGTGAAGCTTCTGTAGCCACCGGCTTACACCAACGCCTGTTATGGTCTAATCCTTTTGATCACTCTGGTTTTCACAAATTTCCAATTGGACCTTTAACTTTCGGTGTTTGTCTTTTACTACCAAATATTTGATCCATCCTAGATTATCAAAACATCACCAATAAAAAGCCTTATAAAAAAGAAAGCATATTTGATTAGCTGTCACATAAAAAAAACTTATTATTTAAAAAAGTTTAAAATATCTCTAATGAAAAAACTAAAAAACATTGACATATGACCATCGCATTTTTATTTTCTAAGAACTATATTATTTTCTCAATTTAATATATCTAATGTATATAGTATATTATAATAATCATTAAAACTGTTATTGTCAAATTATTATCACTATTATTATTATTATTATTTATTTATTTATTTATTTAATTTATTATCATTAATCAAAACGAGTACTTGTATTTTTAAATGTTTTTAATTTAGTTTTGTAATTAACTAGTTTTGTAATTTAGTTTTTATTTAGTTTTGTAACTTCTTTTAACCAATGAAATGTACTTTTCAAATTACTTTCACCATTTTTTAATAATTTTAAATTTATGACACGTTTACTTGAAGTAATTAACTAAAATATGATTTAACGATGAAAGGGACGGAAAAAAGATGAGAATATTGATGTGACACTAATATTAAAATGAAAAGCTATAAAACTTGAATGATACGAAATATGAACTTATCGTAACATGAGTAAAACTAGTGTCATGTAATAAAAAATAAAAAATACGATTGAAACGAATGATAAATAAAACATTAAATAATTAGTAATGTAAAATTACTAAATATGTATGAGTAAGGATTATAAGTAATAACAAATTGATTTTATTTTTCTGAACTCTTTTTTTATCTAACAAATTTAAAAAATTCATTATAAATCAAATTTTTTTAGAAAATGTCATTTTGTAACATTTCTTATTATAACTTTGAATTTTTATATTTTTATGATTCATAAAAAATTAATTTCTAAAAACATTGATTTTAAAATTTATATATTTTTTAAAAAGTTTGATATTTAAAAATTACTTATGTTATACAAAAGATTGTTTTTGTAGAAATTACATTTATAAAAAAACTCACTTTTAATTAATTATAAACTATTTTAATCTAATAAAAAACTATAAAAATATAATTAATAGTTAATGTAAATATTTAATATAAGAGTAAACCAAAAAAATTAAGCTTAGAACGTTTAATATTACGACAAGTGTCAACTTAAAACATTTTTTTTGTTTTAATAGATATATAATACAATCAAATTGTTATCTCCTCTTACAATATCCTTTCCTTTTCCTTTTTTTAACAACAAATTAGTGTCAACAAGTTACCAACACCAGATTAATATATCCTTTATTATTTGGTATTATATATACACTAATCAGTAAGTTTTCTATGCATAGTAAGTTGTACTTTATGTTCCATAGGTTGTATTCAATTTTGTTTTTACTTTTTTCAATTTTTAACCTTTTTATTCTAACCAAATACTTTTACATCTTTTACAATTTTTATTCAATAATTTTTTATTTTCAACTTTATTCCCCTATACTTTTCATATATTGCAAAATTTTCGTTTTACGTCTCGGTCTAAATTTTACGAGTTAACAAGCCGTAACGTACGTGTGTGGTTTAACGTTTTTTCATCAACTTTTCATTCGATTTATTTTTTCCGGTCTTATGGTTTTTTTGATGTCGTTGGTCAAAGACGATAATGTGCAAATAATATTATTTGATACGGTTTTATGTCTCCCGCCACAACAACACGGGGTCTTAATACTAGTTTAAATTCCAACAATCAAACTATCTTTATAAAGAGTAACACCAAATGTGTAGTGTGTAGTCGTATTTTAAGACTACCTTTAGTCCACGACTCTACATTCTCTTTCCTCTTGCGGTCTCAACACCTTCTACCTCAAATCAACTATTCCCTAGGTCTTCTTCTTCTTCTGATCTCACACACACAATCACACAATCACACAATCACACAATCACACAATCACACACACACACACACAGAGCTAACAACCTTCGAAACCCTCACAGTTGCACAACAATTCATCTCAAATCACCTTCAGATTGATACAATTTCAGCACGAATTCCGTCATCGGTTCCGACAATCGGACAATCGGTAGTTCAGTGATATCAATTGGCGCTCGATTGTTTGTGATGATTCGGTGTGCAATCAGGTCAATGTAGTATGTTGATTGTGGTGGAGATTGTGAGTGATTTGATGAGTGAGGTGAGGAGAATTTGTGCGATTGAGAAGGAAAATGAGGTTAATCGGTGCGGTGGATGCTGGTACGTGAGTGTGAGTATCGACTGTATCGTGATTGCTTGAGATTGTTGGTGCGGAGGATGAGTTCTGATGTTAGTAGAACGGGCGGGCAAGTTGAACGGGATATTGTACAGGTAAATCGATTGTAAGTTTATCTGAGCTTGAATTTGTGATTATTTCGAAATTAGTTGCGTAATACGTTGATAAAACGTGAAATATTAGATTAATCGTTGGATGAAGTTAGTTCATAGCTTTATTCGTTAATCGTGGAATGTACCTTTGCCTTAATATACTTTCCGTGTTCAGTGCTCTTGTTAAATTAACGAATGCTGTTTAGCAATAAGAAGGAATGAAAGTTCTGAAGCGTATTTGATGATTTGATCCATAATAAACCTTCACCTTTTTTTTCATCATTTAAACAGCTCGTTAAGCTGGGAAATAGTGTTTCTACTTGTTGCTTTGTGGAATAAGTTTTGCATGTGTCTAATGTGATTGTAGTTGTTTAGTTTGAATGGCCTAGTATTCTCAGAAATACTTTATTAACAAAAGATATTGATATGTGTATAATGTTGTAGTTGTTAGTTTGCATATCGAATTCTGGTAATGGCTGATAAGGTCATTTTTTTGAGTTCCATAAGTTCTGATAGCAATTGGTATCACTTCTTAACACGTAATGGTACTTCTGTAATTCTGTTTAGGTTATATGGTCCTCCACAAATTTTATCTTGTAGATGTTTAAATGCATGTTTTATCATCCTCTTTCTAGTGGAAAATACGGTGATTCTATTTGACAAAATGTCTTTGGTTATATCCACAGGCAATTACTGCTCTTAAAAAGGGGGCTTATCTTCTAAAGTATGGAAGAAGGGGGAAGCCTAAGTTTTGCCCCTTCAGGTTGGCTAATGTAAGTTTGACTTTTATCTTTTGTGATGGTCTCCAATTAGTGTTATTTATGTTCACTTTTATTAAATTCCCATATAATCTGCTTTATCTCTGTCAGACATATGTTTGATATTTATCATGTTCTCTTACCGATGCTGATTTTCCTCCACTTTTCAGGACGAGTCTATTCTCATATGGTTTTCAGGGAAAGAGGAAAAACAACTAAGACTAAGTCATGTCACCAGAATTGTATCAGGGCAGCGAACTGTAAGTTATTTACTTTGCAGATTTTGTTAAAAGGTTGTTGTGCTAATTAAGGGGAAGATCATAAAATCTACTCAGTGTGAGAATGAAACATTGGCATCAAAATTACTTATTAAATACAGTTAAAAGAGACTAAGTGACTTCTAAGTAAAATTCACATTAAATTAGTAAGTACTTGGATAGTTAGCCATTTTTATTAAGTTTTATAATAATAAATATATATACTTTTATGTTGTATGCACATTATATATGCACACTATCCCCAGCCATGGAATGGGTTTGAATATAGTCTCATGGGTTTTGTTTGATTAAGTGATCCAAGTTTTTATTTCAAAAAGAGAAATTCGACATATCTAGTGTATACCATTTGTTAGTAATGTTTAATAATTTAAGTATTTGATATTCTATTCTTAGAAACTCTTTAGGATTCTAATTATTTAAATCACCATTTCTTTTTTATTCTTCTTTTTTTGTGTAAATATACACATGTATGCTTGTGCAGTGTGCTTGACCCTTGATGCTACTTTTAGTGTATGCTCTCCCTCAACTCTATTTTCTTATCCAAATGTTTTACCTGTATGGCTGTCTTACTAAAGGAAGTCACTTGTATTTTTTCAATGTTATAATTATTTACTATGATATCACTTGTTTGTGTAGCCAATCTTTCAAAGGTACCCACGGCCTGAGAAGGAGTATCAGTCGTTCTCCCTAATATACAATGATAGGTCTCTGGATGTGGTAGGACTTCAGTTCATTATGCCATTGGTTTTTTATACAGTTTGACCATTGCTGGCCTTTATTTGCCAGTTAGGAATTATTTTTGAGAACTCATTAATATTCTTGTAATCATTTTTGGTTACACAGATTGTAAGGATAAAGATGAAGCTGAAGTATGGTTTAGTGGCCTTAAAGCACTAATATCACGTAGCCATCAAAGAAATTGGAGAACGGGATCAAGAAGTGACGAAATCCCATCTGAAGCTAATAGTCCCAGAACATACACACAAAGAAGCTCCCCTTTACACTCTCCATTTGGTAGTGGAAATAGCTCACAGAAGGTGAAATTCTTACCTGGTCCTGATGTGATTACACATGGAAAACTGCATGAGTGGGGTGAGTTGGGTACATGTTGTAACAGGTCAGATCATTTGACCTGAAACACTATTTAATAAATAGTTAGTGTGTCATATAAGATTGATAAGTTATATTTTATCACTAATAATGTGGTTTTCTAAATAAAATTATCTAGGAGATTTGATGCATTCAAAATACGGTTTAGGTTCTACTTGTTCCACCCTTTTGAACCGTTTTCTATTAAGGTAATCTTCCAAAAAAATTACACTTGTGATTCATTAGAGGGAAACTGTATTGACCTGCTGACAAGTGAATAGGTACCTGACAAAAAGTGGTAATTAGTTTGTACGTGTCAAAGCGGATTGGATTGGTTGACTTGGCGTTTTCTCCAAGGTTTTGTGTGTGAACTTGTATCATTCTAATACTAATATATTTCTTTTTAATAAAATCATTTAGTAGCTTTGATGCAGTAAAAAATATGCTTGAATGATTTCTACTTGTTAGCTTTTAAGTTATCGAAATATGCAACTTTTCCTATGTTGGAGGTGAAAGACAACCTGAATTGACCCATTCATTAGTGAATGAATTAAAATTCACCCAAACATGCACACACACATTCTTTGACATACATTGGTTAAATGCCGGTTTATGTTGCCTTTTCAGGACACTATGGATCATCTCAGTCTTTATACTCCATATGGAAGCCCACCTAAATACGGTCTAGAGAAAACATCTCCAGATGATGCTTTATATAAGCTTCCACCCAAGGGTTTCTTTCCACCCATTCCCACCAACGGGTCAACCCATTCAGTGTCATCTGGTGGTTCTGACAGCATGCACAACCACTTAAGGGGAATAGGTGTAGACGCCTTTAGAGTAAGCTTATCAAGTGCTGTGAGCTCATCAAGTCAAGGTTCTGGCCATGATGATGGAGATGCATTGGGTGATGTTTTCATCTGGGGTGAGTCCACCGGTGACGGAGTTGTAGGTGGTGGACCCCACAAAGCAGGTGGTTGTTTTGATATTAAGACTGATTCTTTGTTACCTAAAGCCCTAGAATCTGCAGTAGTCCTTGATGTTCAAAATGTTGCTTGCGGTGGAAGGCACGCTGCATTAGTTACAAAACGAGGAGAAATATTCTCATGGGGAGAAGAATTGGGTGGTAGGCTAGGGCATGGTATAGAGTCAGATGTTTTACATCCAAAACTAATCGATTCCCTCAGCAATACAAACATCGAGCTTATAGCATGTGGCGAATATCACACGTGCGCCGTTACCCTATCAGGTGATCTCTACACATGGGGTGAAGGGCATTTTGGTATATTAGGACATGGGAACGAAGTTAGTCATTGGGTTCCAAAGAGAGTAAATGGCCCATTAGAAGGGATCCACGTTTCTTCAATTGCATGTGGCCCCTGGCATACAGCTGTCGTGACATCTGCTGGTCAACTTTTTACTTTTGGTGATGGAACTTTTGGTGTTTTAGGTCACGGTGATCGGAAAAGTGTTTCAATACCTAAAGAAGTTGAATCACTAAAAGGACTCCGAACTGTACGCGCCGCTTGTGGTGTTTGGCATACTGCTGCAGTTGTAGAAGTTATGGTTGGTAATTCAAGTTCTAGTAATTGTTCTTCAGGAAAACTATTTACATGGGGAGATGGTGATAAAGGTCGATTAGGACACGGCGATAAAGAAACTAAGTTAGTACCTACTTGTGTTGCTGCACTCGTGGATCCAAATTTCTGCCAGGTGGCATGTGGGCATAGCATGACTGTAGCACTTACTACTTCAGGTCACGTGTATACCATGGGAAGTCCTGTTTATGGTCAACTTGGAAGCCCTAAAGCTGATGGGAAGGCCCCGTTTTGTGTTGATGGTAAGCTTTCAAAGAGCTTTGTAGAGGAAATAGCCTGCGGGGCACATCATGTTGCGGTATTAACTTCAAGAACAGAAGTTTATACTTGGGGAAAAGGAGCTAATGGTCGATTAGGTCATGGAGATATAGATGACAGAAATTATCCAACTTTAGTTGAAGCTTTGAAAGATAAACAAGTTAAAGGCATTGCTTGTGGTACTAATTTTACTGCAGCTATATGTCTTCATAAATGGGTTTCAGGAATCGATCAGTCTATGTGTTCTGGATGCCGTTTACCATTTAATTTCAAACGAAAACGTCATAATTGTTACAATTGTGGTCTTGTTTTCTGTCATTCATGCAGTAGCAAGAAGTCATTGAGGGCATCTATGGCACCGAATCCAAACAAACCGTATCGTGTTTGTGATAATTGTGTAAATAAATTGAAAAAAGCTATTGAAACTGATGCCCAATCACAGTCTTCTTTGAGTAGAAGAGGCAGCATAAATCAAGGTTTAAATGAGCAAAATGAAAAAAATGATAATTTGGAATTACGATCTCGTCCTCATCTTGCTAGATTAGCTTCAATGGAATCATTCTCAATGATTGAAAGTTATACTTCTAAGAGAAACAAGAAACTAGAGTTTAATAGCAGCCGTGTGTCACCTACTCCTTCTGGAAGCTCTCAATGGGGTGGTCTTAATATATCCAAATCTTTTAACCCAGTTTTTGGTTCTTCTAAAAAGTTTTTCTCAGCTTCAGTCCCAGGCTCAAGAATTGTTTCTCGGGCCACATCACCTGTGTCCAGACGGCCCAGCCCGCCACCTCGCTCCACAACTCCAACACCAACTTTGGCTGGACTATCGTCACCCAAGATCATGGTGGATGATGCTAAAAGGACAAATGATAGCCTCAACAAAGAAGTTACTACACTAAGAGCACAGGTATATTACTTAGCCATCTTTTCATCCTTGTATATTGTTTCAAAGAAGTAGAGGTGGGTGGGGTAGCACTTTGAACTCATTTACTTATGAATGTGTCGTGTAAGCTTATGTTTATCTCTAATGGTTAAACAGATAAATTAAAAAAAAAGAAGCTTTTAAAAGGACACAGGTTGAAGGTCACCAAATTCTTTTCTATGCATGAAATATCATAAATCAAGTTATTTATAAAAAAATCATGAAATAATATATTTTTTCGTGTTAAGCGGGCTGAAGATCATTTTTTGATAAAATGTGTTTCTTGCCAATCCAATTGACATGACCTGTTTCTCCATGTACAAAAAGTTGCCCATTCCATACCCACTCATTTTGTCACCTCCAATATAAAGCCATGGAAATGTACAGACAATTTAATAAAGATAAAAAATGCAAAGATCTTTACATGATAATTATCAGGAAGCGATCCTGAATATGATAGAGTATATTAGGTATGCCCGTCGTTTTAAGATTTAGCATAGATATCATAGGAGCCTTATTGAACTTTAAAAATAGTGATTTTTTGTTTGGTGATATTAAGCTTGTCAATATTTAGAGGCCCTGTAGTTGTTGCCTCAACATGGTTATGCATCAAATGAATATTAACCTTTGTATGTGTGGTATGCTAAAAAATATGATTCCTTGTTGTATGGATGACACTCATTGTGTCGCAGCTCACAACAGAATCACATCATGAATTTAATGCTTGCTTAATGAGCTACATGTGTTAATCATATGATTTATAATATAATTATTTTCATTGGCAACCATTAGTGAATAGTAAAGATAATCAAAGACTGAAACTAAATAATCTTCTTTGAGTCCTTCATTGTTGTTAATGTGTTCATATTCGACTGTTGTACAATTGTATTAATTTTTCGTCTTCAATTCAGGTTGAAAATCTTACTCGTAAAGTCAAACTACAAGAAACTGAGTTGGAAAAGACTTCTAAACAACTGAAGGAGGCGATGGCAATTGCAGGGGAGGAAAGCTCAAAATGCAAGGCAGCAAAAGAAGTGATCAAATCGCTCACAGCACAAGTAAATTGCATCCTTACTAAACTATTTTAAAGTGTTATAGTTAAATACATTGTTCTTGTGTACATATGTTGAACCCATTCTCAATGTTAACTCCCAACTGCTACTACAATTAGAATTGCATAAGAAGGTAACAACTTTTGGCCTGATTTCTGGTTTGGGTAACACACTTAATCTGCACTTACAAGTTGGCTCTAATTTAATATATGTTATTATTGGGTAGAACCATGAATACATAATGCAAGTTACAAAACTACAATGGTAAATGCTATGTTGTTTGACTTTTTGACTGATGACGTCCTTTCTTCTCTACTTTTATGTCTCAAAAGCTGAAAGACATGGCAGAAAGACTTCCTGTGGGAGCCGCACGGGACATCAAATCTCCTTCCTTCAATTCTTTCAGCTCCAACCTCTCTTCCAGTGATGTCTTATTAAATGCTTCTATTGACCAGCCTAATGGTCAAACAACATCATATAAAGAAGCTGATTTAAGTGGTCCAAACACCTCCTTGGTATATAATGGATCAAGCACCATTGGAAGCCGCAGTTTGGGTCAGAACAAAGCTGTTCAATCAGACTCTTCAAGAAACGGTAGCAGAAGCAAAGATGGTGAAGATGAATGGGTTGAGCAAGATGAACCTGGTGTTTATATTACACTCACATCTTTGCCTGGGGGTATTATAGATCTTAAGCGTGTCCGCTTCAGGTATGTTATATTAGCTTTCCATGTTCCTGATGTGAAAATGGGCTGATTAGGGTTACAAGCTTTATTAACGGGTCAAAATGGCGAATATAAAAAAGTTAGTTCAGATGGAAATGTGTTGAATGGGTCAAACAGGCGGAAAGTCACCCAATGTGCATTCAAAATGCACAAAACCTCATACAATGTTTTATTAAAAAATAGCTCTTTGTTAATAATATGGTTTTTGTAATCATATTTAACATGCTAATTATCTATAAAACTTTAGAAAGTAAAGACAGTAACGTGTTTCACATAAGAAATTCACTTGTCTTACTATCATGATGCACAAGATATTTAACATCAATGGGAAAATATTTTAACCCTCTTTTAACGATTTGCATACAGTCGAAAGAGATTCAGTGAGAAACAAGCAGAGCAATGGTGGTCTGAGAACCGGGCCAGAGTTTATCAACGCTACAACGTACGTTTGGTTGATAAATCGAGCATAGGCATTTCAAGTGATGACTTGGCACAGTGACACATAGACACATAGTATATAAATGAATTTTTCCCCGTTATTCTCCATTGTCGCATTTCTGCAAAGCAATGACTGCACCAATTTGAATTGCCTGGTTTGCCTCATCATCTCATCATCACAAGGTTGGAATCAAAGGTTTCCTACAACAAGAGCTTCAGTTATGATTCTACTTTCTTTTATCGCGTATATTGTTTCCTGCTTTAAGATTGATGAGTTGATGAATATGTAAATTCATCCTAGGTTTTCTAGAAAGTTGTTACCCTAACAAACGTACCTAGCAAAATCTCGCTCATAAAGTAGGGTCAGGGGAGAAAGTTGCTACCCTGTATATCATAATTACTTTTGAGTCTTCTTTTTTTAGCTTTTAAAGTTGTCACATAGCTGATTTGTTGTTCTATATTTCTCTCAGTTGTATTTTCATTCACTGCTTGATTTTGTATCTTATGTTCGTCAATGTATGCAGGCATGTTGCTCAAAATAAAAAATGATAGCTACCAAAACATTGTTTTTTTTTCTTTTTTAACAGCTTAAAATCATAGGTCGGTAACACCATCAAGATGTTATATCCCCTTTATGGTCATTACCTGATACTTGAACCGAATGAGCTCCATGAAGAAGTAGGGGTGACAATTGCGTCAAGTTGGTAGGTTGACGGATTGATTAGTAACCCAAACGTGGCCTATATATTATTTGTCAACGAATCAATCACAACCTGTATTACTTGAAATCATGTGACCCATTATCTCAAGAGGTTAACTAGTTGTAAACGGTTTATAAATAAGTTGTAAAGTCGTAATTAAATAATAAACATGTCTGGTTCTAGACATGCAATTAACTTGTTACCTTATAGTATATCTATTTTTTATTTTGCATTTAAATCGGATTAACGGGTTGATGTTATTAATTAAACACATTAAGCATGTCAACCAGAACATGACTGAACATGCAACTTGAACACGACTCCTTAAAGAGTGAGAAAGACAACCCTAAAGATGCGTGTTCCAAGTATATCTAGTGGTGAGCTCAAGACTAATGGGTCTTCAAATCTACAGGAAGATGATCTTTATAAGAAATAAGACATGCAATTCTAATGAAATCAGCACTTTGCAACTACATTGTAACCACATTTTGAGGCTCAACTCTCACAACTCATCACGATTAGTCGCGAAACCAACACCATGGTCATAGGTATCCAAATACGAAATCGCAACAGCAGCATGAAACACTGCTCCCACCTTAAGACCCTCTTCATCAATAACAAAATAAGGGGAGTGCAAATGCTCCGGTACATGACTCTTGTTTCTCGTCCCAATCACAAACACGGTCGATGGCATCTTTTGTGTAAAGAAACTGAAATCCTCGCCTCCCATCGTCACAGGAAGCACCTGCACTTTCGGTTTTCCTAATATTATTTCTGCCACCGTCTTTGCATGTTCATACATCCCTTCATCATTTTCAGTCACCGGGTATGGTAATGGTGTCTCCTCCTTGAAGTCAATTTCAGCTTGGCACTGGTGCACGGCGGCCTGAGCCTCGATCACCTGAAATGAAATCTAGTTAGACATATAGTCGACTTCTTTAGGGTGAAACAATCGGTTTTTACCTGTTTAATTCTTGTTAGACCTTACAAATAGTTCATACTATACGAGAGATATACTGGGTATGTTTGTTTGTTTGTTTACCTGTTTAATTCTTGCTTTGGTGTCTAGTAGACCTTGATTGGACAAACTTCGATAAGTACCCCCAAATTTAACACTCTCTGGAACCACATTATCTGCATGGCCTCCGTGGATTTGCCCAACGGTCACTACCTACAGATCAACCACGAGACACATAACATGTTGTTTTATGTTAAAACAGCACAGAATGTGCTAATGCTATAGCTACAAATATAGAAGATTACTCTGGACTCGAGTGGATCGGTTTCTCTAGATACAATCTGTTGTAGAGCAACAACAGCCATTGATGCGGCAACAATCGGATCTTTTGATAAATGTGGGGCGGCCGCATGTCCACCCGTGCCTTTAACGGTAGCTGTAAACATTCCCGAACCAGCTAGCACTGGACCTGGGCGTGAAGCCACGAAACCCACCGGATACAATGGCAAAACATGGATCGCAAACGCGGCTTTGATGCCGTCAAGTGCACTATGTTTTAGCATATGGTAAGCTCCTGCATAACCCTCTTCCCCGGGCTGGAAAATCAGCTTCACCGTGCCCTTTTCAAGAGTTACAAACATAATAATGTCTCTTTACAATAGCAAAAACACAATAACATTTAATCATACTCTAGTACTCGGGTGTAACTGTAAATGAGTTAAGCCAACTCACATAATACTCGGGATCGGCTCGAACTAACCTGAGCTTAAACGAGCTCGAGTTTGTGCACGAGCTCATATTATGGCTCGTTACCAAATGAGCTTGAACCCGAGTTTCAGTAACTGAGCTCAAGCTGGCTCGCGAGCCTAAACAAACTTTTTGTTTATATAATTTCTATTTACATATTAAACATATATTTATATAAATAATATTACTATATATAAATTATGATAAAAATAATTTAATAATATATCTTAAATTTTATATGATTATAAATAAATACAAAAGTGATTATAACAAATTAAAAAATTAATAATTTAATAATAAACCAGCTGAGCCGCCCCAAACCCAAGCTTTGCTTGAGGTTAAAAATTCATGACGAGTTAGCCAGTGTTTTCAGCACGTTAAAATTTTCGAGCCCGAACCGAGACAGCTCGAACCCATCCTGGTGGAGTTTAGCTCGTTTGCATCCCTACTTTTAGATTGTACTCCGTACATTAGATGTAGTACCTTAAGTTCATGTCTCTTAGCTTGTAGCAACTTAGCAGCACCAAGTAGCATTGCCACATGAGAATCATGACCACATGCATGCATTTTTCCGGCGATCTTACTCCGGTGTTCCCAATCAACTAACTCCTGAATTTCCGATCAAAACATTACACCATTATCATCGTTTTCAGAACCAGACCGGCCGGTTGGACCAATTGGACTAAGAACCGGTCATATAACTAGTCCAGTTGTACGTAATTAAACCATTTACAATTGAAACAACTGGTTACTGGTCCGACCAGTGAACCGATTGAACTAGACCCGGATGGTCGGACCAAATGTTAAATTTCTTTTATTCTTTCCCTCAAAATCTATATCTTTACATAATTTAATAATTTATGAAACATATTTTAAATTATTTTGGACCAAATTTTAAACTTTTTCTACTTTTTCTTTCAAAATTTATATAATATTACATAATTTAATAACTTATGACACATGTTTTAATTATTTAAATTTTAAAATTGCGTTATAAATGAAAACTCATTTAAAAACAAATAGAATTTCCGGATTTTATTTTTTGTTAACCAAAAAGAAAATTATTATTTTTATACTGTACTCAAATCGGATTCGATTAGTAAAACTGGTTCAAGGTTCAAATCTTGACAGGGATGAATTATTACTAACTTGATGTTACTAACTTTTAACAACTAACCAGTCGTCTTAGAAAAAACTGCTTCAACCAGTGAACCACTAACACGATTGACACAGTTTAAAAACATTGTCATTTACATCACAAACGACAAATCATAACAAAAACCAACATTTGACAACAAAATTCACCTCGATCGGAAGAGCATCCATATCAGCACGAAGAGCAAAGAACGGTTGTTCGCCGGAGCCAATGGTGGCGACGACGCCGGTCTCCGCCACCGGCCACGTGTACTCAACGCCGAGTTCGTCAAGCTCCGCCCTGATGAGTTCACTCGTTTTGAACTCCTGAACCCTAGCTCCGGATACTCGTGAATTCTCCGCCGGATGTTGATCATCCAATTGAAGAACTCCGGCGAGTTTGCGGCGGCGAAGAGGTGCTCACCGAGGGGACCGATCACCTCCGGCCTCAAATCCGCCGCCGATGACACGACGGAGACGACGGCGACGGCGACGGCGAGAGAGAGGAAACAACGGTGATGAGAGGATCTCATGGTGGGGTAAAGTGGGGTGATAAAGGTTTGTTGGGAGTTTTATAGATGAAAATAAGACATTTGGTCAATATGGGTGTGTATGTGAGAGAGAAACCAAGGTGTCTACCGTTGATAATCACGAAAATTTATAATAATAATAATAATATAATAATAATAATAATAATAATAATATAATAATAATATAATAATAATATAATAATAATAATAATAATAATAAATAATAATAATAATAATAAATAATAATAATAATAATAATAATAATAATAATAATAATAATATAATAATAATAATAATAATAATAATAATAATAAAAATAATAATAATAATAAATGTCGGTTTAGTTGATAGTCTAGTGATAAAAGTTAACGACTCGTTAAAAAATGTCGGAGTGGAACTCGGGAGTAGGTGGTTAAAACCATGCCCCAGTGAATACACCACCTCCCTTTTTTGTTTTTATAAACAATTAATTGGATTACTGACGAGTTACTGATCTTTTCAATCATTTATATTATTATCATACGAAAATTTATCTTAAGTGAGAGAAAAGTCATTGTCCTAACCTAGTTACTCTTTTTTTTTATCACGGGTGAACTTGAATCCAAGATTTCTTTTATTTATAATGAAGTTTTGAAATAACTTACCTCAATTACTTGGGATAAGAACCATTTGACCATCTCTCAGTTCCAGTAACAAAAAAGAAGCTAACCTAGGGTTTATTCGTTGATACTCACCGGTTGAATTTGCATATGACTTGTATTGTGCCATATACACATGCACGTGGAGAAAATGTTAGAAACACTAGGAAAAATATGACGCCATCCGTCAATATTGAAAACTGACGAAAATAAAACAAAACTAATTAGGCGTTGATGTGCAATACGAGAAAAACTAGGGAAAACGGACCACTTTGTTTTCCCTAAAGAAGACCGGAGATTACATTATGACATGAAGTAATTTAATAGGGTTGGCCTAACTACCATTCACTTTTTTAAAACACTAAGGTAGCGTTTGGTATGTAGGAATGAGGGGCAGAATGGAATGAACCATTGAGGGTGAATGAATAAAGATATGTTTGGTTGGTGGAAGTAATGGAATGAACCATTACGTAGTTGATTTCATTCCCTCAAATTCATTCCATCCACTCCCCCTTCTTTTTTTCATTCCATACCTTCTTTCATAATTAATCACCAACACCACCCGCCATAACAACCACCACCGACCACTAAGATCGCTCGTCACGGCAACCACCATCGGCCACCACTACCCCGGGAACACCATAGCCGGACACCGCCACCGCCGCCCGCCGGAAACCACTGAAGGTCACCACCACCGGCCACGACCGGCGCCAGAAACCACCGCGGAAACCACCTCCGAAGGCCATCACCATCGCCGGGAAACACCACCGCAAGAAACCACCTCCGAAGGCCACCACCGCCATCGCAAGAAACCACCTCCGAAGGCCACCACCGACATTGCAAGAAACCACCTAAGGTCACCGCTGCCTCCAGAAACCACCTCGGGCCACCACTGCTGTCGGAAACCACCGCCAGCCACCACCGTCGCCAGAACCACTACTGCCGGAAACCGCCGCCGACGAAAACCACTGCCAGCCACAACCACCACCGGCCACAACCACCATCGGCCACCACCACCACCGGAAACCACCGGCGGCAACCACCGCCGCCGGAAACCACCACCGCCGGAAACTACCGCCGGCCACCGTCGTCGCCGGAAACCGCCGCCGCCGCCGGAAACCACCTCCGGCCACCACCCCCGCTCGCCATCACCATCTTAACTACTTTTACATTTCATTGTTTCGTTTTTTATACCTAACAAATAAAACAAATGTATGATTCATTTATTAGTAAATGGCAACCAAACAGCACATTGGAATGTAATGATTCATTTCATTCTCTTATTCATTTCATTTTCTTATTCATTCCATTCCTTCGTCCATTCCATTACCACATACCAAACATATCCTAATAAGGTTACTTAAATTACGATATTAAAAAAGTTATAACCAAATTTTAGTAAATATATAGTCTAGATGAGATTCAACAAGTCAATAAATATTCTAAAATCTAATAATAATTTTAAACAAATAGCTTAACTAGCATTCACTCTTTTGAAACACTAATAAGGTTACTTAAACTACGATAATTAGCTAAATGAAATTCCAAAACCTCCTCGCTTATATAACATGTATGTTAAATTAATGAGCTTTATTTTCACTTGAATTGAAAATCACAAATATAGTATATAATAAAAATAAAATATTAAAAATTTATTGTTTTCTGTCTTATATTTTAACTAAAAAGAGATACGACAAGAGCATGTTAGTTCGCTCATCTATTTTCTAAATTTACTAAATACAAATAGACGATTGATCACCACCAACCTACTCAAGAAAACGACCAGCAATAAGCTTTGACAACAATTCGTTTTAATCGGCTTTTCCGTTAATATAGTGATATTTTTTACGATTTTACATTACCCACAAGAAAATAATACGTTAGCCCCTAAAAAGTTTTTAATATCAACATTTCATACAAAGTTTTAAATTTTACTAACAATAGTTTAATATATTATAAAACACATTACATTTTATAAAAACATTAATAAGTTAATAACTAACAAATCCAAAATACCGATAAGAAGCTCAAGACTATAATAAGCCTAAAAATTAAACAAGTTAAAAACCAAACAAGTTTACAAACTCAAATACTCATAACCCAAACTAAACAATTTTAAAAAATAATTAGTTATGCCCATAACTCTTACCGCCTCACCCTATACACGATCACCCAACAACATGTGTCCTTGTCGCCAGCCAACCATTGCTTGAACGGAGTGACAGCCCCCCGTCGTTCTCCGTGTTGATGCTGCTGCGGCCTTGCCACCAGCCCACCATTGATATCTTTTTGTTTTCATCAAATCAGAGACAAAAATTCAAGGTAAAAGTTCAACTTTTTTTCTCTATTACACCATTAAGTTAGGGATTCAGGGTTTATGTTGTTCAATTCTAATATTTAAGTGTTATTTGTTATAAAAATTAGTGATATGAAAGCTTTTAAGATAAAGATATTGGTTAATGGTTATTTTGTTCAATTTCTAATATTCAGGGTTTACCATAAAGTAGAGATTTGAAAGTTGAATTAGAGATTTGATATTGAAATTAAGAATTTAAAGTGTATTATTTCTAAGTGCAATTTGTGATCTTATTGTGTTATTGGTTACAAAATTAAGGATTTGAAAGACTAAAAAACAAGTTTTAATTGACAAATTTTTTAAAAGAAAATTTCAAAATGAGGTATTGGTTCTAATAATGATAATAATATACAACCAACTGATTATAATATAAGGTCAACAACTATTTTGAGTTCAATTCCTTCGGATTTGTTTTGAATGACCTTCCTTCGGACCACTTTGTTATCATGTTTTTTCTTTTATTTATATAAATGTACGATAAAAATATTTATGTTGCCCTTGAACTTTTCTTCTAACTTTTCTTTTAAATCTGTCACTGATAATGAGTGAATCTTAGAACTGAAATATAGTTAAGAAATCAGTTTTATTCAAGAAGTTCCGGTTAGATCAAAGAGCAATGGGCTGATTTACATGGTGAAGTTGGATACACATATGATATCATACCAGCTTTAGAATTGAGGTGTGGGTGTTGAAGGAGAGAGCATGGCCGATGCACTGGTTGGCCATTGTATATAATTTCACGCCCTTTTAACTCTAAATAGGTGTCATATCATATATTTCAACTAGACATGTATAAACCATTTTTTTCCAAACCTGTTCGGTTTTAAATCGGACCCGTCATTTTGTTTTATGATCAAACCGGGATTATTTTTTTCAAAACAATTTTCTAACTGAATACTCGAAAATCTCAAACCTGTTTCGGAAATGTTTTTTTTTCTTTTTACTGTTTTTTCCCGGTTTAATCAGGGTTTTCTTATTTGAACGGGTTTAAAACTAGTTTTGGGTGTCAGACTACCAAACTGGTATACAATCCGCGACTGTTAAAATCGGGTTGGTAACTGGTTGGCTAAAACTGCTTTTGTTTTAAACCAGCCTAGTTTTTTTCTCAAACCAGATTTTATTTCCCACCTCTGATTTCACTCCACCTCACCCACAATACTTGGTTTCAACCCATTTCATGTTTCTTATACAACTTTAAATTAATATTAATTTTTTCAGATTTCTTCATGCTCGTTAAAGCATTAACACATTGAGCTTTTATCGTCACACCAGGGTGGCGTTTAACGCATTTCAAGGTCAACTCATCGCTTACGCCTTTGGGCGGGCAACCATAGTTTTATACGGAACAACCTATTCAAAATGTTCCCATAAACGTTATACAGTTTTAGAATCAAAACAAAGACGTGTTAACTAGTGACATATATTTAGAAAGGTGTGTTTATTTACAACTTAAAAGAAGTGATAGTTTGAAAAGGACATTTAAAAGATAAAGATTTTATCAAAGTACCTTGTTTTCGATCCGATATTCAACTAAAAAACCGATATAAAGCTTTTAGCTAATTTAGGTTTTTGCTAGGTAGTAACTTTGATACAATATTTTTGATCCAGATCTGTATATAACGACTTTTAGCTTCTTTTTCGATCATTCGATCTTTTCTCTAACAGCCCTAACTACTCAAGCTACATCCTTACTAATATAGAACCTTACTAAAATAGAACCCGGGACCTTCGATCTATCACTTGGGTTAGTCACACAATGGCTTTGTCTTCAATCTTGTCCATTTTACCCGAGAGCCACCCAGAACCCAAGGGCGAAGCTTAGCGAGGGCCCAGGGGGCTCTTTTTACATCAGGAGTGTTAATTTTCGGCTTGGTAATGTAAATTTTTTAATATATATAGAATTCAACCCCGCCATCATATGGTGTGATTCAAGCTCCGCCACTGCTAGAATTAGGTGCCACTGCTAGAAATGGGACATAATTCACACCAAAACCATAACTGGAACCGGACCACATAGCATACGGATGGTTCGGGTTTAATAGGAGTTTCGTGGTTACACTCTTACACGATTCCGGTTATTGCTTGTACATTCTAATTTCCACCCAGAACAATTACGAAACACACATACTAAACCAACTGATGATTACATGTATAGCACACATACTAAATTACAATTACATACACTAAAGATGAAGATGAATAAAATGTGATTACACACACATGTATACACCCACATACTAATCACACACACATACTGTTAAACAAAGTGATAATCAGTTGGGGGCTGTTTGATTCACACTATCACACTATGTACTTCAAAAGCTTTTCTGTGAATTCAATGACCAGTTTGGAGAGTTGGAATCCAAACCGACCCGGAACCATGAGGCCAAAATCCGAACCGTAACCTCACGCATATATTACATAAACGGTCCTCACGGGTCGGGTAGGTTCACTTCTTCGGTTCCACGACTTAAAACCGTACACTAAACACTCATAAATTCATGATCATCATCCTCACCTCTTGCAGCATTATGCATTATGATGCATTATGCATTATGCATTATGCTGATCTTTATAGTTTATACTTTATACCCTCTTCTTCAGTCTCACAGGCAACCCATTCTTCATACTCAAAACAAGAGACAACCCATACGGTGGATCCGCCATTCTCTCTGGCGACCCACCGCCACCAACCACCTTGACCTCGAACTCACTCAAAACCGCCACCACCACCGCCTTCATCTGCAAGTAAGCCATCTCCTTCCCCAAACACATCCTAAATCCACCATGAAACACCGGATACTTATACTGATCTACGGGTCGAAAAACACCATCACCATCCAACCATCTTTCGGGCTTAAACTCCCGACAATCCGACCCCCATAGCCGCTCCATTCGCCCCATCGCGTATGCAGAATAATCCGCAAACCACCCCTTCCCCACAAATGTCCCATTTGGGAGTATATCATCTTCAACAGTCAATCTAGAGTTAATTGGCACAGGTGGAAACAATCTCATAGACTCAGATAATGCAGCGTGCAGATAATTCAGATTCTTTAAATCATCAAATGTAACAGATGATGATGATGATGATGATGATGATGATAAGGTGAATTCTTTGCAGATTAAGTTTTTACAATGTGGGTGTCCATCTAATAACCAAAAGAACCATGTGAGTGCTGTTGAAGTTGAATCTTTACCTGCAAGTATGAAGCTGATGATGATATCCCTCAAGAACTTTCTCCTTTCATCTTCTTCAAACCCCATATCATAGCTTGAAGCCATGAATCTCGACAGTAAATCTTCATTAACATTACCCCCAATTCGATTCTCTTTCGATTCGATTACATCCATAGCGAATTGATTGATCGTTTCGATTGATTGTTTGAATCTTTTCTCGTTTCCTACGTTGAAATACCTCTTTAACTTCCACACAAACGGCACCGGAGACATGAATCGATTGGATACATGTTCAACAGCGAAATCAAAGGCTTTAACGAATGAAAGATAGTTGGAATCTGAAGAATTTGATGTTAACAAACATGGGTCGATCCCAAATGCGACGTTACACACGTTATCAAAGCTGAATTTCTTAAACACTTGCTGTAAATCGATTGTTACATCTTGAGTGGAAGAAAGATGAGGGATTAACGATGTGATGATTTGATGATTAACGGTGTGGGAGATGAAGTTTCTGAGTGATTTGGTGTTGAACTCATGGCTAGCGATCTTCCGTTGCGACGACCATAGGGTTCCGTCGGAGTTGAAGATACCGCCGCCGAGGAGTTCTTGTAGCACGGCGGTGTAGCGGCGGCCTTTGACGTAGTTACGGAAGTTGTGGCGGAGGAGATGGTCGACGGCGGCGGGGTCGGCGGTGCAGACGCCGGGGGGGCGGAGGAGGACGGCGGCGACTTTGAGGGTGAGGGAGGGGGTGGCGGCGAGCATGTCGGAGACCCAGTCGTGGAAGCGGTGGCGGTGGCGGAGGAAGGCGATGAGGTTTCCGATGAGGGGGTGGGAGTGGGGGCATGGGGTTTTCACGGCGGAGGTACGGTGGCGCGTGAGGCGGTGGAAGACGGTGGTGAGAGTGAGGATTGTTATGGGGATGATGATGATGATGATGATGATGATGAGGTGGAGGAGATCATTGGTGATGGTAATCACCATTTTTTTGTGTTTGTGGTGAGTATTGTGGTTTCAACTCTTCAAGAATCAAGAATCTAAAGGGTGATAAGTTTTATGTTTATTAAAAGTTAAATTTTTTTAAGAATTCTAATACTAAGACATCTATTTTTATAAAACAATACTTCTATACGGCTCGTATAACATCATACGTAGCATATAGAGTCGAAGACATTTAAAACGAAAAAAATTTCCCATATAGCCATTTACGACACATGTATGCTTATATGACACGTATAGCAAATTTCAACACTGGGTACGAGGAAAAATTCAGAAGGCTATCAGAGTAGTTATACGTTCCATATAGGACTATACAACCCTTAAAAATCTGATGGTGTTGATTTATAATTAAACGTGTTTCAATTACCTCACCCTTTTTAAAGCTAACTTAACTCACTCTTAAATATAAATTATTAATTATAATCGGATTTTTAACAATCTAAACTATCACATGTTGTAATAATCTATACTGTCAATTTGATCAATTATAATACTAACTTTTATTTTTGTTGTCAAGAACAGTCCTAATAGTATAATCACTTGATTTTCATTCGATTGTGAATGAAGTAGGAAAACATACAACGAAATTGAATAAATAATGAACAAAAATCAAGTGTAATCAATGAAGTTTATCGTACTAGGAGTGCTATTGGCAACAAAAATAAAAGTTAATATTATTATTGACCAAACTAATAGTACGGATTATTATCAGTTAATATATTATAGTTTGAATTATCAAAATTCAATTTGTTTATACGTAAAAGAAGTATCTTAATCCATCATCTTCATGATACTAGACAACAAGCATTTTTATTAGTAAGACATGATAAAATGGTAAAATTTATAAGCACCGCAAGTAAACTTTCACCATATATCATGATTAACAAGGGTTTTTTACGTCAATGAGTCCTAGATCAACTAGTTTAGGAGGATGCACCTTACGACTTTCTAAAGTAAAAATCATGGGTTGGAGTCACATTTGATGCAATATGCTTTAAGTGGGTCAAAGTTTTACCACATTAGGCCTTTGGATGGTGGGTTTTCTTGAAATGGTGGGCAAGTCAGGTCACCAGCGTTGTCTGTGTTTGCGGACGTGAGTAGCCTTTCGCCATTGGGTTTACCCATGTGACTGAGTTTAAAAATTATTCGTTGACCGTTCAAAAAACAAGGATTTTTGACCAACGAACATCAAGCATATCACAAATCAAAATATCAAAAGAAGTGTCGAATGAAAAACATGTAATCATTTAAGCATTTATTATGAAATAAATTACATAATAAATGTATGCTTAAACGATTACAATAGATTATCAAAATTACAAACAATATCAAAAGAGTTCTTCTGAGTTTACTATTGTAACATTACAAACAATCCATTAACAACATGGTCCGTTATATATCATGTATTCATTTTTCTTATCATTAGACAATGTTTCATAACTTATCACAAATTATCAAAAGAGTTCTGATTTTACTATTGAGATGATATTTGTTTCTCTTAAGACCTAATGATAAGTTATGCAATTCGATTACAATAACCATTATACAAAATTACAAACAATCCATCAACAACATATATCATGTATTCATTTTTCTACTGCCATCGCATATATTTGATACTATAACGTAACGTAACCTTTTAATATCACCATAAATCCACATCAAGCTTTATATTATACACCTTCACTACTTTGGTATACAATTATTTTTATATTGTTTGTGTTTATACAACGATAAACCCGCAAAAAAAACTCCAAACAAACTAATAATAACATCACCACCCCTTGTAACGTTATTTTTTCTCTCTTCTTCACTCTCACCGGCAACCCATCTTTCATACGTAAAAGCATAGACATGCTATACGGCGGATCCGCCATTTTCTCCGGCGACCCACCGCCACCAACCACCGCAACCTCAAACTCACGCACGACCGCTGCCACCACCGCCTTCATCACAAAGTAAGCCATCTCTTTCCCTAAACACAATCTCAACCCACCGTTAAACACCGGATACTTGTAATGATACGATTGTGGTGGCCGGAAAAAAACCATCACCATCCAACCATCTTTCGGGCTTAAACTCTCGGAAATCCAACCCCCAGAGGGTCTCCATTCGCCCCATCGCGTAAGCGGAGTAATCAACCACACACCCTTGTTCGATATACGTACCATCGGGTAGTACATCATCATGAATCGCTGATCTAGAGTTCATCGGCACCGGTGGGAAGAGCCTCATGGATTCTGATAATGCGGCATGAAGGTAATTCAGATGGTTTAATTCGTCGAATGTGAGATTTGTTTGATCAATGTAACACGATGACAATGATGATGACGACGACCGACGATGATGATAATTCTTTGTGGATTAGATGTGTACAGTGTGGGTGTTTGTCTAATAACCAGAAGAACCATGTGAGAGCTGTTGAAGTTGTATCTTTACCTGCAAATATGAAGCTGATGATATTATCCCTCAAGAATTTTCTTCTTTCATCTTCTTCAAACCCCATATCGCAGCTCGAATCCATCAATCTCGACAGTAAATCATCGTCACTTTTGTACCCAATTCGTGTTTCTTTCGATTTGATCAGTTCCATGATGAACTGATTCAACGTTTCGATTGATTGTTTAAACTTCCTCTCGTCTCCGACGTTGAAATACCTCTTTAACTTCCACACCAAAGGCAATGCCGACATGAATCGGTTAGATACATGTTCAACCGCGAAATCAAATGCGTTAACGAATGAGAGATACTTTGAATTTGTAGAATTAGATGATAACAAATATGGGTCAATCCCAAAGGCGATGTTAACATGATATCGAAGCTGAATTTACTAAACACTTGCTGTAAATCGATTATCACATCTTCGGAGGATGTAAGATGAGGGAGCAAAGAAGTTGGGATATGAAATCTTACGATATCAGAGATGAAGGTTCTGAGGGAACTGTTGGCGAACACACGGCTAATGATCTGCCGTTGGCCGGACCAAAGCTTACCGTCAGAGTTGACAATGCCGGTGCCGGTGAGTTCTTGCATCACGGCAATGTGACAGCGAGGCTTGTAGTTATGGAAGTTGGAGCGGAGGAGGTGTTGGACGTTGGTGGGGTTGGCGGTGGAGATACGACGGAGGAGGCGGAGGGTGAGGGATGGGGTGGTGGATAGGGTGGTGGTAAGCCAGTCGTGGAAGCGGTGGCGGTGGCGGTGGCGGAGGAATCCGATGAGGGTTCCAACGTGGGGGGATGGGGTGGTTACGACAGAGTGGTGGCGGAGGAGGCGGTAGAAGGTGGAGAGAGTGAGTAGTGATAGGAGATGATGAGTGGCTGGAGAATATCGTAGTCGACACCACTCGCCATTGTTGTGAAAGTGTTTTGGTTTCTAGGAGTTTCGCTTACTTGAAGTAACGGATGTTGTTTATGTTGCACGAAATGACAGTCCACGATGATATGGCATGGGTGGAAGGGGCGGTGAAAATCAGCATCCGGTAGTCTTATTAGTGGAACATGTCACGCAAATAACATCCGCTAGGTTGCCGAGAGGAACGCTAACCAAAATGGTTTTAGTTTTCATCTAGAAACCATCTATTCATGAAAAAATTGTCTATTTAAAAGTTTTTTTTTTTTGCATCTTTAATGAACACATGTATTGCCCATATAGTTTAGGAGTTTCGCTTACTTAAAGTAACAGATGTTTATGCCTTCACATTGTTTTTGTATCTTGCTTGACTATCTTCCAGAGACCTAACCAAAATACAAGCAGTTAGCGCGCCCACACTCAAGTGCTGTCATTTTAAACTAAAGTGAGGTGGTATTCATCTCATTGGCCATTTGCTGCAATCTCATGATCGCGTGTGTTGCAGCTGAGTTTCTTGCTTCATGAATACTCGGTTGAATGCCGCTCACACCCGAGCACTCGAAATTAGCTCCTTTCACGGTTACATTAGCCACAACCCCACCTACATACAGGTAGCGTTGAGCTTAGAATGTGTATGAGCATAATAAGAAGCATAAAATATAATACAAAATAGAACTAGAACAAAGCTAAAAGAATTACAATTAAGCATAAAAAATAGAAGTGGAATGGCCGGTGGGTTAGGTAATATATCAAAATAGGCTTAGACATTTTCGGAACGGGCCAAAACGGGTGGGCTAGGTTGGGTTAACATGCAAACACTTTATCTCCTTTTTGACTTTTTTTTATAAATATCTAACGAGTTAGTCATATGATTTCAAAACCAGCATATTACATCTAAATATGTGAATGAACAAGATTTTTGGAACAGCACAGTGCAAGAAAAACAACAAATATACACAATAAAATCTCACTCATAGCAGAGCTATTGTCTATTGACAGGGTACGAGAAGTGCAAGAAAAAATCTTACCGTCTAAAAGTGTTGTGTGATATATTGGCAACATCCAATTGTTTGATAGACATATATCATCCAACTCCTAGCCAGAGAAGACATTGTTATGGTAATGCAACATAAATAGAATGCACGAAATAACAAAACAAAATAACATAAAAAGACTCATGTCAACCCGTATAAATAATCACCCATTTTAACTTAGAACAAGTCTTGATTCATCACCCAACCCGCCCGTTTTGCTGTTTCTGATATCAATTAAATAACACAAAGAAAACAGAACATGAACGACATGAAAGAGTATACGTGTAAAAGACTTGCCTGACACGCTTTTCTCAAAGTGAGCTGAGCCTCAGGCAATCTCTTTCCTGACAATGAGGGCAAGCTTCTACCAACATGCAGGTTTGTATGTTCTTTAGTTTGCATGTCATCTTGCTTGCAAATCTCATTGCAACAATCAATAATGGCATCTAGCTTTAGGCTCAAGCAATCTCCAATACCTTTTACAAATAAATAAAAAGTCACACGTTAAAGGGGCGTGTAAACAAGATCCATGTTATGATTATGTTTTTTCTGATTATTTGCAAGTCAAAATATAGTTGGGAGAACCAGGTAAAAAGCAGCTACAAGAAAATTGCTGTTATTATTTTTTTGCATAAGTATTAAAATTAAATTGATTATATCAAAAGAACATAACAAAAACACCAACAAAACAGCATACCACTATGCCTGATTGCCTGAATCTTTTTGTCACATAAAGCCAACTCGCCTTCTATAACTTCTTGTTGCTGATACTGCAAAGATATAAACTGCATCAAATCAGAGCTAGAAAAAGCCTATTTAGCATGACAAAGCGGCCCAACACGCTCATCAGTCACATCCAGATTAACGCAAGGTATCACGTCAATTATAAAGAGCCCAAGAGTATCAAAGCAGTTAACTTTTTAGTAAAAAGGCATACCAGTTTCTGTCTTTTATTTAAGAGAGCCCGAAGGGCAGCCTCTGATAATTCAGATCTCTTTGCATCCGCTGTGGAATGGAAGTCTTCAAGCGGATGATTCACTGTTGGTGTTCTATCTACATTAGGTGACACTTTGTAAGACTTATTTTCCCCATCAACTCTTTCATCTTTCCTCTGACTAACGGTTGACATCTGCTTCAAATCCTTCATATCTTCCTGCCAGTAGCCAAAATCTTTTTCTTACAACAATATATCTTTTAAAACTGCTATTAGTTCCATAAGGTTTTGATTATATCTCCATTAGTTGAACTATTTCGGATTTATTAGTTTGCTTTGTTATGCCCACTACCAAGAACCTTTTCTTCAGGCTTCAGCCCAATTAGATGGTTTTGGATGTGTGAAAGCACTTCAAATTAATACTATAGGTCCAACAGGTAAAATTTGAACTTAACAAACCAGTTAAATGGGCTGTGTTAAAAGTAGTCCTGACCTAATCAAGCGTGACTATGTGTGTGTATTTGTAATATGGGATCATTTTGTGGTAATAGTTTTCATGATCAAAATTCGTACAATTTGTACTTGTGAAGTTTAAAAAGAGATAATAAATATAGTTAGAAGGCCAACTCAAGCTGGTTCAACAAGTAATATATTTACTTTTGAGTTTTGACGCATTACCTACAAGTGCATTTTGCCACCTATTGTAACAGTCAAGTGTCTATAACATAAAATGTGTTAAGGAAGCATAAGATAGATGAAATATATACTGTTTTCACCTATGTGAATGCAATTACTCAAATGGTCTTTGTAATCATTGTTCTTATTCTCATCTTATGTGCAAGACTTCTAACTATTCCACTGAAACAATATAGTTAAGGTGATATAAAAAAAGTCAAACTAAAAACATAATCGAGTCAAATCACCTTGCTATTGATAGAATTAGTTGGAGTTGACTTTAATTCATGAACCTTGAGTGGCCTATCAATGCTCTTATTATTTGCTCCACTTGAATAATTGTTTGATTCAACTCTGCAGGATTCATTCATATCCCCCTTTGGACTATCACTAGAAGCATCCATAATACTGTTGTCAGTAGAAATTTTGGTTTCTTTGACTTCTTGGTCAAAGGGGCCTCCTATCAACCAAGAAGTGACATCATTTGATGAATTGTTGGATTTCAATAAGTTTTTTATAAATTTGCTGTCATGGGGTTCTTCTTTACTTGAACTACTGACATCCACATTTTCTGAGTCCAGTTTTGACTTCATTTGCAAGTCATCAGAGACTTTCTTATTTTCACCACTTACTTGCCCACATGACTTCTGTAAACCTTGAATGATATTAGCATTAGCACTTCTTTTTTCCATGTGATGTGGTAAGCTATTTGACACTCTGCAAGTAATCATATTCCCCTAAATTATATAACGCATAAGACAGATACATATTGACTATCTATAGTTTGACTTGTTGAAACTAACAAGTGATCAAATACAAACTGAAGTTAAAATTTGGTTGATGTATAAGAGCAATAGTGACAGTGGAAGCCCATTTTGTTGCATAGACTAGATACCCGTAGAGCATGTGCATTGGAATTGAAGTATTAACCCTTGAAAAAAACTAAATTACCTTGCGAATAACTTTGATATAATCTCAGCATATGGAAGCAGGTAATAATAAAACTCAACAACAGGAGTAATTACCCAACTGCCAGAGCACTCTTTTACCACAGGCCCCTGACACTGCAAGCTACACAATAATAAATGTCATGTTACAAAATACATGCATCTTCAGACAAATATTAACCAAATAATACACATGTATACCATTTGAGATACCTGGTACATAAACATGAACAACAAAATATATGGAGACAGGTAGATTGAGGCTAAACTTTATCACTGTCGAGTCAAATTCGTAAAACCAAAAGTTTTATCTAAAAACAAAACAAGTCAAATGGGTCAAATTATTTGAAAGTGTGCCATAGCATTAGTCAAGTGTTTACAACCTCCTATTTCTTTACACAAAAAGGGTGGATCATGATTTGGAAATTTGTTTTCAAATCATATTCAATATATTTACTATTTATGGAACCAGAAAAATGCTATCAGGCAATCCCATTTAATCCGCTTAATATATTTTACCCATTTTGCCAACAATAAGAGTTGTCAAAAGCAAATTATGAAAATGAGGTCCTTAATCCCAATGCCAAAATCCGCCTTTATATATATAAGTATGCACATTTAAAACACATTTGAGTAGCTTATATGACAAAATGATTCAAGTTTAATACTTTATTTAACAGGGCCTCAAAAGGGGTACTTATTTACTATTGTCGTGTTTTAGTGTTTTACCTTCTACAAATAGCAATTAAGGCTTCACAAAAGAGCTTACAAATTAGTACTAACCTGAAAGTAGCACCTTCAATAGAAACCAAACTATCTCTACTGACTGATTGGGTGCTTTGCACAATGTAAAAGAGAGTTGCAGTCTTTGCTTGACTCAAAGAATAAACCATATGGCTTTCCAAAAACTTAAGTTCACCGTTTACATTTCCTATATCTGTGTAAAGATACCTCCAAGTATTAAAAATTAAGTTAAATTGTCAAAAAGAACATAAGCTAGTAGCAGTCTCATCGGATTAGTTAGGATTAGCCGCTTAGGTGCTAATGGTATATGGTAAATGGGGTAGAAGTGTAGAACAATGAAATTCTCTATTTAAGCAACCTTGTTTAACTTTGTTCATGATAAGGAAAATTGTAACATATAGCAATGTGCTTCTGCTTAATTTCTAATTTTAAAAACCATTTTGAGAACCATCCAACTTTTGAAAATCATTATTAACATTCAATTTTTAAACCCATACAAAACTATCCAATTCATAGGGCAGTTATAAACAACACTTGACTTTGTCAACATTTAGATTTACCAAAATCATCAAATTTGAAAAGTAGGGTGGTTTAGTTTCAATATTTAAAGTCCAATGAAAACAAATTAGAAATGAAATAAAAGTAACTTGCCACTAGAGGTGGCGATGTCGACCCATATAATTATGAACAGGTTGATTCAGGTTATTTTCTTCTCTATAACGAGTCAAATGGGTAAAATAAGAAGACAGCTTAAAATAGACCAGTCAAATGGGTAAAGCAAGCAAAAACGGGTCAAAAGTCCTCTGGCATGAATTATTCGTGCATAAAACATCCTCCACTGTTTCATTCAAAAGATTATATTACCAATTTACCATTAAATATTATCATTTTTCTAATTATATTTGACACACTAATTGTATATATAAAGATATTTTCAATTTATCAGACAAAGTGTTTCCAACCAAATGCTATAATAGTTCTACCTGTATCCTCTTTTACAGCCGACAATGCAAGCTTCTGATACCCTGCTTCCCCTTCTTCATCAAGATCTATCATTGTTCTCTTGCGTTTTTTACTTTCAGGATAAAGATCCTTTTCAATAACTGACCACATTCCATCATTGAACTTTAGGAAGCAGTTTTCTTTCTTTGAATCTATTAACAAAACGGCCACTTTGGTTATTGACCATTCTTTTACAACATTTGAGATATCATCCGAAGCATTTAGCAGAGTCTCGGACAGGGTGCATGCATCCATAATTGCTTTTTCTGTTGGTGAGAGCTGATTTTCAGGGTCATCTAAAATGGGGCGATCCAATTGACACTTGTATTTCATATGATGCAATATACTCGGTCATAACATTACGGCCAGGTCGCAAAACTGGTCAAACTTCAAGAACTGACATTCTCTGTGATCTTTTAGGTGAAAATAGTTGTAAAGTACTACAGCAGCATGAACCTGAGAGCCAATCATTAAAGGGTTTTAATCCATATAAAATAATCCATCAAAGTACTTGATGATTAAACTCTTGCAAAAGACATACACAATCAGCTTACAAAACTTGACAAAATAATATGAAAGAAAAATTCTTGAGGGAAAAAGTTGGCAACTATGACACTTACTGAAAGAATTTGAGTAGTAAGATTGAGTATGATTATAAGGGGAATATCTTGATATGTATAAAATAAATAATAGAAGAAAAAAATGAAATAAGGGTTAAATGAAGTGATTTAGGGTGTTATAAGTAATATAAATGCATTCGACTTTCAACCTGAATAACCCATTTGACCAGTTATTTAGATAATTTCTTTAATTTGATCTGTTAGAGAAACATTATAACCCATATTAATCCATACATAAGCAAATGGGTCAAAATTGTCACCTCTACTGACACTTAAGAAGCAGCAAGAGGCAAACTAAACCGCCAAAGTTCATTAAAATGGATAAACAAACAGTATTAATGAAAAATTGGATGAACATTCAATCATTTATTAAAAAACAGACAAACAGGTATACAGACATGCATAGTATATCAGACTTCAACAATGCTTCATGTCAAATCATATTTTACATGTATGATTTCCAAAAAAAAGGAAGAAAAATACTTGTTTAGCAACAGACTTTTGTTGCGCTTCAGATGGTGTTTCGCTTGCAACGTCAGAATGCTTCGAAGGTAGCAATGGAACAACCAAGTACTCCAACAATGCATCAACAATCTCCTCAGTTGGACCAATCTCTGTTGGCAAATCACTGTCCATAGCCCCTAAATTTCATCAACATAACATAAACAAATTAGAAGAAAAAACAACTGTGATTAGAAAAAAACAGCCTAGAACCCATTAAAAACTATAATGTTTCATGCTAGAAATCAAACAAAGTTTAAAACTAATCTATGCAGGGTGTCTACTGATCATTAGATGAAAGTTTCCACCCAAATTTCTTGAAATGAAAAACTAAACACATAATCATACATTCTAATAAGGTTTTTACAGAGTTTAGTCAACTTTGTGAACTTAAACTTTTTCTTTAACAGCTTGTGTACTTAAAACATTTCTTTTAATGATTACATTTTACCCTACTTATCATACTCCACCTAATCTACACCACAACTAATTTACATCAACCTTGAGCTCGAAACTTCACCGCTCTAACCATGGGCGAAGCTGGCCCCACCCCCTCTTTTTTTGTCACTATTGTTAATTTTCAGCTCGGTAGCGTAAAATTTCTACCCGGTATTATAAAATTTCGACCCAGTAGTGCAAATTTTTTAATATATACAGAGTTCGCCCCCTTAAAGTAGTTTACTTTCGGCCCCGCTTCCTATAGTGTGGTTCAAACTCCGCCACCGGCTCTAACTACAAATGATTTTGCCCCAACCCCTGTGCATGTGAACTTTAACTAATCAAATAAACAAAGAACCAGTAGGGGTTAATCAATCTCGATACAACAGTTCAATTTCACACCCCTGAAAAAGTTTTCAGTTCAACAGATAAAGATCAAGAAAATGTATGACACCAAAACTGAAAATGCACAACATTACACCCAAATGATCAAGAAAATCTTGTTGGGGTTTACAAATCTTTGAACAAAAACTGGGTTTCACGTAACTTTGATCGATTGTAGCTTAAAGTTCGATAAGAACCCTAAGCGAAGTTAAAGTTTACAGCTTTTCAACGTACCTTATCAACTCAGTTTTCCGATTGACTGTAGTCTCCTAGAAATCGACTTCAGATGGTAAATATAATATTAAAGTTCGAACAATTGTTGTATGCTGGAATGGAATTTTCGAAGGCTAATAGACAAAATATGTGATATGCTAAGTGGGTTTTAATGTTTAAAATAATTTTTGTATTATATAAGTTGTAATATGAGTTTATCTTCCACTCTGTTTTGATAAAACAGTACTCAAGATTACACTTAATATAATTTCAAACTATATTTTTCCGCCCAAATTATTATTTTCACTCGTTTTGTGGTAATTAGTAATTAGGTTTTGGCATCGCGCGTTGTCGTGATTATGCGAGTTTTAACGTAACCTTAAATCAAAATAATCAAAATGAAGGTTCGAAACCATAAAACCAGCAAAATACACAAAGTAAAACACACTACAACCCTAAATCCATAACACACCAGAACATACACGTTCCAAAACTAAATTAAAGCCTAACACCATACACAAAACAGACGAAAATCAAAGCCGTAAGAAGGCACCACAGTCCAAAATAGAAAACTGAAGATTATCAAAACCCCAAAAAAAACAAACAAAACGAAAACCCAAACCTTAATAGTGAGGATCATCAGGGTATCGATAACGAAAGAAAATAGGAACCCGGAGAAAAACAACGCCAACGAACCCTATAAATGAACATAATAAAAACACACATTAAAGATACGTGTCCAAACACCAAAAACCCACTGAAAAAACCACACCCCTAAACCTCGAACCCACACTCAAAACAAACCCTATAAAAACATACACCACATGTGCGCGCGCAAGCACACGCAAACAAAAGAAACAAAAAAAACTACCACCGACCAAATGGTTTAATAAAAATAGATAATTAAAGATACGTGTCCAAACACCAAAAACCCACTAAAAAAACCTCACCCCTAAATCTCGAACCCACACTCAAAACAAACCCTATAAAAACATACACCACATGTGCGTGTGCGGGCACACACACAAAAAAAAGAAAAACAAGAAAAAGAAAACACTACCACCGACCAAATGGTTTAATAAAAATAGATAATTAAAGATACGTGTCCAAACACCAAAAACCCACTGAAAAAACCTCATCCCTAAATCTCGAACCCACACTCAAAACACACCTTATAAAAACATATACCACATGTGCGTGTGCGGGCACACGCACAAAAAAGGAAAAAAAAGAAAAAGAAAAAACTACCACCGACCAAATGGTTTAATAAAAATAGATAATTAAAGCAGTTATATATTTATACTCTTATGAAAATCGTTTTAATTTGTGTTTATTCAAATAAACAGTTCAATGTTTTCTAATTTACCTTTTATTTTGGTAATTATTATAAGTATATATAAATTTATGATTTATATTTTAAATATTCAATCTTTGATGCATATGGTTTTTAAGGCTAGTATATCATATATACCTTAAAAGACATATAATAAAGTTTTTAGGCATAATATATACATCTATGCAATATGGTAACTTTGTAATTTAGATGGTGTGGTAAAAACAGTTTTACGATACAAGTCTAATCTACGTTTCAAATCATCATGAGATCATCGTCTTTTTCCTTCCCCTCCTCAAACTAAAAGCTTTTTATAGAACTTTAAGAAATATCAATTTGACCCCTCAAGTTAAACTTGCGAGTTTACCCATTATACATGACTACATGTTGACTTAATAAATAACTAATTCCTTACAACCTTATTATGATGTACGTGTCGATGTAAATTCGAGTTAGCGTATGTTTTGACGAAATTGTTGTTTAGATATGAGTCGTGTCAAATATAAAATGTTTTCCTGTTAGTTTTTTGTGCGTTTTGTGTTGATCTACGTCTCGATGTAAATTTTGTTGAAAACGAGTGTGCTTAAATATAATATGTTTTCGTTCAACGATATAAATTTGAGTAACTTTACGTTTCACCGAAAATTTTGTTTGAAAACGAGTTGGAACAATTGTAGTATATATATTATATATTACGCAACATATGATGCCACCACAACAAGTTTTAAAATAAAATAAAAAACTCGTAACAATATTAGAGTGACACGTGTTGAGTCTAACATATTTTTCCGGTTCGTATAAAAAATAGTAGGGCTTTGTTTACGGGAAAAAAGTAAAATAGCAAAAATAATATAGATACTAAATAATAATATTATATAAAAGTTAGACTTAATTACACAAGTGGTCCCTATGGTTAGGCCCGATTTTACTTTTGACCCGGTAGTCTACCGGACTCGAGTTTTATATATCCGGTCTCAACTATAATCCGCCCCTAGGTGCACTGAGTAAAAACGGAGTACGTGTAACACACCCCCAATAACGGTTAAAACTATAAGTTTATATCTCTCTGCAAAATAGTGTGTTGGTGTAAGGTTAAACTATAAATGTGACATTCATATATGAAATACATATTAAAACATGTCATCATATGTTGATTATTAGAGGTGAGCAAATTAGCTTATTAATCGAACTACAAGTTAATTAACCAACAAAACAGAACCGAATGAACAAAACTAGATGCATAACCGAAGGTTTGTTGTTTTGATTTTGGCCATAATTGAAAATTTCAGCTCCTTTTACAACTTATTCTGTTATAACTTGATTCATTCAATGTTGTATACAAAGACTATTATTAATGTTAACAAAGATGAAGATAAGGCATACATATACCATTTCTTCATTTATGCTAGTTAATATAGGGATCAACACTTGTGAAACCAAAGTTCAAATAAATGTAGTTAATGTTTGTATAAACTTATGTGAAACTAAGTTAAATCTTTAAAATGCAGAATCCTGATGCTTACAACTTGTTTAAGTTCATGTCAATTCAAAGCTTCTTCCTTTATCACCTCATACTCTAATCTTGTAGATGCAAGCGACTAACAACGATTAGCGCCACTTAAACTTGATTATCAAAAAACTAACTGGGTAAGGTTTTCTAATAACCGAATGTTTCAGTTTTGGTTCGGTTGGGGCTCAAAACCAGACCAATATCCGAACGTTGTTTCAACCAAAGAATGTTAGCTAACATAATCACAACACTTCAAAATAGTAACAAAAGATAGCATTAACATCCACTTGGAAAGTACATGATTCGATTCATGTTCATATTTTCGACACGATACGCTCGTGTGGAAAATTTATTATAAGCCAACAAAATAAAAACTTAACATCATATGTTTCATAACATTATTCGCCAAAGGCATGTAGAAGTCGAACCTTCTTCATGAGCACATCAAGACATCTATCAGACAGCCATGAAAAGGTGACCCATGGTCGGGAGACGAATCCCTTGGCCTTTATTTATAACAGTTTGAAATGGAGCAAAAACGAGTCCAGCATGGCTTTTGCAGTTCCATAGAGACAAACAGGACCGGCACCTCCCGGTTCAGATAACTTTTCTCCAACATCTGTCACACAAACCACTACGTTAACTTGTTAAAATAGCACAAATGATCTTAATCGATGGTGAATTTGATGTTTTTAGCTATTTTACAGAAGATTAGATAACTTTTCTCCAACATCTGTCACACAAACCATTATGTTAATTTGCTTAAAATAGCACAAATGATCTACATGACAACAAATTTGATATAGCTATTTTACAGAAGATTAGATAACTTTTCTCCTACATCAGTCACACATACCATTATGTTAATTTGCTTAAAATAGCACAATTGATCTACATGACAGTGAGTTTGATGTTTTTATCTATTTTACAGAAGATTTATCTTATCACTCATGGGATATGGAGTCACACGACCAAATAGAATAAAGCCAACAACAACAAGGTTTTTATCGTGTATGGACTAATATCAGATATATGAAACCTATTAATATTACAAAATGCTGTATCATGAAGATGAAACGAGGTTAAAACACATACCTCAACACGTAGTCACAACGTGAGAACAATACAGGAACACCAGCAGCCTCTGCGAGAACTCGAGCCTGGTGCAGGTTTTTCTCCTGCACCAGCAAGTAGAGGATTATTGATTGCTATTCGGAATCTTCATACAGCTCATCATCTGAAAGCTCATCAAACGATCGAATATCCAGCTGGTAACGAAGGATCCCCCCTATTCCACCAAAACCTCTGCAAAACTGAGACCCCTCTTGTGATTTGTTAGTAACAAACTCTAGTGTGCAACCAAACTTCCTGTATTCATTAGCAAACCACTCAAGCAAAGACATTTTTTCTTGAACTTCTAATTCGGCGTTTGAAGTTGCATCCCTAAAGTTTTTCTGATTGCCCTCTTGCTCTTTGTTCAAATGTTTTATGATCACTTCACCTGTGGTGATATTCTTAAGAGTATACCTGTTGATATCAAGATTTTCCCACACTATGAGTATTTCAACCGCGCCCATTTCAAGAGCCTTCAAAGTGTCATCCACACCAAAAACATATTTCCCAGTATCTTGACTGATTTCCTCAAAGTACTTACCTATTAAGCGTTTTTCTTGTATAAACTTGACGTTTGCAAGAATTTCAGCTGATAATTCTATTGCTTGATTAAACCCGTTTTCACCTCCATAAGAAACATCAACCACATTCAAGATCTTTGCTTGGAGGCGTGGGTCAAACATATCAGATTGACTAAGCTCAGTCTTGAAGTCTGCAGACCCTGCAAGTATGAGGCCTGAAACATTAGGCTGACTAGTTGCAGGATTGATGAAGAATTGTGTTGCCAGCTCAGCAGTCTTCCTCACATAGTTATGCCTCTTCTCCATACGTAAACGAGCAAATCTTAAGGCAGATTGCCCTCCTCTACCGTGTTTCTTTGGAAGATCTACACTGAATTTGTGAAGCACTTCTCGAGTGTTGCCACTCAAAGTTCCAAACAGAGTCCCGTTACCATCCATAATTATAAACCCAAATTTGTCATCAGACTCCAACAGTTCATTCAAAGCTTCTGTGTGGAATTTGTTATCACAAAGATATAAGGATGCATTAATGGGCCGAAAAGGCTCAAAATCAATGGTGACCTTTTTCTCCTTTCCTTCTTCGGTTACAATGGTGCCAGTGTAAAGCACGAGCCCGTTTGGAGGAACCTTGTTGTAAAGCTTGAGTCTTTGTTGCGCAGATGTGATTGCACCCAAAACAGACTGACGATTCACTCTGCTTTTTATGTTTGAAGCAGTTCCAAATTCGTCTCCAAGCATCTTTGTTACCCTTGATATTTGATCGCGTGGAGGCATAATAAGAGATATCATGCTAGTACCATTACCACGAGCAGCTTCCAACGCCTTGATAAGTTTCTTGATTTTCCATATTTCAATGTTCTTGTCGGTATCATGAGCATCAGCCATTGTGGGATGACTTGAACAGTTGTGCAAGTAGTACTTGTATCAAAACTACCTGAAATCATTAATTTAACCAAAAGTTCCATCAACTAAAATTATAAGGTGGTGAAACACTTGAGAATATTGATTAAAACATAGTCATGACAAAGTGAAAATGTGATAGAAGTTGAATGAAGCTGCAAACATCAAACTATAAGTTAAAGTAATTTCTTAAGACAGTAGTAAAATCATTATATCAAACCACTTTTGTAAAGGTAAAGTTTCCTATTCAAAAAGAAGAAAAAACCAAATACAATAAATCAAGAAACTTTGTATTTAAAGTCCCTTGCAGAACCTATTTGAAAGCACAATATGCGTGCTTGTGGCTGTTTGCTCGTGTTTTATTTCATATCCATAAACACCATTACTGAAGAAACAATAACAAGCATCAAAAACACGTATCTGTAAGTTTGTTTTCTAAAAGCTTCTTATGTATTAAAATTATATTAAACACCCTCAGTATGAATAATAATAAAAATTGATGTGTTACAAAAGTTCTCCAACAGGATTTAGCAATAATCAGATTTCTTATGTTCTGCAAAAACAGATTTTGATACTTTCATATCAAAACACTCAGATTTAGAGAAGAAATTGTTTATATAATCTTTGGCTGCTCGAATCAGCTGTTTCTTAAAATTGTATTGATGACATCAAAAAACATCTAAACACCCCTTAAAAAACAGAGCTTTGAACAAGAAACAGCAAACGATGTGTTTTTGAAAAAACTAGGGCAAAATCCCAAGATCCAAACAGCAAAAACCTACGAACTATCATCAAAATCACAAAATCCTCCAACCCCACAAAACAAAAGCACCCAAAATGAGTAATCTTAATCAAAAAACGAAACCCTAAAACAGAACAAAACGCGAGATCGTCTCCCTATCTTGGTTTCTCCACAATCATCAATTCTGTACATCAAATCAGAAGATAAACAACAGATGAGGAAGACCCAGATGATGAAATCAAAGGAACAACGAATTGGGTGTGTTAAAGACGAATCAACGATGCGAATTGCACAGGGTCGATTGAAAGAAACGATGAACGATGAAAATGGAATAAAGATGACAGATTTGGAGGCGTGAATCACCTGAAGGAGAATCTGCAACGATGGTGGTTGCGTGAGAGGAGAAAGAGGGGGTGAATGATGATGATGAATTTGATGATGATGATTATTATTATTATAGGAATAATGGGAATTCGCGATCATCACGGCTCTCAATGGATGTTCGAGAATCCATGAATTCGATTTGGATTCGGGTTTGATATGAACCGTTGTTGCAACATGAAATTAGATGCGGGAAATTATATATTTGTTTATTGTTTGTTTTTTATTTTATTTTATTTATATCGTTTCTATGTCATTTAAGTCTTTGTATATTAAAAAACAGTTTAAAATATAATAATAATAATATAATAATAATAATAATAATATAATAGTAATAATAATAACCATAATAATAATAATAATAATAGTAATAATAATAATAATAGTAATAATAATAATGATAATAATATCAATAATAATAATAATAATAATAATAATAATAATTATTATTATTATTATTATATTATTATTATCATTATTATTATTATTATTTAAATTATCAACTTTTAGATAAATGTGATGTGTTTTATCCATAGTCACATGGATCGCGGTACGTTTCGGTACGCGGTACGGAAACGAGTACGCGGTTCGTCAATTTTTAAAATTCGGTATACTAAGGGGTAGGTTCATTTGGAACGCCAATTCGGTACGCGGTACGGTGTACCATATAGTGTGGTACGCCGTATCCTATAAAAAAGAATCTATATTACATTTGTAAAGATAATTAGTGGATTAGTAAGTACCAATATATAATAGATGTAATGATATTGGTGCCACTATCAAATAGCGGGAAAATTATTGACGTAGAGTAAGCAATCAAAGTAATTAACCATTAGTTAATAAGATTGAAAGTATAAACATACCAATTTGAGTCCCATTCGCGTTTCTATTTGATTGGATTCACGAATCGCTACGATTCGATTCGCGAATCGGAGTAGACTGGTTCGGTTTTCATTGAAATTGAATTCGCCTATTATAGCAAACCGGATCGCGAATCGTAGGGCGATTGGTACGCGAATGTACCCGAATCTGGTACGGCCGATCCGGTTCGCGATTCGTGGGGTGGGGGAGCGAATCCTGTGATTATGGTTTTATCAATAGAGTCCCCTTAAAGAGTAGTGTAATAAAAACAAACTCTTGAAGATTAAATCTACTGATTTTCTAATAATGTGAAGTATTAAAAATCTAAAAAAGTTATTTTTTGTTTTTTTAATATTTAGTTTTTAATTTTGAATTATTTAATATTTATTATTAGCTTAGACATATTTTATATTTCTATTTATAAAATTTAAAATATAATACTTTCTTAAATTCAAAATATACTATTACGACTGCTTATTTACATTTATTAAATATAATATTTGTTACAACCCTCATAGTTTGGACATGTTTGAGACGACACAATAAACTAAATCGTAAAAATTTGATGTCTTTCTTTAAAAGTTTGTTCAAATAATTATTCAACTAATGGTTCGTTGAACTAATAGACTTTTCTTTTTCGAACGACGCATGTATGATCCTGATTCGGATGATACATGTTACTTTAATTGAGTTCATCTATCAGTTTTCCAATCAGGACCGCACTCCTAATACTCTTAGGAGGAAACTAATAACTAGAAAAACTTACTAGCTCAACCCTTAGCATTTATACTTAGAGTGAGCCAAAAACCCAAAATCTTTCCATATTTATGTCTTGAATACCTCACCTTAACCACTTAATTAGTTAGGAATCATTAGTCATTGAGCTAATAGCTATTCAATATCTATACTATATACAAAACATATGAGAGGGTATTTTAAGATACCATAAAATTAAGAAAAATTACTATATTTAATACATAAAATACAACGAGGGTAAAATAGGATTTATAACATTATTACACATTACCCATTATAATCAGTTACATAAATAACATTGCACTTAATAACATTTGCATAAAATTTTATATTATTTACCCATAAACAAAAAAAAACTTAATATGTTTTAAGATTTCAACTATATCTTTTAATTTAGCATATTTAAAAATGTTTTGTGTAACATCCTGAATTTTTGTTAACTGAGAATTAACTTTGATTAATCTTGTAAGGACCATTGTTGTCATTTATGGAACTTGTGGTTTATTTATGTTTGATTCTTTGTTTTCATTAATTAATTCTTTTATTTAAAAGTTAATAACTTAAACTATTAAATTGAACACAATAACATTTCTAATAAATTATAAAATAATAACAATCATAATAACTATGATAATATGAATAATAATAATAATAATAATAACAATAAAAATAAAAATAATAATAATAATAAGAGTAACAAGTCATAAATAATTGATAAGTTTAAAAACTTAAGTTATGAAGTTTTGTGCATAAAATGTTAACTGTTAAAACCATAGGGACCAAACGTGTAAATCACAAAACCCAAACCCCATTCTTTTCCCCTTCCCGCAAACCCGGCGAGGCGCTGGTGGGCACTCCGTCCAAGTTTGGCGATGGTTGATTTCACTTGTTTTTCGATCCAAAACCGTCCCCAGCCATATGTGAAGATGATTCGAACTAGCATTCATCATTTAATCGGGTTTAACGACGGTTACTAAAACGTTTGAGCTCGAGTAACCGTCGGCCATCAAGTCCAAGCCGTTTGAGCATTTAAAACACAATAATAATTGAATTAACTTAACAAAATCAGTCATCTATCTATCTCCAGTCGATTACACTCTTCAATTTCACCTGAATCAAACACAAACAACGAATTCAAGCATCATCTTCATCGCGATCTGCACACGAGTCGAACATCACCCTCTGGAGTTCAAGAATCAAAATAGTTAGAGGGTTTTTACTCTAATTTGGTTTCCTGAACTTCTTGAACTCTCAATTGCATGAAACAATTGCATATACAACAAATTCGAATTCAAGAACAGTCGCAAGCTTCGACCGCACCCAAACCTGCAATTCGAACAAAATCAGGTAAATTATTAATATAATTAGATTCGTGTAAGAGAGGGGTGCAAAAGCCCCATGATTAATTCGACTGCTAACATCGAATCGATCTTCGATTTTGGATTGGAACAAGTTAGGGTTTATGGTATTCGGGGGAAATTTTGAGTTGGTGTATTTAAATTTTCAAAATCAAAGTTAACCACAGCCAAGGCCCTGGTTAACTGGTAAGGCACATAACACATGAACTTGAGGTCCTGGGTTCGAACCCGGGCCCCCCTCAAGTTAATTGTTTTAAGCCTTTTTGCTGTTTTTTTATTTTATTTTAAAGAAGGACTTAACAAATATAAAAATAACATTTATAAACTTTAAATATTTCTAATCACCTAAATATCTTTTGTTTCTTTTTTTGTAAATTCATTTTATTTCTTATAAAACATTTTAGCATTTTTATAAAAATTATAACTAAGTATGGTTATAAAAATGATTTTACATAATAATATAAATTGTTAAGTTATTATTGAATTTCATGTTTTTTTTAATTGTAGATTTATCATGATAATTATGGTGTAAATATATACAAGTTATTAACAATGGATAAAATTTCTTTAATTTTATAAAATGTTACTTCTTTATTTAACAAAATATAAATAAGAGTTCACTAAATTTAATTATAAAACCCCCAAATCCTAATACCCTAGTTCACGTGAAATCGTTGACCTTATTAATAAACTTAAACCTTGTAAATATATATTTTATATTTTAGGTACCTTGTGAAGGTTTTCGCATTGGGACGTTTATTTATACTTCTTATTTGTCGTCAATATATACTTATTTGATCAAGTGAGTATTTCTATACACCTTTTTCATATTTTTACACTTTGGGGTGAAACATATTACTTTATAAACTTTGCACTCGTAAACACGTTTGATTCTTGTAAACTTATGGCATTTCACCTGTATATTGTGGTTAGTTGAACTTTGTGGCTACCATATAATGTCGAATATATGTACAATCATTAACTATTGCTAGCCTAGTGAAGTCATAGATCTATGGGCCAGACAAGCCTGCTTGGTTGATCCAAGTACACTTAGCTAATCGTATATACTTTTAAACATTTGAGACTTGTAAAACGTTATCGAGGTTTGATTGTGCATTCTGTCTTACATCCCTAGTTACTTTGTTCTCTAACTTACAACATGAATTGCCATCTTTTATATACTTATGTATCGAAAACTATGGAAATCTTACCAACATTATGTTGACATTTTATTTTTAATATGTTTCAGGAAATACTCAAGATTGATCGCTACTCTTTGAAGCTTACACATCTAGGAATAGACCTAGTTAATTAAATGAATGAGCTTGTTATACTTCTTATTATGTCTTCTTAATTTGAGACTTATATTTGTAATGTATCTTTGAAACTTATGAATAATATATTTGTATTTAATAATAGCGTTATGTGGCTGTGAACGATCTTAACTCTCACTCCTCGACGTTTCCGCCGTCAAGGTTGGGGTGTGACATTTTGAGACTACAACTTAACATGTGATTATTTTTAAACATTTTGGTGTAAACTTTTTGCTAAAACGATCTATGTTTTGTGATGTACAATAAGTTAATGCGTATATACAAGTCATCATGTAAAACTCATTTATTTGGTGTTTTATATTTTAACTTAGAAATAACATAAAAAACTTTTCTAAAACTACTACAAGAATAATAAATATTAAATGCATGTGTTAAATGTAAAATATCGTCTCGTCGTATTGCGCGAGCACCCTTCTAGTTTCTTTAAACTAATCAAGTCTTAAATAGGTCTCAAAGTGAGTTACTTAACAAGTAATCAAGTCTTGAACTATGTAACTAAACCAACTAAAATGATATCATGGTTTAACGAACAATGTATACAACTGTGAAAATAACATATTTCTCAAAACAAGTTACATCATAAAAAATACTCATCGACCAAGTAACAATAACTTATATGTACACTAGTTGCAACCCTGGTGTACCATAATGTGAGATGGGAGTATGAGCATATACACTAACATCCACCGATAGCAATGACAATAAGTATCTTATTCACATACATCCTTTACTTATTCATTAATCACAACAAACGCTAATCCGAGCATAGAATAGAAACGAAGACAAAATGAACTAATCGCACCGCTACCGACGGTGCCACGCTATCTTCTTTGAAAGAGATAGCGCCATATTATTCGTGCCACCGCTTAGGGTCCGGACAAATGAATATCCTTTAGTTTTAAGATCAAAAGAATGATATAATTGAGGTGTAACTATGCTAGGGACTGTTTGATATAGCTTACTTGGTCAGTAGTCAGCTCTAACTGGACCGGGTAAGCTGATATCAAACAACCCCTAACTCTCATTAAACACTAATCCATATATCAACATTAATGATCATTAGGACGGGTGATAATGAGTTCAAGATTCTAAGAGCATTCACAACCGGTTCCCTATATTTATGTGAGTGTATTTCTTGTATTATATGGTATGGTTATAAGTGGTTGTTAGTGAAGGATATGATAAATTTACTGTCCAATCTGTATTTTGGGGAATTACTGTTCAAAACCATATAATGGTTTTAATATATGTTAAGTAGTTGTGAGTGAATGAGAGAGAAAAAGTAATGATAAAGTTAAAAATGAGAGAAAAAAAGTAATGATTTTTAGTGTAATTATATGGATAAAAATAAGAAATGAGTTGTGAATGCTCTAAGCTATCACATGCATAAGCATATCAATAACTTGATTTCGTGTACATGATAATAATCTCATGAAACTTACATGATTAATACTAGTGTTATATAATACCATTATTTATCAAGGTCGATATATTTATGTGCTTAATAAATCACATGATTAGAAATGGAATTAATAACGTATAAGTGTATAACGAGTGCTTTGTAATAAACCTTGCATATCTACTCATAAAACAATATCTTACTATAAACATTTTAAATCATAAAACTTAATTCGAGCTTACAAATTAAATAATTTGAACTAAAGTGACTTTCAACCATGTTAATGTGTGATTATTAACTTTATAACACGATGTTTATTTGTAAGTAATTTATTGTTCAACTTGTCAAACACATGAAAATCTATAGACCATTTCCAACCCTATAATCCCTCCCCATCATTCCGCCAAAACTCATTTTTTTCACACATTTTTCTCTCAAAACCTCACCGGACGACCACCGGCGACCACCACCGACCACCAATGGGCAACTGTTGCGGGAAAGAACCGCCAACCCAGGACGGCCCGCGATCCCCCGTGAAAATAATGCAGAAATACCAGAAAACGATCATTCACGAGCCATCTCTCAAACAACATCCCCATCCCCAACAACAGACACAGGGAAGTCGTCTCCCATTGGGCCCGTGTTGGGGCGCCCAATGGAAGACGTCCGCACGGTGTACACCATTGGGAAAGAGCTCGGCCGGGGCCAGTTTGGCGTGACACATTTGTGCACGAGCAAACAGACCGGCCAGCAATTCGCGTGCAAAACAATCGCGAAGCGAAAACTCGCTAGTAAAGAAGATATGGATGATGTACGGAGAGAGGTGCAAATCATGCACCATTTGAGCGGACAACCGAACATTGTGGACCTCAAGGGTGCATTCGAGGACAAACATTCGGTTCATTTAGTAATGGAGTTATGCGCTGGTGGCGAGTTATTTGATCGGATTATATCAAAGGGTTATTACACCGAAAGGGGCGCTGCATCGTTGCTCAGAACAATTGTGCAAATCGTGCATACTTGTCATTCGATGGGAGTGATTCATCGCGATCTAAAGCCTGAAAACTTTCTTCTTTTAGATAGCAACGAAAACACTCCCTTAAAGGCTACAGATTTCGGTCTCTCAGTGTTCTACAAACAAGGTAATACATATATCACGATATATTCTAAATGCTTCACCTGTTTGACGCGTGAATCCATAGCGTGTTCGATATGAAACTATTGTTGTTTTGATGTAGGGGAGGTGTTTAGTGATATTGTTGGAAGTGCATATTATATAGCACCTGAAGTGTTGAAAAGAAAATATGGTCCAGAAATTGATATTTGGAGCATTGGTGTTATGTTATACATTCTTCTTTGTGGAGTTCCTCCTTTTTGGGCAGGTAAAGATTATTTACTCATGTCGAAAACAAATAATCTTATATTTTTTTTACTGTAAGAATCTGTTACTGAAAAACTACTAGACCAGATATCAGGTACCGGTGCAGCTTGTATCATAAAATTAGAAGAACTAAAACTTATTGTCACAACTAGCTAGAAACAACGAATTGTAGAATTTTATGTTGTTTTACAGAATCGGAACATGGGATATTTAACGCGATCCTACGAGGGCATGTTGATTTTACAAGCGACCCTTGGCCTAGTATATCTCCCCAGGCTAAGGATCTAGTTAGGAAGATGTTGAATTCGGATCCAAAGCAACGAATGACGGCACACGAAGTGCTTTGTAAGTAAACGATCGTATATTTCAGTGTGTCTGACAAACGAGATACAATGAGCTGCTTACAGAAAAAGAAAACCAGTTAACCAGTGTCACACGTTATGATAACATGATAGCTGAATATACCTATATGGGTATACAACTAGATAGTTTTGTACCGATTAAATGTTGTTTCGTTGTTTGTCTAGCTCACCCGTGGATTAAAGAAGACGGTGAAGCACCAGATACGCCTCTTGATAATGCGGTTATGGGCAGGCTAAAACAATTTAGAGCCATGAACAAGTTCAAGAAAGTTGCTCTTCGGGTAATCACTACATCTAACACAAGTATTATGTTTACATCATATTTCATTGCAAGTTGAAAAAGCTAATAGTACTCTAATCTTTCGTCGCTAATTTACGACAAAATATTATCATGTTTTCCATCATAAGTTGCGAAAAATTTGCAAGTCTTACGACAGAAAATTCTATTGAAGAAAATCATCAAAATATAGCAATGGCAGATTCTATAGCTAATATCCTATGCAATATTATTCTTTTGCTAAATTCGTCGCTAACATTTACGACAAAGCTATTGTGACTAAAGTTTTGGTCGCAAATCCGTCGCAATGGTCGTTTGCGATGGTTTTAAAAGCCATTTGCGAGCTGTAAATGTGATGGAAATTGTTCAAAACTCTACTAATTTAAATGTGACCAAATTTGTGTATTTTATAAATGGAACTCAAGTCTTTCTTATATATTTAAAGCCGTTGAGGTTCTTTTTATTATTGTGGAAAACTTAATTATAATGACAAAATTAATTTTATTATTTTTGTATGTTCACACAAACCTTAAAGAAACTACACATTTATGAATATAAGTTTCAATTTTCTATATGTGCAGGTCATTGCAGGATGCCTATCAGAGGAAGAAATCATGGGCTTAAAGGAAATGTTCAAAGGAATGGATACCGATAACAGCGGAACGATCACACTCGAGGAGCTAAAGCAAGGGCTTTCGAAGCAAGGGCCGAAACTAACCGAAAAGGAAGTTAAACAACTGTTGGAAGCTGTAAGATCGATACCCAAAACATATTCGATTGATTACTTGAGTACTTATTTATTACAACATTTGAGAACCATCATATAAACGTCATTTGATCGTTGGATCGAATATGAAACAGGCGGATGCAGACGGGAATGGAACCATCGATTACGACGAGTTCATAACAGCAACTATGCATTTGAACAGAATGGATAGAGAAGAACATCTCTACACTGCATTTCAGTATTTTGATAAAGATAACAGTGGGTAAGTTGATCTAATAATAACTGTTTTTACACAAAAAGTTAATAACTATTCAACTAATTAAATCACACTACTAAAAAAATCTCTATCCCAAGTAGTTGATTTTGACTTTTTTTAACTTTTAATCTGTTGTTCAATCTAGCGGACTCTATAACTCCTCATTGTTTTGTATAAATGTTTTACAATTAAACAATACATAATGGCTTGTAAAGTTTTATGGTCTCTCATGATGATAGATACATAAGTATAGAAGAGATGGAGCAAGCTATACGCGAATACGGTATGAACGACGGAAGGGATATAAAAGAGATAGTATCCGAGATTGATACCGACAATGTAAGTAGTTATACAAAAAACAAGATTAAAAAACGCCGTGTAACAACATCTTTGGGCAAGTGACTGACTGTTAACTTTGCAGGATGGTCGGATCAACTACGATGAGTTTGTGGCGATGATGAGAAAAGGGAACAAAGAAAACAGTGTAAATCCGAAGAAAAGACGAGACTCGTTTGTTCCAAATATATAAATTTGGTTTGTTGATCACAAGCATGAAAGTACATATAGCACTTCAGCTCAACGAAAAGAGATGAATTCAAGATGATCAGAAGGTTGTTGATAATGTCACCCATCATTTGTTGCAAAATGTGAGTCATTTCAATCGGTTGAAATGATATGAATTTTGATTTGATCTACAGAGAATTAACGATATGGGTTAGTGTCATCAGTGGATAAATTTATCATGTGAATATTTGTAATGTTAGGAGAAAAAAGTGAAAATTGAAGGGAATATTTACACGTGTGTTTAGAAATATATGCAACGAATCCCTGTCATGTTTATAGAATGATATGCAGATTTAATTGTGTTTGGGGACAAGGTTATAGATCTCAAATTTTTATGATTTTATTTCTTTATTTAAATGCATTATAAATTTAAATTCCTTTAATAGTTTTATATTTCTTAAAATTTTAAATCCTTTTAATAAATCGTAATATCAATTCTAATTTCTTTAGATTCTAAGAATTTGTTTAATTAGATTCTAATTCATTTGGCAAATTTTGGTTTTAGCTTACACACAACGTCACCAAATCTACTCCTATCGACTACTTCTAACACCATCAAACTCTAAGGGAGCGTTTGGTTGGAAGAATGAAATGTAATGAAATGAAATTGAGAAACTCGTATAATTTTCAAGTAAAATTATGTTTAAGTGAGTAATGAAATATAAAACTCAAGAGAATGTTTCACCTCAATTCCTTTGGTTGTGAGATTTTAAAATCCTTCCATCTAGAAAGGGAATTTGAAATCCCATAACCAAGGGAATTGAGATGAAACATTCACTTGGGTTTACATTTCATTACTCACTCAAACATAATTTTACTTGAAAATTATATTAGTTTTTCAATTCTATTCCATTCCATTTCATTCTTCCAACCAAGCGCTTCCTAAGAGTACGTTTGGTTGGAAGGAATGGAATTAGACTGGTTTTTCAATTCCATTTCATTCCATTCCGAAAGAATACACCATTTAGCCACGTCTAAATATGACTAAGAAAACTCATAAATATTTTTAGCCACTCCTAACCGCACTCAAATAAACTTGAATTCATTTAAACAAAGTTGGAACTGACTCGTCCTATTATTGGATCCTTTTTAGGATACTTAGGCAAAGATTAATATTACCTATGCAAACTTGCACCTGTAGAATTTAAACGCTCATCACCAATGTTTTCAGAACCAGATCGGATGTCGAATCGGACGTTTTACTGGTTGATGGTCGGACCGGTTGAACCGGATTTAACTATATTTATATATGTAATTAAATATAAGTAATTTATATATGTATTTTATAGTTATATATAAGACTTAACTATATTTGTATATTCAACATACTAATTTATGGTTCAACACCCCGTTTTTACCTATTAAAATAAAAAAATACCAAAATCCGGTTCGAACCGGTCCGGTTTCCCGGTTCGACCAGACAGAACCGAATCATACCAAACCGGACCGTTCACCTGGCCAATCCATGGTCGAACCGGTCGGACCGGCCGGTCCGATCCAGTAGTAACAACATTGCTCGTCACTTGGTAAGGATAACCCACCATTTACCAATGTAACATCCTTAAGGACTAGCTTATGTTATATTACTATCTGATTTTGGTGGAGAAACGAACGTTGCATTTATAAATAGATTTAGTCTAATAACCAAAGGTATACCAACTGAAACCCATTGCAAACTCATCAAATATCAAAATAAACCCGAATTAATATTAACTCAATCAAGAATCCTCATATGGCTTCTCCCCTGCAAGTCTTTGGGCTAGTATTGTAACTCCCATGTACCTATATTAAATGAAAACCATATAACCATAATGAATTAGTTAACATACATCATATATCATATATTGATAATATATGTTGCAATTTTTCAAAATAAAGCACCTTCCAAGCATCAACACACTAGCTTGAGGATTAGTTCCCGGAGAGTTTAGTATAGTTGATCCATCGATGACACGAAGAGAATCCACACCAAGAACCTTGTATTCATCGTCAACTACCTTCCCGATATGGCAACCGCCATGATAATGCCATATAGTCCTTACAGTGTCCTTGCAGTGTTGTTCTAACGAGCAACTTTTATTACCATGTGCAATCAAGTTATATGGTAGTTTCATGTTTAGATCAAGAATATCTTGGTTTGTCATAGTGGCATACTTGTATTTTCGGAATGCTTTTGAATCAACTGCTTTTAGGATGGTTTTAATCCCCTTGACGCATTTTTGCAAGTCTTCAGGTTCGTTAAAGTAGTTGAATGTGACCGATGGATTGTCAGCTGGATTGCAATTTACAAGCTTTAGGTCACCCTTGGATAAAGGGCCATTAACTTTTTCAAATACAAATCCCCCCTTCTAAAAAGAATAATAATAAACACAACTATTAGTCTACTGAGTCATTTGAATAAGATCAGATAAAATACAACTTGCACTGGTAGGTAACTTCAAGAGCTTAAACGTAGAAAATCAGTTAAAGTTGTATTCAAACATAAGTTCTTGCTAGAGGAACTTATGCGGTTACCATTGTGTCACCCACTTGAAAATTATCTACCAAGTAGGTCCATCCTTAATCAAAGGCAAATAATGTAAAAAGGCAAAAATTTGAACTTCTTTTTTTAAACCATTTTGTATATGTTTCATGTATCAATTCTAATCATTTTATACCATCTCGAGTGTATCTGTCCCCCTCATTTTTGCATAAATTTGTTACAACATAAATCATAAATGTATAAAATGATTAAAGAAACCATTTTGATAACACTTTTAACTTTTGTGTTTTGATCCATATGGTTTCCAAAAATGGTTGGAAATGTGTCGTTTTATTAGGATTTTTTGTATGTCAAAATGCATAGGAATTTCCAACACCTTTGTTTCGGTCTGAAACTTCTGAAGGAAATTTTTCATTTTCTAGTAGTGTATATGATTTATATAATAAAATCAATAATTCTATACCTGGTATGTAAAACCCTGATAGTCTGAAAGATTAGCAAAGATAAAATTAAAGCCACCAGCTTCCTCGATATAGCTCCCGAATGGAGTAATACCCACAACTTGGACTATAGATGGCTCAACCGCAATCGGAGAAGGGATGAATATTGCATTTAGCGGATTATCTGCCATATCTTGACCAACATAAGGTTGTTCAAGAACAACCTTGATGTTATGGGCATCAAGTTGGTCTTTTGGACCGATGCCGCTTAACATCAACAGTTGTGGGCTTCCAAGAGCTCCAGCAGCAAGTATAATTTCATCATTCTTTCTACCTTTCAAATATGCCACATGTTTTCTTCCTAACGAATCTTCAAACAATACTCCATAAGCCTTTGGCTCGAAGAGTCCTACACAAGATTAACAAATAAACAACAATTATGTAATCATATTTCTATGTGTAAATGAGTAACACCCTTATGGTCATGTCAACCATTTCATCATGACTATCATATTGTATATCAACCTTTTTCTTGGGCATTATAGGAAAGTTGTTATACTCTATGTGGCACATACTAAGCTTCGGTCGCGTATAATGATCTCTAATCATGTATTAGCTACAACAATGTGTGGTCTACGCATTACTTATGTCGCGTATGAAGATAAATTTCACGTCAGCTTAATTTACTACTTGGAAGTCACGAAGTCATGACAGTTTTAATGAAATGTTTCGTTACTTACCTTTGCATATAAATAAGATTTTATGAACAGTTGCGTGTAGATAAAGGGTTAGCCCTTTTGGATTTGCGTACTGTAACAAATCAGCTGCCGTATGACGCACCCCATTTTGATCAAAAATAGTACCACCCACTTTAGTACCAACAAGATGATCATAAGTGAACCCATTATTAGGTGCGACTCCAGCTTCCACTAGAGCAGATCGAAGTGCAGACTGCCAATTCTGCACAACCGGCTTAAAAACCATAACTTTTTCTACCCACTCATAAGAATCTTTGATCAAATCTCCATCCGTTAATCGTGCCTCTATGTTGAATTTCTCTTCGCCACGAGAGTAAAAACCTGCATTGATTGATGTTCCACCCCCCAAAACACGAGGTCGTGAATTCACAACGCCTTCGGTTATAAACTGCTGAGAGGGTGAATTTGTTGAAGCGTCAAAGAAGTAGCGACCGAAATTGGTTACGTTGGTAATGTTGGGATCGTTGTAAGGCGAGCCACCACGTTCGAGTAACAAAACGGAGTAGTTGGCGGATAGGGTGGTCGCTAATGGTATTCCAGCGGTACCTCCTCCGATGACGATATAGTCATAGAAAGAAATCAAAGGGGCTTCTGTTGCCTCATGCATGAAGCTATAGTTTGGGGCTATATAACACATAAAGAAAAAAAAGTCATTAGCAATCTTTATAAGTCATTTTCATTGATAAAAAAGGTGTAACTACAATAAAAAGAAAAAGAGTGACCAAATTTGCTACCGGCAAAAACAGTGACGATATTATGTGACAATATTTATGGTAGTAATTTTAGGTGTTAAGTCTCGTCACAATTTGAGTCGCTAAAGTTTTGTCATAATTTAAGACAAAGAACACTTAGTCACAGATGTTGAGAGAGAAAATCTAGTCGTAAAAATTCCAATAGCAAAAAATGGTCGCAAAGAATTGGTTTGGCGATCGCAAATGGTCCTTCTGTAGTATTTTACACGATTAAAGTAGGCAGTATCTCCAAAAAAGACATTTACACACAATTGAACATTTTAAAGGTGAAATTTAAATAGTTGTTTTATCAGAAAGATAAAATATGCATACGTAAATCCGCAACACTGAATTCAAGTAAGAAAATAACAGTAATGAAAGCAACCGCGATCACTCTCAATGACCTATACACCATCCTGTTACGTTGTTGACGATCGATCTATTAATACATAGATTGATATGTTTATCAAGATTGAACTTGGGATTGTGTTGTTTCTTGGTGATTTATGTGTATGTATGATATGCAAAAGAGATGAAACTCAAGCTATTTGTAAGAAGTATGGATGCTAATAGTATTAGCAAGTGGAAGATAAAACCATGAGTAGGTATGCCACTATTAGACATCAAAGAAATGATATATCTCGAAATAAAAAAAGAGTTGACATTATTATTAGGATGATCACATGTATTCAACAAGTTACATTGTATAATATCTAATCATATTCTTTTTGCTTGACGTTACCATATGCTATAATGGGACCGGGACCATGTACGTTGTCAATGCGATAAACATACTTACTATACCAATGGCGTATGTGGGCCTGTCTAACTGTCGACCACTGACGTATTCAGTATCTTATTTGAAACTTAAGATCTTTTTTATAGAAAGCGTAACTTTAACCTTTAAATGAATTGTCATAGTAAAATTTGATAAATTTGATTTTGAAAATTTGTTATTATATGAGCATTTGAAAAATACACAAACTAGCAGTCTTTCTTTTCTTTATGTATGTATAAATAGTCTTTATCATGTATTAGTACTAAAATATATGATTTTAATACAAAAAATATTAAATTTAATGAAAATTTATGAGGTATAAAACGATATTTTAAAATAAAATATGATTAAAATTATGTATGAGTAATAATATAACTACTAAAATATTGATATCACTTTGAAAAACTATGCTTTAATTTTTTTTCCAAAAAAGTAAACATTTTATTTCAAAACAAACCGTATTAAAATGTCATTTTAAAAAATTTCTTATTATAACTCTCAGTTTTATTTATTTTTAGTTTATTAAAAATTTAGTTTTTAAAAACACCAAGTTTAAAATATTTCATGTTCTCAAAAAAGTTTAATGTTTTAGAAGAAATCTTACATTATAAAAAAATTGTTTTCTAGAAATAAGATTAATAAAAAAGACTCTTTCTTAATTTATTAAAAATTATATTTAATCTAAAAATGAGTTAAATAATATTATTAGCAATTAAGGTGATTATTTAAGATGATTAAGAAACGGAAAAATTTGGGTAGTGATAAATATTTTATTAACAAATTTATCCATCATTGCTGGACTAGCATAGATGATAGAAATACAAGCCACTTAAAGTATTCACAACCTGTTTTCTCATATTTATGTGAGTGAGTATTTTATATTATAGTGGATGTGTGTGAGTAAAAGTCATAAGAAATTTAAGTGGTTGTATGGTGTTTTTTTATATTTGAGGAAACACGGTATAACCCTATCAACTTTTTTACTATTTTTAAAAGTGTTTGTGAGTGGATGAGATAAAAAATAAGATAATGATACATGTATAAAAAATATTATTTAACTGAAAAAAAAAAGAAAAAATAAAGAATTCTAGTGTAATTATAAGGATGCGGATGGAAAATAGATTATGAATACATGTAAAAAGAATGTTGCATATTTAAATTTTGATATAAGATGTGTGCGTAGTTTAGGAGTTTTAGCCTAGAAGATTTTTGAGTGTTATCTTGTTTAACCCAGAAAAATATCCGGGGTTTAGCTATAAAAATGTATCTTAGAAATTATTATTTTTTTCCAATAATTTACTATCGTAACTAATTAATACCAAGTAAATATTATTCAACTTATATTATTTAGTACAAAAGTTGTGGTGGCATGGAGACATGAATATGGGTGTATTATTTTTGTATTCTAGTTTTAGTAAAAAAGAATCTATCAGTGATACGTAATAAGTTTTATTAATTAATCACTTTTAGAAATCAATAGAGAAACTCCTTTTAAATATTTGACAAGACGTATATAATTTTCTAAAGAAGAGGAAAATGGTATCTTTATCTATACGTCTTCTAGCACTATTTATAATTATCTTCGTAATCATATAACACTTAGCATAATCATAACGATTGAACCAATTTTAAGTCATTGTATATATAAGAACATATTTTAGAGCATTATAATGTTAATTTGTCATTATCATTTTATTAGAAGAACAATTACAACTTAATTGAGATAATTTAACATTTCTCTGTCTATGCATCTCAAGATCATCTTACTTTCAAAAAGTTAACCATAACCAAGCTTTACGCACAAAAGGATTAAACACAATCAAGAAACAAACATGACAATTAATTTAAGAATAAATAGATTTGATATAACATTCTTTTGATTTCAATTTATTTATTGAGGTGAATTGATGCGATTCAAGATTGTAAATATCTAGAATATCTTCTTTACTTCTCTTTCTTTTAGGTAGCGTTTGGTATGTAAAAATAAATGACGAAATGTAATGAACCATTAAAGGTGAATGATACTAGTGTCACGTAACACAAGTCTTCATAGTATAATTCCCCATCCACACAATAAAATATAAAAGAATACAATTACAAATTGAATGAACCGAATCTATACGAAATAGTTTAAATTCAAGTCAATCCTAAATAGTTAGAGCATTCACATCCCATTCCATCTGTTTTTATGAGTATATTTCTTATATTATATGACATGTTTGTGAGTTTATTTTTATGAGTATATTTCTTATATTATATGACATGTTTGTGAGTGGAGTAAAGAATTTTTTTTATTGTTACTCTGTATTTTGAGTAATACAAAATGGTTGTTAGTGGATGAAAAATAAAATATAATGATAAATATATAAAAAATATTATTTAATTAGAAAATATAAAATAACTTTTAATGTAATTATAAGAATGATAGATATGAATACTTGAAATTTCAAACTTAAGAGTTGGTTTGGTCAAGTCTTCTTAATACATTTATTTGCTACATGGTAGGCGTGTTTTTTCTCTTAATTATTATTTCGAGTTAAGTTCGGTTTTACTTCTTGAGTTTTAACAAAAATAACTACTTTCCTTAAAAAAATTAAAAACATCAACTTATCTCCAAAAACTCATAAGTTGTTTCAATTTAGTTCAAAAGTTTCGTTATTTTAGATTTAGGTTAAAACAATAATGAAACTTTTGGATTAAAATTGAAACACCATATGAAATTTTTGGAGGTAAATTGACGTTTTTAATATTTTGAAAGAGAATTGTTACCTTTATTAAAGCTTATGGAGTAAAAATAAAATTTAACTCTATTATTTTTAAATAATTTTAATTTTCACTGTAGTAGCACTTCATCTGTTAAGTGTTAAAAGAGATGATTTAGTTTAAAGTTTTATAAAAAAACTACACATGGTTTAAATTTGAACCAAAGTTAATATAAGGACGTTATTAATACGATTAAAAGATTAGTCTAACCCGACCTGCTTGTCCCCTTATTATCTGTTGAATTTGTTGTCTAAGATACAAAACAGGATTTTAAATCCACATATCCGCTACGCATCAATACTTAAACTCGATACAAATATGTTTTGTCACCCCACAAGACCATGACGAATCACTCTATGAAGAAGCAAATTTCAGATATCTATTTCATCAAACATTTTTGCAACAATAAAGCTCTCTTATAGCTACATAAGGAGCTACATGTGTTTTGACTTTTGACCAAACAAACATATATACACAAATCAAGTTTGTAATCATTCTAAACCTTCTAAAACCTTGCTAACTTATAAAGTATGATGCAAGCCTTACAGAATTTTATAAAAGATCAACATGTTGACTTCTAAAGTCAAACCTAGGACTTTCAAGACACGAGATAGATGCACTCTGTCTCACAAGAATGACACCAATCTTATTTTTTTACAGTGGTGATGTTCAAAAAATGTCTATTGTATTTTGAGAAGGTTTACAGGTGGTCAAGTTGACCTCAAATAGTCAAAGTGTATATCTTTTCCTTGCAAATTATAGAGATGGTTTGATGCGATTTAGGGGAGCTTTAAGGGATGTAAGGTATTTTTCGTCTGCTTTATCGATACCATGATAAAGATAATTGAAAGGAGGCATTGATATATATTTGCCAGATCCAGGAACAACCTTTAATTCGTCATTTTCCCATACAATTCTTCCACCAGCAATTGTTACTTCAACCTTCCCCTGAATATACAATAAGGGAAACTTTTAGAACCAAAATATAACATGTAAATAATACATATAAGCCAAAATATAACATGTAAATGTTGCAATTTCACACATTTGGCTACAAAAAAATAATTTTGGGTTATATATTATCTCAAATATGAGAAACTTATCTAAAAATAGAACGGGTTGAATGGGTCATACAGGTCAAAAGGGTTGAAGTCTCACATTGTATTCAAATGCTTACAATCTCCAATGTTACTGTATAATATATCAGATTATTATTTTAACAGTTTGGATTTTGTAATCATTTTTCTATACCTTAAATCCTGTAAAACGTTTAAATGGACAAAAAGTATCAGCGTGCGAATCGACCCAACCCACTCGGCACAAATTTAAAATTATTCGTCTTGAGTCGTTAGAAAGTGGACAGCGTCTACATATCTTCACCAATTTGTTTAAGAAATGGGTCAAAATTTAAAGAGTAGGTGTTGTATATAATATCATTGTACAAAAATGTAATTAGAAAAGACCATATAAATTACCTTCCCAGATCTTCCCTCATAGACATTTGTGTCTGATTTAGAATGATGAGAATTGGCACTAATGTGAAAGGTTGAATTTGGATTGAATATGATTATATCTGCATCAGATCCAACACGTATAGCCCCTTTTCGTGGATATATATTGAACAATTTGGCGCTGAAAAAAAATCAAAATTCATAAAAAAAACTATACGTGGCAAAGGGGAAAGTTGGAAAAATGTCAAAATGGGTAACTATTGGTTTGGGTCGGGTGACTATCACCAATTTGACCCCTTTAGATTTGAGATGATTTTTATGCCAGTTTGACGCGTTATTAAAAAAAAGGCCAAATCAACCCATTCATAAGCAAATGGGTTAAAAGTGCCACCTTTGTTATAAACTAATGATACACTAGATACAGGAGGGAATTAATTTACCATTCTGTGCTTGTTACACGGACAAAGTCAGTTGCTGATAATTGACCGGATTCCTGTAATTGCCAAATTTAATTATAAATTAAAAAACCATTCAATACGGATATTGAGCTCAAAAGGTATTAACAAGTTTAATCACAAGGGTGATATTATCATACCACCATGGTGTCCCAAACAAGATGCATCCTTTCCTCAAGGCCTGCGTAAATATGAACACAAATGTAAAAATGACTAGAATATTTCCATCTTTAAGACATCATAAAAGGCTCAGGAGGTATCCTAAGGTTCTAGAACATAATTTTTACCATTAACTCCATTCGGTATTATGCGGAAATCATCAATTCCAAAAGACTTCTGAGTAGAATTGAAAGTGCAGTGATCTGTTCCTACAAGCTGGAAAAATAGAACACATGTTCAACCACAAAGAAACATGCTCCAAAATACCATATATATGTTCTCCTTTTAGGGTGTTCCTGGTAGAGTGACAAGATGTGTACAAGTATAATGGGTCCTTTCCGTATGGATTAAAACAGGCTATGGCAGGCTAGGTTAACCTGAAATGGAGAACACTTTTTTTTGTTTTGTTTTTATAGCGTCTTACACATTATTAATGTGTTGGTTATGATTCCAATAGAGATATTATTATCACTATATTCAAAGTTTTTTTTTTTGTAGATTTTGCTACATTTTGATTCTACTCATTTGAGATCAAATAGAACGCATCCCAAATCAATGGTAGATGGGTCAAAACTGCCAGCTCTAGTAAAAGGGCACTCCAGGCAGAAAAAAATACATAAATATAAACATTAAGCAGTGTGTGTTAACAAACCTTCAGGATCCCAGTTGATAATGCTGCTTGAAGTGCTTTCCCATGCCCTGCTGCTCTTATTGGGGGGCTCATGACATACCTGAAGAAAAATCAGTTAGTCGAAGTAGCAAGTTAGAGAATGATAGTATAATAAGGAAACACACTATTATGTTTATAAAAGAGCACAAAAAATAGTCACTTGCTTTGCTGCTGTGATAAAATCAGGATCCCATAGGACAGAATCATCAAGAACTAAGCCAGAAACTACAGGCTCCCCAATAACTTTTTGCCCTGTAGTTCAAAAGAAACAGTTCAGATAATAAAATCTCCGAGGATGAAAATACACAAAGCATCAAATTCACAAGAATTAGCAAACCATTTACTATTTTCTACATTATATGAAATATTTTCCTTTTCTTTTGTTCATTTTATATATAACTCAGTAGAATTTTCTTCTAGTGTAAGAACACTAGAATTTCCATATCCAGTATGCTACTTTAGGTTAGTTAAATGAGCAATTTATACATTTCCTAGTTTTATAATAGGGGAGTTTTAGAATGATTAATTTTGCTATTTATTTGAAAAGCAAAAAATATTAATATTTCTCTATGCATGAGTAATCACAAAAGAAAGAATATTAAAAATGATTTATTCAGATTTTGGACATCAAGATCAGAAATTCATAGATAGATTTATAGATTTATATTGATACTTGTATGCACTGTCTGCAGGTTAACAGAATAGAGACAAAAATATGAAAAGAAAATTAATATATTGCAAGTATACATGTATATTATGCTGGATCTCTACCCTTTATCATTACAAATGTTAAAGATGTAGTCCCCACTCTCACAATTAGATAACATTGAAGTAAGGAAAACGGAATTAGAAAAGAAGACAAGTAGTTAAAGAAAAGTACTTATTAGACAACACTATTTCATCAGAAAATATCGACTATATTCTATGTTTGCTTATGTTTATGATATTTGAAGTTTTAGTTCACAAACCTGATTTTTGCGCCCTAGCTATTTCTTCCATGGCATCAATGCTCATGACATGAACAACGTACAATGGTGTGTTCACAAAAGCTGCCAGACGAATTGCTCGTGCTGTAGCCTCCCCTTCTAGCTGCAAAAATGAGTTGCATCGTATAATATGCTATAAATATCAATATAATATATGATCTAAAATCTATATCAACTTAAATAATATTTAATTAATCACTTACCACCGGAGGCCTTGATAAAGCATGTCCTTCTGGACCAGTAATACCAAGTTCAATCATTCTCTTTTGTCCTTCAAAAACAGCATCTCCATTTTCTGCATGAACCATTGCTAATGCACCAAGCGATTTGCATTTTTTAAGGCCCTCTAACAGAAGCTCATCGCTGATCATAAGAGAACCCTTATAAGCCATGAAAAACTTAAACGAGTTTATACCTGTAGGTTTTGACACAAACAATCACTTTAATAATGTGAAAAGGGGATATTGTATACATAGGCCACCCAAGTATGATTTTGGCTTTCTTATGCCGATTCTAGCAAATAATTTGCAAGAAAAGCTGTATATGACGATATAACATTGAAGCTTTTGTCACATCTAGAGTTGTAAATAAGATAAAATGCCTAATATGGATTGTGAAAACATATTTGAGTAAATTCAGTGGTACTTTTGTCATTTTACAACTCTAGATGTCAAGAGCTTCAAATTTAGGGGCATGTTGTATTCATACACTTTTTCTATTATTTCTTTACCGAATTCTGCATTATCGAGACCAAACTGATGTTTGGGTGGCCACTAGATTTGTTTTAATGGTTAGATGGACCTGATGAAATCATGAGAGCTATTGAACTTGGATGGTCTATGTATACATTATCCCATTACAGAACGAAAATTTTATTTTTAAATTTATGAGTGGAAAATACAAACCTTTTTCCTTTACCATAATTTCCATCTCTTTAGAAACAGTATCATCCCATTTAGTGATGGCCATGTGAAACCCATAATCCATGCAAGATACCTTTGCTTTTTCAACGTATGCCTCATATCCTTTAGATAAGCTACCGTTTACAGGAATAACAAAATCAATATGCATTGTTGTCCCACCGGCTAATGCAGCTGCTTGACCACTGAAAAAATTGTCAATAGTTTCAGTACCCATGAATTCCATGGCCAAATGTGTGTGAGGATCAATTCCTCCTGCAGAATCACAAACAATAATGAGTGATTTCATGATATTATTATGCAGAAATTTGCACTAAGCAAATTCCAACAATAATATTAGATAATCATCCAACAGTGATATTCATAAAAAGATTAAGGTAAGTCATAAACTGAGTTTTAATCACTATGAAGAAGAAACTTAACCTGGCATAACAAACTTTCCTGTGGCATCTACAACTCTAATGCCATCACCAACCTGCTGACATAAAAATTATCTTAAAATACTAAATTGGAAGCAATAAACTGTTTTAACCACAAGAATACAAACACACTGAGTGTACGTAACAGCTTGATTATATCTAGATTACTTTTTAGCATGCATTCATCTTACACATTTGATGTCTCATGATATGATCTTTATATTTTATTGATTTGGTTTTGGACCTACTTACACTACACCCTTGCAGCATAGACTAACAGTTTATATAGCAAAGATTATTTCAAAACAATATTCCACATAAATTAATTAGTCTGAGTGATAAAGTTTGGATTCTGGAATAGGTTGATCATTGTCCGGATAGAATCAATATGCTTCAAATAACATAAATATTCATGAATTCAACAATCCATAGTATGTGAACAGCTAATTTTACCTATAGTTAATCACATACTCATAAACACATTTACAATCCAACTATAATGTACATGTACAAGACTGCAGAAGATTGATTATCCAGAAAAAAGTACCTTAATATTAGGTCTAACATCAATAATAACTCCATCCTCTACATAGACATCAGCAACCTCCTGATGATCAGCATTTACAACTGTGCCACCCGTTATCAATATCTTTGAAGATAAGACACTCTCCGAATCACAATATCCAAGCCCAGACTCACAAAGCTGTAGATTCGAATATCATTAGAATAACAGTTACTAAATAACTTATTTGACCCTCAAGATGTAAGTGTGAACTTAAGTAGCAGTCATATCATGAGACATCAAAGCTGTAGAATCACAATACTATCAACCTACAGTTACTAAATAACTTATTTGACCCTCAAGATGTAAGTGTGAACTTAAGTAGCAGTGACTATGTACAAAATTCTGGAATTTGCTAACAAAGCTCATTTTCAACATCATAATCTATAGTTCTTCATTAGGATAACAATATTACTTTGACAAACATACTGATTTCATTCAAAAATTGACCTTAGTTCTTCATTTTCCCATCTTAAAATCCCAACCCATCTTAGATCAGTAACCAACTAAACAAACATACCCAGCAAAATCCCACTTCAACACAAGGGTTTGGGGAGTGTGAGATGAGGGCAAACCTTACCTCTATCTCATGAGATAGAGAGGCTGCTCACAAAAAAACTCCCGTCTCAAAAAGAACTCCTTAAAGAAAAAAGAAAAATGCAGAAACATACAAGGAAAAAGACATACAAGTATGCCAACATAATCCATTAGTAAGGAAGATAAAAGATAAAAGAACAAAAATCACTAAGGAATCGTTTGGCAACAAAGTGTTGAGCCATTAAGATGCCTAACAGAATAAAAGGTGGCCTCCTAACCAGTTAGCATGTTTCTACAACTTACTCATTAAATGGCTCTATAAATCATTAAGAAGTGTCTTTTAAGATAACCAAACACACTACACCTCTAACTAATTCAGATGTACTCTTAGTAGAATCATTAAAAGGCTATCAAACAAACCTTAGACTAAAGACACATCTAAGACTAAAAATAATCTTAAAGCACTCTAACACTACATACACAAGTAAGCTAAAGGTAAACCTAGAAAGTAGCTAGCACACTAAATTGCAACCCAAATAAAGTACAGGCCAAAATAAGAAGATCCAGCAATTACTAAATCTATACACTTCCCCAAAAATCACTTACCTTTATCCAAAATTTTCTTTTGTAATATTGTTTACTTATAACCCTCTTGTTCAATCAACCATTTATGCTAGTAAAACAAACTAGAAATTGATTAAAACTTTAGTAATTGATGCAATCACCAACTACAAGTCTACAACAAGCGAATTCCGAGATCTTTTTCTACTATGCAGTGATCAGAAGACTGTGAAAGTTGCGTTTATGCAGTTCACCTTCACAATACTTAACCTTGAATGAATCTATGCTCTACACACGATCAAAGTTAAAGCATAAACCATAAAAATGGAAGCAAAATTGACATTGAAGATCAAATTAACAGCACCTGACTCACTACAATCAATGGAGATAGTGAAATTGAAAGGAGAAATATTAGCGATCGCATATCCACCATTTTCGAACTGAAGTATTGAATCTGTAAATGTTTTCTTTAAGATTAAACGAAAGATTATATCTTCCCCATGACTGTGTGGGTGAAAGCATAAATATATAGATGTATTTATAGGTTGAAAAATAAATTAGATAACTACAACAATGGTCCCTGTACTATGGCATTATATGCCAATCAGGAAACATAGCTTTTTTCAAGGTGACTTGTAATAAATAGCAACTAACAATGAACACTTTTTTGTTACTTTCTTTACACTTACTAAAGAAATTATTTTGTATTATCTAACATCTTATAAATATTTATTATTTGTTTTACAGCGGTTTTTTATATTGTCATGATGTGATAATCTGTGTAACTTTTAAACTCGGTTTGTTGCTATTTTTTGTTGAAATGTGTGATGTGTAAGTAGCTAGTTCGTTTTATTTTTTATTTAGTTATCTTATATTATTTTTTGTTTACAATTTTGTAACTTTTAAATTGATTCAATATAAAGGTTATCATACAAAAACATCAAATTTATAAAATATAGTTGTAAGCTAGAATTTCTGGTTAAGAAATGTTTATGAAGTTCATTACTAAACTGTTTTTATTGATTATTACTACCAAGTCTTTTTTATGTTTTTTATAATAGTAAAGCAAAGAAAGATATTAGAAACTAACAAGATGTTAGAAAATTACAAGGATTACATATACAGTTTAAAAGTAAAATTACACTATTTATCCAATTGGAGCAGTTTTAACGATCCCCTGTTTTTGACGCAACAAAATAAAGTCGATTTGATGTCATCGGCGACTATCTTTTCTCCATCCAGCTCGTTGGAAAGTAACATCTTTTATCGCCCTCCAAACAAACAAACCATAGTGTGGATACTACTATAACATGACATGATTCCTTAAAACATTAATTCCCCTTGCAATTCTTAAGGATCACCGTAATTTATTGACTTATTTCATAGTAGCCACATTTAGTTTACACAATCCACCAATTTCATTCGAGATTAACGAAGGTCTCGAGCATTGAACTAGTAAATGGTCGACGGTCGCCATCTCAAACTCGCATATAGGACACAAGGAAGAAGGAATGGGAACAATCATCTTTATTAATTCAACGGAAGTGAAGTTTTTTTATGTGTGTTTTTACTTTAGTCACTACAATATAGTAATCGAAATTATAATACTTCAATAGGAATCTTAACCAACCATCAACAACAATATGATTAAGGTTACGACTTAATGCCTAAAAACGGACATGTGTTACAACGCAACTAGGTCATAATCTCATGGCCACTTTTATCTTTCTTGCAAACTTAATTTGTGTTTACGTATCTTTAGTCCCTTTTTATTTACTACAAATGTGAATATTTTCAGATATTTTTAATACGTTTATTTTAAATAGTGTAATGAATTCATATGATGATATGATAGTACTAGGTTATATTATTATTAGGTTTGGTTACAATATATAAAAAAATATGATGTAAACTTTAAAGCCTAACTGAGTCCATAAACTCATAGTAATAACCTTGTTAATATTGTGTAGTAAATATGTGTTTTGCTTACAACTACCACCTATTTGATAATTGATGATGATGATGATGATCATTCATCAATATTTATAGAAAAGAAGACTTGATTGTCACAAAAATAGTAAAAGGTTAATTAAACGAACAATGAGAATTCCTAATGGACTAAAATTGCAAGATAAAGTCTAATCAAGGGTCAATTCCTGCAATTATCTTAAACAATCATAAATTATCGGATTGCATTGTTTGACCGGCATCAATGGGTCCAATCAAATGTTAACATTGTGATGAAGCTAGATGCGTATACGTATGATCAAATTCTATACTTAAAATATTGTTAAAATATATTAAGCTTTATTTTTATCTTAACAATTAGAGTATGTCATGTTTAAGAGTCATTAAATAATACATATTTGGGAGTTAACCAATGATACTTTTATCATTTTTTGATATTTGATAATAAAGTTGATTACTTAGATTAGAAAATCTATTCACTTCTAATTTCAAGGTTTAATTTATTAAATGAAAAACTTAGACACGAGATGAATGTTCAGCCATATACATAAATATATATTACTAGCTTTAGTAAAATCGTGTACTACACGGGTTGAATATAAATAAAATATTAAATAGAATAAAAATTTATTAATTACAAAACGATATTTTAAGATAAGATACAATTAAAGTTACGAATGAGTAATAACAATAAGTAATAAACAATCATATCAACTTTTCAAACTTTTATTTTAAACTTTTTTTGTTGTTTCAAAAAATAAATTAAACATTTTATTTTAACCGTTTTAGAAAATTGTTATTTGAAATTTTTTTCTTATTATAAGTCTCAATTTTAATTATTTATGGTTTATAAATATTAACTTTGTAAAAACATCAACTTTAAAAAATTTCGTATATTAAATTTTTTTGATGTTTTTGAAAAAATTCTTTTTATAATAAATTCTTTTTTAGAAATACCATTAATAAAAATATTTTTTGTTTAATTTATTAAGAAACTATTTTTAATCGAAAAAAATAAATCAAATTTTTAATTATTAATATAATTATTTAATACGAGAGAAAAACGAGAAAATTTTAATAAAAATAAATGTGGTTGTGTCATGTGTTACTTTTAGTTACCCTTTTAGTACAATAATAAGAGAATATATAACTTGTAGATCAACCTTGAGTGAAACCGACACCATTGAATAACCCACAACTACAATATACTGTCTTTAAATTAAAAACAGAAAAAATTACATAAGTACAGTAAAACTACGTCCCTAAGCACAAATGTCATAATATTCAAACATACATTTAAATTCTTATAATAAAAATGATCAACTCCTTATCCTAGTTATTTTGAAGTGTGTAGCCACACATACTATTCATGACTAGTAGAACCAAGTTTGTGTAGAATGCAAAAAGAAAAAATTCCAATGTAAGATTATGAAAATCCTCAAATCTCAGATCATCTTCCCAAAAAAAAACAATCAAATATCCTTTAAAACCGTAACGAGTGAAAATCCGTCGCATGATTTTTTTCAACACCTAAAGGCCTTGCTCTCACATTGCAAGTTTTGACAAACACTAGATTGCTTTGTTGTTTGTTATGGGACGTTGTTTCCAGTGGTGGCAAAAAAACTAGCTTGAGAATCAAAACAACGACCTGATTTATAACGATTGTCAACCTGCTTTCTAGTGAAATCGGTTTCAACTAGTGACACCAAACAAAACTGATCAAAACCCATTTTTCATCTTGGTCTTCAAACCAGGGAAATATTATAAAGAACGGTTTTAATCCAATCAAAACCAGTTTTGATTTTCTTAACAAACCTAAACCGGTTTAAACCTTAACCTGATTACGTACGATTAAAATTGTTTGACTTGTTTCAATGTTGGAATGAGGTTTTTAAGGGAGTTGTTATTGCGACTCCCCAAAATTAATAATTAACACCCCAGATTTGTATACGGGTCATATAGCATTATATGTGCTGTATACGTGAGTTGTGTAATCTTATATGAGACTTATAACCCTTTCGACCTTGAATTTTTTCTCGTGTTCAATGTAAAAAATTGTTATACGCACCGTATAGAAGGTCGTAAAGGGCAATATGGGACCTATAACCATGTAATAGCCCCTCTCCTCCCCTGAATTTTCCTTATTTTCAGACTCTTCCCTTTATATGCGACACATAATGCTATATGAGACGTATAAAAGAATGTCGATTTATAGTATGAAATGTTAGATATTTATTTAATACCTATCACGACTCACAAACTAAGGGTCTGTTTAATTACACTGACTCAGTAAACTCTGACTGAGTCAAAAGCTGACCTAGTTAGAAGTTCTAACCGGGTATGCATCTGACTGAAATTTAGCTATTTGATTCAGTATCTAACTGAGTCAAAAACCGTATATTTTCTAATAAACTAAAATCATTAATCATCTTAATCAACTACTAAATCAAAATCGAAACCACCACACCACCGCCATCTTCTTTACCTCTAACAATAACAATCAATCTCCCACCCAAAAACCTACTGCAAAAAACCACACCATTTATGTTCAATCGAAGCTCCATAGATCCCCCTCCATCATCCATCGTCTCAAATCCTTCACCACCCGCCACCACCACCAAGGTAACAGAACGAAGTTTATGAGGGAGCGTCGGACGGCGGCGACTGCCTGCGGGTTGCGAGGGGGTCGACGATGGGTGGGGTTTGGCGGAGGAGGTGGTGGGGAGACTGCCGACGGATGGGAGTTTGGCGGAGGAACCGGTGTGCAGGGGTGAAGGTCGGTCGCCCCTTTTCTGGGTCTTAGCAACATGTTTCAAATCTAAGTCCAAATCAACCAGATCAGATCTGATTTCAAACATATCAAACAGACTGACCGAATCAACCAACATATCAAAAACAGACAAAAGAATGACAACTAAAAATTAACATTGCTTACGATACACACGCATCACGATGACACAATCACATAAAGCCAATAGTCCGTCGTTACATGTTAAACGAATCATAAATCATAATATCATAATAACAATAATAATGGTCACAGTTGGTGGACACCTAATTCCTCCACGACACACACCCCTACACTATATATACACCCCAAAACTTATTCTCTGAAAATCCACATGAAATCGTTGAGATTCACCATCATAAACCACATCAAACCCCAATTCACGGTGTTTTCGGGCAGCAAATTCACGATGAGCACCACTTCAGAGGCTGTCGGATTCCGCTCACCGAGATCGGTGACGAAGAAGGTGTTGGCGAAGAGCCAGAGCGAAGGCGATGGTGCCGTTGTTCGGAGAAGCATCGGAAGGTGATTGTTGATGGTTGACGTTATGTGTTAGTTATAACGGTTGTTGTTATTTGAGTTTAGGGTTTATGATTTAGGGTTTTTTCTACAGGCCGGAGTTGAAGTCGCTGGATCCTTTTCTTATGTTGGATGAATTTTCTGGTACTTTCTTTAAATAAATATTTCTTTTTTATTATTTACTACTGTTTCAAAAAAATGCTAACATTTTTTTATGAATTTTTAATAATTATTATCATTTTGTTTTTGTAATCGGACAATTTATAAAGTGATTTTTTTGTTGGTTTGTATTAAAAACAGACTGATGTCCTAAATCAGTAAATAGTTTAAAAATTAAAATACGAGAAATATGTATTTTAATTTCTAAAAGAATAATGAACTATGTTCTCATTTCGTTTCATGTAAATTTATAAATTTATAATGTTAACAAGATTGATCATGAAATAACTAAAATATAAAACTTGAAATTATAAATGAATTAATAAATGAGGTTTTATAATAAATGAATTAACTATTTAAGATCTTATAAAAATAGGTGATGGTTTTGGGTTTAAATCTTTTTTGTGACAAAAATAAAAGGGGTTCCGGAGAGTTTTCTCGTCTAATATGAGTTTTTTTTAAGAGGGTGGTTTGAAATTTCGTTCTTGAGTAATAAATGAATGGATTAGTGGTCCGTCAGTGATCCAACTAGCCGTTTAAGAAAAATTTAACTAAACGGAATATGTTGGTGGTTCTCTATGGACTCATTGAAATAAAAATACTATTTTTTTCTTATTGGTATTTTTTATAAAGGTTATACTCATTCACTATTATAATTATTTTAAAGACTATTTGTCTATTTTTAATACTTTAGGCTGGTGAATCTCGTAAAAAAGAAATAAATTTTAGACATTTAATTAACATTTATAATTTGTTTGTTCAGTTTCTCCACCAGCTGGATTCCCGGACCATCCCCATAGAGGTATCACCCTTTTCTTCTCTATGCATTCATTATAATTTGATTCTTATCGGGTCGGGTCGGGTTATAATGAAATTTAATATTTATATTCTTTTGTGATCATAATTATAATTAAATAGTTCCCAACTTGGTAACAAAACTCTTTTATATTGTACTGTTATTGATTATTATAACCAAATAATTGGTATATTTTGTTCAGGATTTGAGACTGTTACATACATGCTAGAGGTACCCATTTTTACTTGACTATATTTTATACATCTTTTGCTACATTGTGTGTTTTTATTCATTTTTTACATGAATTATTTGTATTCTTTTAGGGAGCTGTTACCCATCAAGATTTTGCTGGGCATAAGGGTACTATCAAAGCTGGTGATGTGCAGGTAATTGTTCAAAATCTATTCATTTTGGTTAAACTCGTATTGGATTGACCCACAAACATTTTTTCGTTACTGTAATTTTCTCTTTTTGAAGTTTAAGGTTAAATCAATAGGCAGTTTTTATGTTCTAACAGGTTATGTTCATGATAAATAAGCTTAATATGGTTACAGAAACTGTAATATTCGCTTGATATGATTACAAAAACTATAATATTACAATAATCGTCCAATTTCTTTAATAAACAGATTTAGAAACTTCTTTTTGTAACAATAACCATAGTCAACCCATTTATCCTTATAAAATTTCATTTATAGCTTAATTTTTTTATAAACACAACCCGTGTCAACCCTTTTTTATATAATAATAATGTGATACAAGTGTCATATCTAATCATCTAATTCTAATGTGTATATTTTGGGTCCAGTGGATGACAGCAGGAAGAGGAATAGTTCATTCAGAGATGCCTGCAGGCCCAGGAGCCCAAAAGGGATTACAACTTTGGGTCAATCTTTCCTCCAAAGACAAAATGTAACAACATTTTATTATTTTATGTCTCATTCAACAGCAAAATCCATAGCTATATAACGGTTTATCAACGATATTCGATCGATAACAAACGTTTATCGGTTTATGATATGCAGGGCCGAACCGAATTACCAAGAACTGCTAAGTGATGACATCAAAAAGGCCGAAAAAGATGGAGTCAAGGTCAAAGTCATTGCTGGGGAGTCAATGGGGATCAAATCCTCGGTTTACACTCGAACTCCCACAATGTTTCTTGATTTCACTCTTAGTCCGGGGTCCCAGATGCACCAACCCATCCCAGAATCTTGGAACGCGTTCGTGTATGTGCTAGATGGGGAAGGCGTGTTTGGGTCTGTAGGTTCATCACCAGTATCAGCTCATCATGTTTTGGTGCTGAGCCATGGGGATGGTTTAAGTGTGTGGAACAACGGGTCGAAACCATTGAGGTTCGTGTTGATTGGAGGGCAGCCCATTAACGAGCCGGTGGTTCAGTATGGGCCGTTTGTGATGAACACGAAAGCTGAGATTGAACAGGCTTTACAAGACTATCATTATTGCCGAAATGGGTTTGAAATGGCTAAGTATTGGAGATCTCAGTAAATGGTTAAAGAATTTATCTTTTAAGAGTGAATTGTGCATCTATCGTTTCTAATTCTTTCATAGTTGAATATGGCAAATTAAAAAGATTTATGTTTCTTATAGTAGAGGTGATAATTTTAATTTATTTAATTTGGGTCGATTTGTGTTGTAATAATTTTCAAAGGAATGGGTCAAATTTGGGTTATATGCATTTTGAACAAGTAAAATTTCTGTCTTTGTCCGAATGGGAATAGAAAATCAACTTGTATAAATAAATCGAATGTGTGAATGGATAGATTCTTAATCTATATTGGTTACGATCCAATCTATGCAATTGAACTGATAGACTGAAAATGATTGATTTGGATAATTAACGTATTCTATCAATGATAATTTTTAAGTTAGTGGTCTTTTTGTAAGCCTCAGTGGATAAATGTAAGATTTGCACTCATCTCACCTCCAGACACCTTTTTTGGATGTAAATTGTAATCAATTTGTGATAAATTATCAACTTAAAGATTCAAAGCATATTGGATTAGTTTATCATAGAATTTAGAAGACTAAAAGCATGTATTATTAAATGAAAATTTCTTAAAAACTTATGATTCCAATGAGTTGGATTATCTTTAAAGACATTTAACCTCAAATGTGATATGTTGGAAGACACAAAATCATAGTATGTTTTCTTAGGAAACAAGACTGCAAATGATATACTAAAAAGACATAATTGTTTGACCTTTTCAGAGGTATAAATGTTAATGTTATGAATGTCAATAACCAAACAAGCATACAAATAATTTGGCGAACTTGAACCCTTAAACATCTTATTTTGGTCACTAGATTCAAGGAAACCGAAAAACTCTAGTCGCTAAAAGTATCACGAAAGTAGCACCGATGTTCATGCTGATGACGCTAATGATCCCCGTTCCTCCATGGCAACTTTGAACTCCTAATCCCGGCATCCAAACAAGAAAAAGTTAGAGAAATGAGCGTTCAGATACTCATCTGGGTTCGGGTCTAAACAAATCAGACCAGAAACATACCTGACATAACATTATGGGGAACTTCACTAGTTGAAGGTACGAGAGAATGTGATATGTTAGAATACCACAAACTACAACCTACCCCAACAATCTCCCATCCGGTCCTGTTATCGGTGTATGGTCTACTCGCGCTCAACCGATCCAATAAGCAGTTTTTACACCCCATTTTACTCAAATCTCTACCACATTGAGCCAAACCATACCTTTTCCCCTCGACTCCCACGTCGATTTCACCTGCTTGATACATCAACGGCTGATCAGGAGCCCTGCTTGCAAGATCTTGCATCATCGAAAACCCTTTCGAATACACCAACGGGTTGTCCAGCCCGTTATCGCCAAATCTAGCCATTGTGAAGTCACTCCAAACTCCAAAGAGCTTATTGTGGGAGTACTTCATAGAGCAAAAAGTGGTCAATACTTCCTCTTCATTATTTGGGCATTCACCTCTTACTCCACTGGGATGTTTTAAACAATTGGTGCAATCATTCTTCGATATGCCGGCTCTACATTGAAGGACGCCGAACGCTTGATCGGGCTTATGCCCGACACTTGTTTCGTAGAATCCGTCGTTAAGAGGCGCGTTTTTGGTCAATAGATCCAAAAGGGTCTTGAGGTTTGTTTGGTAGCTTGTGGTTGCATTTGGGCATTGTTCACAATGGCTTAATATTAGCATGAACATTAACATGAACATGATAGTTAATATGACCTTAATCTCCATTTCTTTAACGTTTAATTACTTTGCTAATGTGGTTATTAGAAGTTTAGAACTTAAAAGAATATATATAGATCATCTAAGAAAGTAATTTGTTTGTAAAGTAATGTATTTAGTCAACGGTATTAGAATCACATCATGTGCTAAAGATACAGAAGAATCAAGATTATCTGTGAGGTATTATTTAACGAGCTAGAGATTTGTTGCATTAGTTTTTATGTCAAAACATTAAATAGTAAGTTTTAGTGTGAACAAACATACCATTGACTTTAAGTTTCATAAGATAACAAAACAATCCCTATGAATTTAAGTTGCTTAGAAGCACAAAACAGCCTTGGATGTTATGTAACTTATTAAACTGGTGGTTTATGAATAGTAGATTGGTTGATCGAGCTTCCGATACCTGAGGTTTTTGTTGAGGAAATTTGGTAATACAAACGAAATCGGATTCATTAGAAGGCGTCTGAAAACTTTCAGATCAAACTAATTTGGTGGTTCACCCAAAATTGTTCAATCGGATACAATCTAGTGATTTAGAAACGAAAATATGTTCAATTTTGTGATGAAGAACGAACCAGAAAAAGAACAGAATTTTTGACCAAAATTCCTTGTAGCGTATTTGTAGTTTTTTCCATTAGAAAACTGCCTAGGGCAGTTTTTGGGTCCTCAAATTAACACTTTCGGCCGTTCGAGAATTAATAAGTTTAATTCTAGAGAGACTCCGAAAATGAATTTTTATTGAAGTAATAATGACGGGAATAAAAAATTTCCAAGCTGACCTGGCAGCTCGACCCCAGCCAAGGGCTCTGCCTCTTGGACCCCGCCAGGGGCTGCCGCCCCTTGGACCTCGCTTCCAGGGGCGCTGCCCCCTTGGAACCCCCGTCAAATACGGATTACGCGCCTAGGATCGTAATAGATTCAAACAAGCGTGCACTCCGCACCTCCTAACTTGTTTGAAGTCTATTATGATCGAATTGGTCAACACAAGTTAATCCCAATTACACTAAAATATCCAACAGTTTTTGACTTAGGGAGGAGAGAGTCGTTATGTTTTTCTAGTATTACACATTAGCGTTACATCAAATTTTAATTTTTATTATTATTTTCCTCAGATTTCTAGTTTGGAGGGTGACTTTACATTTTCCCAGTGCGTATTCTTGTATGGTACAGTACAATTGATATTACAAATCCCGGATATGTGGGGAAAGGGGGGAGGGGGGTATTCCCGGGTGGGAAAACCTAAAATTATGTTTTCTCTATAACAACTCCGTGACCCTTAATAACATAAATCATAAATAACATCATGACCATCTAGATTTTAGTAGAATTTTAACGGTTTAGCCTTTTGATAATATTTTTTTGTTTCGTACCACAGAAGAAGACCAAGTCTCGCATTCAGTTTTTGGCGAAAATTGCTTCAAAACCAGGGGCTTATTTTGCTCGACCCAATCAGGAGCTCAACTACTTAGACTCTGTTAGGGACTTCCGTTCCTTAGACCCTGCTGTAGTTCTATATGCTTTCTTGCGTTTTTGAGCTAAAGATTTTCGATAACAAAAATAAAATACCAAGTTTGAGATAGATTTGTTTCCACATTTTGTTGACACGGACAGGTAAATTTTTAAAAGATCGATTTTAATTGTTATAATAGCCACGTGAATTTAATTTCAAAATTGTTTTCTCCTATGTGGTAGGAATTTACTCCCAAAACATCACAAGATTGGTTTGATGCCCAAAAGGGTCCCTAAAATCTTCTCTAATTTGTCACGATTCAAAAGTTTTTTAACAAACAGATATGAAATATGAGGGGCTCAAATTGTAGAGAGTTTTCTTTTTTTTCTCCATTAAAGAAAATGAGAAGGAAAAATACAAAAACATTAAAGCATAAAACAAAAACATGTGATGAGCGAAATATGCAAACGAATCTAAAGAACTATTTCTCAATCATATGTTTGCCTTTTCATATATTTAGATATGTATAACAAACGAGTTTAAACATAAGTTAAACTCAAATCAGTAAACAAGTTCAATTTGAATTGTAAATTCAACTTGTACATCGGTTAGTTGTCAGTTTTTACTTTTTCCATTTTGATGGCTTGTGTTTTTGTTTTTAAAATTCTCATTTAACAAGTTAACAACAATTGTTTGATCATTTAGTGGTCTCTTATGATCTTATAAAGTATTACTTGTGCAAGGGACTACTACTCGAATCTAGCTCGCATCAAATCATTGGTTGATTTTGGTTTTGATTAAAATTTTGCGAAAGTTATAAAATTAAAGTCGTTTACTCACCCAAACATATATTAACAACATTGTTCACTTCCAACTTTAATGATAAATACTTTATCATACTCAAGATAATGTAATTAATGTCTTATCATATCGTTTTTTAAAGAAATTTGATTAATAACCAATATAAAAATATAAGAATATAACTTAAAAAAAAAACTGTGTGTATATATTATATACGGTGTATGCATATTTATATATATTTAAACAAGAATTTTTTAGGAAAACATAAATACAAGTTTTTTAACTCATTCAATTACAAGACATTTGTACTATATAAATCCTTTTAGGCAAATACCTACAGAAAAATATAAAAAATAATTTTAAAACTTCGTACGTTTTATTTCACCACCACAAGAATTGTTGTACCAAATTCCATGACACAAAGATTAAGAAAAATTAATAATATAAAACGGGGTTGTTGAGCAATGAGCATGGAAGAATAGAAGTTATTGACCAACCTCCAACAGAAAAATACTCTTCATCTTATAGATTTAGAGTGAAATCAAAGTTCAAATCGTATATGCACTTCAACCAAACAATATTTTTTTATAGGGTCAGAAATAATGGTTTGATTTTCTATCGCTTTATATTAATCCTTTTTGTATGAGTCAAGTCCGGTTATAAATAACATGATATAACCTAACAAGTGTGCAAGTTTTTTGTTAGGAATACATAATAGTATTTATATAATCAAACATTCAAGCAAATAATTAACTAAAATTATTCCAAGTGTTGCTAATATTTTTATATCGTTTGTTTAGTAACTAGTAAGTATTAAGTTAATTGTTTAATGGCTGGACTAATGAAATAAAGAGCTTAATTATCTTACCTTTTTTTTAAATGACAATACACATATCTACTTTTATTGTTACTCGTAAGCTACATCAATAGATGAAAACTAGATAATTCAAAATAAATTTTTACCACAAGACTTGAATTCACAACCTTCTTTTATCACTCCACATAAACCACACAACCTTAATTTTTCTAAATAGTTTGAGTTAACGCGGGGTCGGGGGTAAAGCAATTAATTGTTTAAATAACTTTTGAATTATAAGTATTTTTAAATATGTATCTACTACTTTACAATTATTTGTATATTGAAATTTTGACATCATATTTATTTTTCATGGGATGGTATCAGAATTTGGGTGGTTGTAGATAATTCATGAATTCGGTGTAATTTTTGACATCATTAATTGATTTTCCATCCATGCTCAACACACAACACACTTGCACACATATATGCAACCTGCATATATTGAGATTAACCAGGATATCATCTTAATATATTCATGAAGTTGATGGTTATATTTTTATAACAAACAATAATGTAGTTTTAAGTTTAGAAGTAAATGAATGTGTAAGTCGTTTTACAAAAAAACGATTATTAAAAAAGAGATGAGAAGTGATAACACATAGACCCTCAAGTGCCTATCAATGCGCTTGTATCATCAATCATGGGCGTGAAACACATTATGTAATGATGAGCACGACAATGAGTTCATCGTTGTAGTGGATGTGGTGATGTGCGTTTCTTTTTTTCTTTTTTTTGTAGAATAACAACAAAATATCAAAATTGGTTCTTGTAGTATTCTGAAAAAAAAGAAAAGAAAGAGACTTAATGTAAGCCTATTTAATTTAAAATAGCTCAAATTTAACACATTTCGATCTCTTTCTCTAAAACTCGAGTTTGTCTCATTTACTTCGAGTCCACGTCACTAAAAGAATTAATAAAAAGAACATTAAAAGAATTAAAAGCCAGAGCATGTTTTTTAAATGTGTTGAGATATGAGGATAAAACACAATCCCAACCTAACACATTTTAGATAGGGTGTTTGTGGCAATTAGGCATCTAGTTTGTTTCTTGATGTGGATAGGTAGATTCTAGAAAGATTGATTATTATAATGGCCACTTAATTTCCATTTTAAATTGTTTTCTCCTATGTGGTAGGAATTTACCGCCCAAGCATCAACTCATTGGTTTGAGGCCCAAAAGGGTCCATAGAATCTTCTTTGATTTGTCACAATTCATTAGATTTTTAGCAAACAAATATATGAAATATAATGGCCTCAAAAAATGCACATTATTAAAAAGGAATGAGGACAAGGAGTCAAGGAAAAAGTTATACAATACTGTTTAAACAATATTTTTCCATTTAAAATTGATCATTTTACATATTTTTTTATTGTCCGATAAGCAAGTATGATTCGTGGTAACATCAACTCAAACTCAAACTCAAGCTCAAGCTGACAAATATGAATCAGGCTTACTTGAGTTTACATGTTCAATCCAAGCTCGAAGTTTATCAACTCTGGACTTGATGAGTTTTTTCTTTGTTCGATTTAATGATTTTATATACCTTTTCCCTTACAAGTCTCAAACAACCCTAAGCTTGTAGAATGTTTGTCAACCAATATGTTAACAATTCATTCACATACAGCTAATATTTGACTTAAGCTAGTTAACTCTTATAAATTAATGTCTAGCACACATTAATTATGGATGGCTTGAACAAAATCCTACATTTTAAAAAAACCCGTCAAATGAATAAATGATTGAGCTTAACTACTCAAACCTTGCATATTGGTAGTTTAATAGTTAATACTATATCATGTTTTTATATCTCTTACATATATATATTTAACATCTAAAATATCATACAATATTCATCTAAAACAATTACAACATTACGTCTAACATTACAATAAACACAACGTCTCTTACACAAATGACAACCTCTATATTATTTCATCCTCTTAAGCAAATATCTACAGTAAAATACAAAAAATATCATCAAAACTTCATATATCATTTCATCACCACAAGAGTTGCTTTACCAAATCCATGACACAAAAGTTAAAAATAAAAAAAAGTAAAATAATAATAATAATAAATAATAATATATAAAAGGGGTAGTTGAGCAATGAGCATGAACAACAGAAGTAAATTGACCAACTTCCAACCGACAACTACCGTCCATCTGCAACCATTTGAACATCACAAAAATCATCAGGTATCCTCCAAATTTCCCTCTGAATTATCGCAATTCTCTACTGATTTTCGATTTATACACCCATAATCTCGATTTCAAGATCATCAATTTCATTTCACTTTGTGTTTGATTTCAAAAGGATTCAGGTGAGTTTTGTTTCTTCTTCGATTGAAGTTGTAATTCACCTTTAATCGCTTGGTTTTAGAACCAATTGGTGGAATTAGGGTTACAATCGGATTGTAGATCTTCGTGATTGACTAATAGGGTAAGAATTAGTCCGGATTGTAGATGTTTGACTGGGTCAGTTGATGGGTTAATGAGAAATGTTGGTTTGTAGTTGATTTGTGTTTACAGTTTAATTTCCGATTTGCTGTTTTTACGCCTAAATTTTCAATTTTTCTTCCAATTGATGTTGATTTAGTGATATCCCCAATTTGATTTGATGTATTTATGCCCAAATTTACACAATTCAGTTGTCAAATTGTTCATATTTTAACTAGATTAAACTGTTTGGATGTTGTTATGTGTCTTATGTTACATAGGTTATTTGTGAGCTGGTTATATGCTTATTGCAGGTTTGAAATGTCGAGTTTGGAGGAGCCTCTTGGTTTGGACAAGCTGCCAAGCTTAAGCACCATTGATCTTTCTAGAAGGTTCTCGTCGAACCGATGCAGCACCAGCGGGGAAGATAATGGATTGGGATATTGCTGGATTGAAGGAAAGACGCGGGGATCGTTCAATGGTTACAAGTATGGTGTTGCTAAATTTTTATTATGCCTTTTGTATTTGCAGAGTAAAGATGGAGATTTAGCTTATTCACATAAGAACATTCATAATAGAACTAATATGTTACTGGTTTGCATTCAAGATTCAGATTATTGATTTTCACCCTGAATTTTTTAGGGAAGATTTTAAGGAATACCGCCGAGAAGCTTTCATTTGGAGGCACCATAAGAGAGAGATTACACACAATGATTCGGAAAATCGGTATCACTCAAGACATACAGCAAACCTGCAACAGAGTTCATACTGCAATGATACAAGCCCAAGGGACATAACAAATAAGGTGATTAAAAAGGCTCAATATTTACTTTAAATGTCAAAATATATGATTTTTCCTCAAGATATAGGTTATGTTCACTAATCTTTTTTAGATCTTTTAAACCAGCTTTTTAAAGGGATGCCAAGTTATGTGAAGATAGTGGAAGTTGGTCCGAGAGACGGGTTACAAAATGAGAAGAATATGGTTTCTACATCTGTGAAGATAGAGTTAATTCATAGGCTTGTTTCTTCAGGATTATCTGTTGTTGAGGCCTCAAGTTTTGTTTCCCCTAAATGGGTACCTCAGGTAGCTTTCACTTTCAAAAGTTAATGCATTTGTTTTGTGATATCACAGGAACGATATTATTTCATGTATCTTTTGAGGGCGTGCTTGTGGGTCAAAGGACTCTAAAAACCAAGTGGTGTTTTTCATTAAACCGCTGAGATGAAGTTGTGAGATACCGTAGTTGTAGATATATGTATATTTTCTAGAAAGATTATTACTGTTTGTTTCTAATTACAATTATGGTGATATGAAGCTGGCAGATGCGAAGGATGTTGTTGAAGCAGTTAAAGATTTGGAAGGTGCAAGATTGCCTGTATTGACACCAAATTTAAGAGTATGTTATGCTCATCTAGGTTAAATTAAATTGGATATCTTTCACATGTGTGAATGCATAATTTATATAACTTTATGATTGGTTTTGAGCAGGGTTTCAAAGCTGCTGTTGCAGCTGGAGCTAAGGAAATAGCGGTTTTTGCTTCAGCTTCTGAGTCCTTTTCAAAAGCTAATATTAATTGTACCATTGAAGAAAGTCTTGATCGTTACCATGATATAATTAAGGCTTCAAAAGAGCTCGATATTCCTGTTCGTGGGTATGTGCTCAGTTCCTTTAAAATAATGAAAAAAGTAGGAAAAGTGAGAAATAAATGGGGTTTAATCAATGATTGTTGTAATTATATTTACAGGTATGTATCCTGTGTGATTGGGTGTCCAGTTGAAGGCGCAATTAGTCCATCAAAAGTTGCATATGTCGCGAAACAACTTCACGAGATGGGTTGCATGGAAATCTCACTTGGTGATACAATAGGGATCGGTACACCAGGTAATTTTCAACATCTTGAAAATAATTTGTCTATGAACGTGTTAGTTTGGGTTATATTTTAGCTAAAAAGAGAAACAAGTCTAATAGACTTGTATTTATAATGCATAAAACCTCTTGAATCTTTTATTAACAATATAACTTTTTAATCATATTTGATAGGAACTGTTATTCCAATGCTTGAAGCTGTCATGGAAGTTGTGCCCATTGAAAAGATTGCGGTTCACTTTCACGACACTTATGGTCAATCGCTTGCAAACATATTAGTCTCCCTTCAAGTAAGCTTACTACTTATTAAAAAGATGCGATCCGTAATCCACATAATAATCACCTCTCTAATACATTTTAATTAATGACAGATGGGAATAAGTGTGGTGGATTCTTCTGTAGCGGGACTAGGTGGTTGTCCGTATGCTAAGGGGGCTTCGGGCAATGTTGCAACTGAAGATGTTGTGTACATGCTTCACGGGCTTGGCATTAAAACAAATGTTGATTTGAAAAAGCTTTTGCAAACGGGTGATTTCATCTGCAAGTATTTGGGTCGCCCTTCGGGATCAAAGGTTGCTGTTGCCTATAAAATGTAAGAGGTCTGTGTTGGTTTTTACTTTATACCACATATCTGGTGTTTCATTTTTAAGCTATTACAAACAAAGTATAAAGTTAAAAATCTGGTTAATTATCGAGTTTTGATATATGAAACTCGTGTTTATGTCATTGCTACCAGCTTATTGTATCTTTATATTTGGTTGTATCAAACATATAATGTTATTCCATGTTTCTTAATCTTCTTTTTTCTAAGTAGAGGTTTAATTTGCGGAAGTAATCAAATAAACGTAACCTAAATCAACCTTCTTCTTAAGTTTTTAGTAAACAAATCCTTAACTCTTTGTTTTTTTACTTTCTTATATGTGATTAACTATATAATTATCATACTCTCAAGTTAGTTTTCAGAATACTGTATCATAACTTAAATAAACATAGCTCCCTATTTAACTTTATGTAAACACCTGATTACTTCACTTCTAGAGAACTCGGTACACTGTATCAGTCAAGGAAAAATTAACAGACTTTGGACAAATACAAGCCGTCACGAAACAAGGCTTGGGGGCTGTTTGATTTGCTTCTGACCCGGTTAAAATGTCTGACCCACTGACCCGGTTAAAATGTCTGACCCACTGACCCGGTCAGACATTTTGGCCGGTCAGGGTGTTTGATTCGCGTCTAACTCGGTCCGACACCACTGACCCATGCATATTTTCCTCTTACCCGGTCAGTTTTGGAGAAGACTCTTACTCGGTCAGCCGCCGAGTCTTTAAAATCAATATGTCCCTTGGTGACGATTTAGATTCAATAGAATATAAAAGGTATCATGTGAAAACAACAATCATTAAGATAATGACTTGAAATGATACAAACGGAAATTTGTGAATGAATAATGAAGCTAATTTGACTAGGACGTTAAAACTGCACCAATAACGTTAACCACGGCTCCAGCGGTAGCGCCTCGTTCATCAGGGTTTTCCATAACATCAACGATTGCTAAAAGTGCAACCACACATGCGTAGTCCACATTAGGTTGAATTGTCACAATGAATTTGTCCTTAGCGTACTTTAATGTTTGCGGTTTATGCATCTGCATGATCAATAAGTCACATTAGTTAGGTTATATATGAGTTCTTATGTAATGAACTAGCAAGATCTATACATGAATACATATAAATCAACCTTTTGGTAGTTGTAGCATTATTAAATCATTTTATGCAATTGGGATTTACTCAATACCAAAAGAAAGTTCAAGTTAACATAGTTACCAGTTACAAGGGCAAAGTGCAAAAGCTCATTAGAGACTAATATAGGTTCCGAAATCAACAAACCAACTTACTACTAAAAGAAGTGAATCATCAACATAACACGAACCAAGTTAATACTAACAGAAACAACTCATCAATAGTAATCAAGTTACTACTGATAGAGACAAATCATCAACACTATTCAAGTAATGAAGCATAATCGATCTAGGTTACTAATGAAACAGTAAATAAATTGCTACTGACAAAAACCGATTACCAGAATTATCCGATTAAGATTTCAATTCCCATCAAATGACTTCAATCTGATAGTGCTTGCATGATTTAGATTATTTAGAATATCACAACATATATACACATTGCACAAACCAAGTAAAAGGCATAGGAAAACTACTTGGGCTATTATTGTTGAAGAATCTCCCAAATAAATAGTGCAGTTTCCCTTCGACCAACTTCCTTTGATCCTCAAATCACAACCATTGTTGCTGCTCATTTTGTTTGCCAACGTCACACTAACATTGGTCTTAAGCTGGATCATGTGTTCGGTTTTTGCGCTCAATATCATGTCTGAATCGGCCTTACTTTCACCCCTATATACATTCCATCTACTATGCATACTCATGTTCTGAAAAGAAATCCATTTTAAGCCATTAAGGTTGGTTTTAGCAGTAGAATTCAAAAAGAAACCAATCTTTTTCTTAAAAATCAAGTTATTTTAGAAAGGTTGATCTTTTCGATCATATTTTTCATTTTTAGATTAGTCGTTATCTAAAATATAGTTGTTTCTGCCAAAAGAGTTGCCAGTTGTATTAGTTGAAGCCGTTGTCTGTAATTCAGACAACAACTTCAAAACAAAATACCACAACTATTGTTTTATGAACTCCAAGGCACAAAAGTTGTTATTTTAGACGGTATCCGCCCAAAGTTGTAAAAGAATAAAGAAATACTCCTTTTGTCATCAAACCTTTTGAAAATTTGACAAATGAGAGAACTAGAAAAATAGAAACTTGACTTTACCTTTTCTCTAAGCATCGCGATAGGTTTGTTATCAGCGTCAAGTAGTACTCGCTGACTATGGAATCTTGTGCTACATGGTTTTACCTTTAAAATAATTCTATGGTATATATCAGTAATCACAAGATTTCTACACGGATACTTATCGACTACAATTTCAAGTGGATTCGATGCAAAGAACTGCGAACCGATCACAGAAAATGGAACGGATGCCATCATCACAAATGCACACTAAGATTGTAGTTCTAAGAGCAAGAGCTGTGGGAGATTTTTAAGCTTTAACATGACAAATTCGTTGACTAATAAGTTGACTTTGACCAAGGGTAGAGTCGTGTTCGAAGTAATCACCACCACATTTTGGTATCGGGTAGCTGCCAATTATCTTCAACTTGATGTAATTTATGGTAGGTGGACTAGTTGTAATATATTAAATTAAATATATATATATATATATATATATATATATATATATATATATATATATATATATATATATATATATATGCCATCAAATTAACTACAAATTCGTTAATTATAATAATAAGTGAATTTCTACTTTCACGACACTTATCATTTGCAAATATATTAATCCCTTCAAGTAAGCTTATTAGTTATTACTTAAAGAATTCACAACATCTTATTTCATATCTTCATCTTATAATTACATTAAAAAAATATTATTTTAATTTTTAAATAAATACTATTTTTCTATAATACATTTATCATTAATTTTTCTCACTCTTCTATTGATAAACACTTAAAAAATATTAAAATATAGATAAACAATGACTTATTAAATATACAAATAAATAATAACATGTTTTTTTTATCATCTATTTACAACCACTCATAATTATTATCTATGATATAAAAACACATTCACAATAGGTTCTTTATATTTATTTTTAAAATTTAACTAAAAATCATTATTTCTTAAAGTTATCTTTTATTTCCTAAATTCTTCCACATCTCATTCCTCATCATTATCTCTATATTCTTTTATTTTTTTCTTTTTTTCATGTACAATTTTAACTACTAATTATTTTATCTTATATATTTCTTTTAAAATTGATTTCTAATAAATTTTTATTTAATTTTTGACTGTTTAATTTTTATAGAGTTTGACTAACATTTTGACGTTCTCATTGAGTATACGGACAAATAATTTTCATTTTCGTTGACCACACAAAGATAAATATTTGAAGTCGCAAGGTTAATTTTAAATTATCATGTCTACATAGATAATTGAACACAAAATGAGCAAACACATTGCATTGGATTTATGTCAGAGGTAAACTTTGTAGCAAGAACACACTCACAATGGGTTCTAAACTTTTATAACGGCTAACGAATAATTTTTAAGCCCGGTCACCCAGGTAAACCCATTAGCGAAAGGTCACCCACGCTCGTGAACACAAACAACACTGGTGACCCGGTTCGCCAATCATTTTAAGGGAAACCCACTACCCAAAGACTCACTGTGGTAAAATCCTTGGCCCACTTGAATCATATTGCACCAAGTAAGACTTCAACTCATGACTTTCATTTTAAAAATTCATAGAGTGCCTCCTAAACCAGTTGATATAGGACTCATTAGCATAGATTTTAAATAATTCTCATATCATTATTTCAATTTCACAGTGGATGTGCTTCCAAGTTCCATCAATAATAACCTATATTAAGTGTTTTTGGTCATGATCAAACAAACATAAAGTCAAAATGTTTGAGCAATTCAAGAACAACAGATTTAAGTGGTGGTTTAATAAACATATGGAGCTAAAAAAAGAAAGCAAAAAACATTGAGAAATGATGGAAGTGTTGGTTGCAGTATAAACTAAAATGGAAGTGTAAGAAAGCTTAGGCTATGAAGTTTTAAGAATGAGAACCTAAAGATCGAAAAAAGCCTTTAATGTTTAAGGGACTGATGTTGACGGGTCCATCTAGTTGCCATTGCATTGCTAAATCACCCCCAAACACTTATAAAAAAAGCTTATTGATTTATGATCCAAACACATCCTCATCCTGCAAATGAAAAATAATCCAAAAGGGTAAAAAAAGCAATAGAAACAAATATTAGCCTGCATACTCTCTGGCCATTGCAATCAAATAAGGCTTGCAAAATATGAATAAACTAGTTTATTACATGTTGCGTGTTGCGGTGTCATTATACACAACGTAATAAGTATAGACTACACTTGACCTGACTCATTTTGACTAAAATTACGTCAAAACATAGAGTCACTCGAATTTATGTCGTTGAATGAAAACATATTATATTTGACGCGACTCTTTTACAAACACATTTAAAACGAAACGTAGGCTGACTCAAAACGTACGTAAAAAACATGTGCGGTGTCGCCTAATGCGTCGTGATAAAGACAGGATTGTAATCTTGTTTCCGAACTAAATTTATGTTGAAACGTAGTGTAACTAGGATTTATACTATTGAATGAAGACGTATTATATTTGACTCGATGTATTTCCAACAAAGCTTAAGCCAAAAAGTAGACAAACTCAACCAACTCAATACTGAACAAAATTTACGTCACAACGTAGACGGACGCCAAAATGTAGACCATCTTAAACATATGTAAAATAAGTATGAAAACATTTTATATGAACCGACTCGTTTCTAAAGACAATTTTCATACGTAAACATACTCGAATTTATACCGACACGTACATAAAAATATGAACGTAAGAATCTTGTTTTATAAGTAAAAATTGTATAAAGGTAACCCGTAACTTTAGAAAATCAAGTGATATTTTACAAAGTTTATAAAAAAATTGAGGGGGTAAAATTATCAGAATATAAAGTTGAGGGGAAAGTAAAGGCAGATGATAAAAAACCGAAAATTTACTTTATAGTAAATAATTGTGCAAGTAATGGCAATAAAAAAATCCTGCAAACTCCTTTCATCGGTGCTTTAACCGGATGAGCAAGAAATGCTAAATCTCTCCCAAACATCAGGATGGTTTAATAACAAACAAAACAACAAAGAAACATATAGCTATAAAAGATCAACCAAAAACAAATTGAAACCATTAGATCCTACATTACCGAGATTAACATAACAACATAATCCAATTAATATCCACATAATGCCTAATGATTTACATCCCATACAGAACTAAATTTAATTGTAACAAATGATCTCAATTATGGTATTCCATTGAACTTGTTCAAATACGTGACATATGTTAATTAATATTTCATCACATTTTCATAGAAGTTTGCTATCATAATGGTTGTAAATGGAAAGCCGAACCCTAAAACAATTTAATAAAAGGGGTTGATGTTGTGTTTGTATGATTCTTTTCTATTTTCATGTGATCGAATCAAAGAGAATGATGGTTCTATAGCTAATCAAACTAGCCTAATCAATAATCATCAATTTTTTTAAACGGTGGATTAGTGATTATTAAGTAAATAACATCAAGTAAGTAAATTAATCGTTCATGTAAAGAATTGAACCCATGACCTTAAGCAAAAATTTTCATATTCCCCTTAAACCATTAGACCAAAGAATCATTAGCACTATATAATCAATTGGAATTACTAGACTCTTCAATGCTCCAAATTTTCAACATTTAAAGCGATGCGCATACCCCCTTTCAACCTCATGTTAAAATGCAAAATCCCTTGGTGGTTTTTATCCATCAACAATTAACAAACACCCGAGTCAAGTTCCTCTTGAAACTAGTGACGTAAAAAAAAGAGGGCATGTACTATGTAAAGAGCGTACACTAACAGTCCCCGATGCTAACAAATGTTAACTTTCTATGTTAAATTAATGTGAAATAAGAAAAACACTCTTGAACTTCAAAAATAAACAAATAAAATAAAAAAACAACTTATATTATTTCTTAAATAAAACAAACTTACCCCACCCAACCACGTCATTTCACCCCTGCCCTTCTTCATTTCATGATTGGTCGCACCCTACCTATCTCACTCATAGATCTAGTTCGAACAAGTTTTTCATCGTGCATAGTGGTAGCCACATGTGGTTTTCTGATTGTGTGGTGGTGTAAGTGGCGATGATGGTCGTGGGTTGAGGGTGCAGACACCAATGGTGATTGTGGGTTGAAGGTGGAGGTGATAGTGGTGGGTGTTAAGGGTGGAAAACTATGAATATGAAGATAAAAAGAAGGGACTTATCGTTTTTAATTGTTTTTCTTATTATACTTAATTATTTATAAAGGGTATTTTGGCCTTTTGAAAAAACCAATTGATTGTTATTGTTAGAAACTGTCTATGCACATTCTTTGCATAGTTTAAGCTCGCTTCTGTAAAATTTTCAAAGTGAGTACTGAACATGAAATACATGCATAACTCTAAATTTAGAGATAGAGTTTGAAGATAGTGATGTTGATGTAGAGAAGAAAATGAAAATATCTTATAATTTTCTTTAGATTTTGAAGATAACACAAAGTTAAACCTATTATTAATGCTCTTACTAAAAAAATGTTGTTTACATGTTTAACGAGCTTGGAATTAAACAAACGTTGATTTGAGGAGGCTTTTGCACACCGGTGACTTCATTTGCAAGTATTTGGGTCGCCAAACGGGATCAAAGGTTGTTGTTGTCTACGAAAGTAAGACGTGTGTGTTGGTTTATACGACATATAATATATGGTGTTCCATTCGTAAGCTATTACAAGCAATGTATAAAATTATAAATATGGTTAATTACCACAATTTAATATGATACTCGTGTTTTCGATGTTGCTACTGGCTTTTTGTATCTTCATATATGGTTGTACCAAACAAATAATGTTATTACATGTTTCTTAGTCTTTTCTTTTCTCGGTAGATGTTTAATTTATGCAAGTATTTAAATAACATCACTTAAATAGATCAATTTCTTAAATTTTCAATTATATTCTTATTTACTTCTATATATGTGATTAACTATTAAATAAACTCTCAAGTTAGTTTTTAAAACATTGTATCAAATAACTTAAAAACTGGGTATTGCTGCATCAGTGATGAATAATTGACAAACTATGAACAAATACATGCTGTCACGAAAAAAAGGCCTAGTGACAGTTTAAATTGAATAAAATAAAAAAAATCCACGCGAAAACACCAATCTTTAACTACAAGACGTTGAAAGTAAAGTTGACAATGATACAAACATGAATTCATGAATGTATAACGGAGCTAATTCGACTAGGATGTTATAGCTGCACCAATAACTTCACCTGCGACTCCGCCACCGATGCTACTAGCAGTTTCAATAGGGTTTTCAATAGCATCAACGATCGCTAAAAGTGCTACCACACATGCATAGTCGATGTTAGGTTGAATTGTCACCGAGAATTTATCCTTGGCGTGTTTCGACGTTTGCGGTTTATACATCTGAAAAGACCAATAAGTTATATTAGTTAGAATTTATCAACAACTGCTAATTTGTGGTTTATTGAGTTTGAGCTGGCTGGTAAACCTAAACGAGTTTTATTTCTTATATATATAATTTAGTTTTTTTAAATATATTTTAAATAAATTACCTTTATTTTATATAAACTTGTGATAAAAGCATTTAAATAATAAGTGCAATGTTATATATACAATATATCTTTTTAAATAAATATAAAAAGTATATATAAATTCGTAAAAAAATAATAATAACATACGAGCCGCGCTGAGTCGAGCTTGAGCTTAACAAGATTCTTGAGCTTAACAAGATTTTGACGGTTGAGCTTGAGCTTTAGAAATAAAGCTCGAAACGAACCGAGCTCGAGCACTCTTAAGTCAAAACGAGTTGAGCTCAAGCCTATACGAGCTCGAGCTCGACTCGACTCGTTTTTGCCCCTGCACAAAACTAAGTAAAAGGTATAAGAAAACTACTTGGGCTATTATTGTTGACGAATCCCCCAAATAAATACTGCAGTTTTTCTTCGACCAACTCCCTTTGATCCTCAAATCACAACCATAGTTGCTGCTCGTTTTGTTTGCCAAAGTCACGCTAACATTGGTCTTAAACTGGATCATGTGTTCGGTTTTTGCGCTCATTATCAGATCTGAATCATCTTTACTTTCACCCCTATACGCATTCCATGTACTATGCATACTCATGTTCTGAAAAGAATTTCATTTTAAGCCATTAAGGTAGGTTTTAGCATCAAAATCCAAAAAGAAACCAAAACTTTTGTCAATTCACAATAGAGAGAACTCAAAAAATATAAACATATATGATTTTACCTTTTCCCTAAGTGTCGCGATGGGTTTGTCATTAGCATCAACTAGCACCCGCTGGCGATGTAGTATTGTGTCACACGGTTTTACTTTTAGCATGATTTTATGGTTAATATCAGTGATCACAAGATCTCTAGACGGATACTTATCAACTATAACTTCAAGTGGATTCGGTGCAATGAACTGCGAACCGATCACAGAAAGCGGAGCGGATGCCATCATCACAAATGCACGCTAAGATTGTAGTTGTGAGGGAGCATGAGATGTGGGAATACTTGTAAGCTTCAACATGATAAATTCGTTGACCAATTTGTTGACTTTGACTAATACTAGACTTGGGCGTGAAGAAATTACAACCACATTTATCTTCAACTTGATGCAAGATTATGGTGGGGCTAGTTGTAAATTGATTAACGAAAGTTCATATGTTTAGGTTATCAATTTGAATATGAATTCATTAATAAGAAAATTAGCATTTATTTAACTCAGAATTGTCGTCGATGAAGGTACGTGGCTTAATCGGGCTCAATGTTTGGGTCGAAATATATAAAATGTTTTTGGAAAATATTAATTTGATTGCGTTGTCAAAGTCAAACTCATAGGAGTCTCGACTGAATAAAAAAAAAACGCTCGTTTAGGGCTATAAACTTTCAATTTTTTTTATTATTATATACTATACTAGTTTAGAAAACCCATGTATCACATCGGTTGAATAATAATACTACACTAGAATTAGCTCCTCGCGTTGTGACGTCGATATAAAATCGTGTCAAATAGCACTAAGACAATACCACTGTCAGCGACCACTAACACTGAAGTTGTGGTGTGTTAATACAAAAAAATTAGACCAAACGTAAAACACGGAAAAGTACAACTAATTCGATCTAGGAACCACTTGTTGTGACGAACCTATCAAAATGGAAAAAATAGACGTAAAACGCTAAACCACACACGCACATTGTGATGTGTTAACTTACAAAATTTAAAATGAAACGCAAAAGTGTTGAACGACAATGTATGTTGTGACATGTTAACTTGCAAAGTTTAAAACGAAATGTAAAATGAAACTATTCGAAATATGAAAAGTAAAGGAGACCAAATTTAAAAATAAAAAAGTTATAAGGTTAAATTGTAAAGATGAAAAGTTTTGAGTTAAAAGTAAAAAATAAAATTTTATAAGGTTAACATCTGTAAAATTTAAAAAGCTTTGCGTTAAAAGTAAAAACCGATTCTTTTTTGAAAAAACACCCTAATTAAGCATGAAGTACAACTTCAATGTATACATCAAGTTGTTAATTAGTATATATTAAATTAGTTATTATTAACTAATATTTGGAAATTAAAAAGAATATGAGATGATATATTATTAAAATTATATATAATTAACTACCTCAATTAATAACTAAAATAATAATAATTTCTTATACTTTTGTCTTTAAAATATTTTGTTGTAAAAACTGTTTTTAAAACATGCTATTTTTTTAGAAAAAAACGTTATTTTAGAAAACTTCGTTTTCTAAAAACATTTTTAATATTAAAAAACTTCATGTGTTTTTTATTAAAAACATAAATTTTATTTATTAAAATTTTGTTTATTGAATTGGAAAAGATATAGAACATAATTAACATTTAATATTGTCGTTACAATATTAACTTTCTATGGTAATAACATGTGTCAAAATGATTATAAGAGAATGACATGTGTCAAAAAGGTTTGTGAGAGGATGATATGTGATAAAAACTATTTTACTTTATTAGTATAGATTTGTTTATTAATTTAGAAAGGATATACAACATAATTAAAATTTAATATTGTCATTAAAAGATTGACTTTATATGATAATGAGATATGTCAAAATGATTGTGAGAGTATGACATGTGTCAAAATAATTTGTGACAGTATGACATGTGATAAAAACTATTTTGGTTTATTAGTATAGACTAGTATAGCATCTCGTATAATATACAGGTTGATTAAATAATATATGAAATAATTTGTAATAAAGTTTTAAAAATTATAAACGGTATTCGTAAATAGGATACGACTGAGTTAGAAATAAATAGTTCAAGTAAAACAATAATATATAATATCATTTTAAAATTTCACTTTATAAAATTGTATTTTTAATTGATTTATTAAACATTCTGATATTTTTTGATTTTATTTTGAAAAAATAATTATCTTATGAAACTTAGAAAAAAATGGTATTAAATACTTCGTATTTTAAAAAAATTTCGTGTCATATGTTTTTAAAGTGTATTTTTCATTATAATATCAAGTTTTTAAAATTTTACAATATCTATTTTTTAATTTAAAAATGTTTTAAATAATATAATTACTATATATACTATTATCATTTATTATAAAAGAGATGCATGAAAATAAAAATAAGAATGCCTATTATGTTGACATGTGATATCTCAAAACTTTTTTTATTATAAGTAATAGATAGGTTATAAGCTCATGACATGAGTGGAATATATTAAACATATTAAAATTATTAGTTTTTTGAATATTTTATTTTTTAGATTTTATTATCCATTGGTGAAATAAAAAATATAATGAATATTAAAAAGTTATAACACATAATGAATTAAAAATTATTACTCTATATTTAATATGTATTAATAAATTATTAAAATAAATACATTTAATTTTAGATATTTAATGGTTTAATTTAATTATTTACAATAGTTATCATTTAATGTGAGAAAGATAAGAAACACAAGTATAAATATATTTGTTTTAACATATTTTAGTTAAAAAGAAAAGTCAAATTTGTAATTTTCGTATTTATTATAAAAGAGAGACTATAAAATGATTTATTTATATGCTAGAATGATGACACGTATTATTTGATATGCTAGAATAATAATACGCGTCATTTGATATGCTAGAATGATGACATGTGTTTTAAGAAAAACATTCTTTTATTATAGGTTGTAGATCGTAAATATTACAACCCACCCAAAACATGTGAAGATGTAATTGATTAATATAATTTTTACGCAACGGAATATCTTTTTTGTTCCACACAAAGACTACAATAACTTAAGAAACCGAAACGAAAAGTTTTAATGAGTATAATACAAGAACTTAGGAGATGCTAAATGTCACACCCCGATTCTAGATCTCGGGGCTAAACGAAAGTTGACTTCATAAAACTATCTACAACATATGCTTACAAAAACACAACGAAAGTCTATTAGTATTAAACATCATATCTTACATATGTTTTTTTATTCTTATTTACATCATAGATAAACTATGTCAAAAGCTTCTTCATTGTCGATAGCCCAACCGATGCCATCAACTCTTTTTCTTCTTCATGCTACTAGAAGCAACAGACTTAATTTTCTGGAACTCATGCTAAAACGAATCAACTCTTTTTTGATGATTTCTAAGTTTAACTCTCATAAACGCATTCGAGTTATTCTAAAACATATTGAATAAAAACATATACTTTTTTTTGAGCTATTCTTTCCAATGCCATTACATTTATCTTCAATCCGATACATTATAGTGAACGAATCATATTTCTAAGTACTATTATACACGTCAAATCATTTCTTGTCCGAAGGCCTGCAATTGTTTTAACATGCAAATGTAATAGGCATTATTCTTTACCATTCATTTTATAAATAAAAAGAATGGAATAAATATTCTCTCTCATATCACTTACGAGGTTTTTTTTAAGATTCATTTATTTATTTTTCCATCTTAATTTGACGCAACGTACAAAAGTCGGTTATGATCTCCGACTATCCTAATCACGAATTAAAGTTTTAACGCCTAATCCTCCTTAACAACTAGACCAATCGACTGTCCCTATCTTTCTATTATAAAAATAAAACTTATCATAGGCTAAGGTAAAGTAGAATTTTACATTTTTAGATCTTATCCGTTTAGTCTAGCTAATCAACAGAAAATTATATACCACTGTTGTGGCCTCAACTAATACTTATACCAATAACTGATATATATATATATATATATATATATATATACTAATAATCAACTTTGGTGTGCATCATAGTTTGTATTTTGTGCATTTGTGGGTTGTACTTATATTCTTTTTAATTTTGATTTTTTATTTTAATACAATACTTTTATATTTTTTTTATACAATTTAGCTCTAAAATATTATTATTTTTAACTTTACTCCAATATACTTTTCCTATTTTATAATTTTTTATTTACGTTTCGGTTTAAATTTTACGAGTTAACACGTTGTACGCTTATTTAAATTTTACGTTTCGGTTTTTTTATTGTAGAGTGTGTGTGGTTCAACATTTCCCCCCGCTTAAGGCCCCCGTCACAACGCGCTGGTCTAGATCGACTTATTTATTGTTTTGAATGTTTTACATTTCGGATGCGCGGTTCAACGTTTTTACGTCTACTTTTTGCTCGGTTTTTTTGCTTTCTATTTATATTTTAATACGAGATTTCTCGGTGTTGGTGACGATTAATGATGGTGTTCCATTGATGCTATTTAGCATGGTTTTACGTCTCCCGCCGCAACGCAAGAGCATTAATACTAGTTATTACCATAAATCACCTATTGCCGTAGGTTTTCGCTTTCGAAAATCACCTTTTTAAGCTTCAATTTTCTACCATTTTCTTCCTTACCTTACTAGTATTTACTAGCTTTTGATGGTACCTCATAACACCATCGTTCATCTTCAAGTACTACCAAAAATCACCATCGTTGGCCTTTGTTTATCCACCGGAATTATTACGAAATAATGTCGTAAGCTATTATCATTGAATCACTCTCCGTCGTCTTCTATCAATATTACTCTAATGTCAGTAATTTTTGGTCCGGCAGTGTAAATTTTTATATAAATATCAAGTTTATCCCCTCTAAAAAAATTAAATTTGCTCCCGCCCCTACGGGATTGTTCAAGCTCTATCACTGTTTGATGTGATTGTGAATATCATGAACTCTCATAAGTAGGGGCGGACTTAACATAAGTGGGGAGGGATAAACCGACCCTATGGGACTTTTTTATATGTAAAGTGTATTGATGTTGTTCAATTGACCCCGTGTATTTTTAAACTTCGAACCCTATGAAAAAAATTTATGACGCATATGAAAAAAATTTACGACCCCTGAAATCAAAAAGGTTTTAAAAATATTCGTTCTACTAAAATATAAATTAATACTTTGTTTCAGTTTAAAAATTATAAGTTAAAATAATTACTAATAGGTTAATTTTTTGTTGAATCTGGTAAGCCCATCTGGTTTATAAAAAAGCCCATTCTATACTTCATTAATCTAAAATGTTTTGAACATATTAAAATTTTCATTAACAATACAAACCTTAAGATAAAATTGAAAGGTTGGCGACAGAATCAACTACCACAAAAAGAAACGCAGAAACTCTTCATCAGTTCATCCTAAAAACAAGTTAGTGGATAAAATATTTGTAACATTTGAATCTATATTGTTTTGTTTTACATGAATTTTGCTATCCACGTGTAGTGATTGAGAATGTTTGCTGATGGTTTGTCTTCCTTGAATATTATAATGCTTTTATTGTACGTTAACTAAAGTTTTTATTTCTTATATTATTAATAGTTAATATTTGAATAAATATTAAACGATATATGTTGATTTTAATTTTAGAATTATGGACAATTTCTCAAAAGAAAGTTACCTAAATCATCATCAAGTGGTATTCCGGATAAAATAGATTTAGAATATCTTTCATGGGATCATTCTGAACGTAAACCGATTAACTCTTGTCACTCTAATAAAAATGAAATTAGACGGGCATATTTGATGAGAGGTCCATGTCAACCACGAGGATCATAAGTTTTCACAACGAATGTTTAGTGGTATGCTAGATGTTTTAGAAAGGAATGGTTTGACCAATATGCAAATTGTTTAGATATAGTGTGAAGATAGATAAAACATTTTGCTTGTGTTGTTATTTGTTTAAAGAATATGATGGTAATCAAAGGGATGCATTTGTGACAGACGAGTTTAATAGTTGGAATAAAACTGATAGATTTGTGCTTCATGTGGGTGATGTGAACAATTTTCATAATAATTCGGTAAAGAAATGTGATGATTTACTTAAACAAAACCAATCTATACGTGTTGCACTTGAGAACAAAGCGAAAAGCATGAAAAGGAGTATTTAATTCGATTAAGTACCTCGATTATTGTTGCTAGATCTTTATTGAATGGTGCACTTTCTTTTCGTGCTGATGATGAGTTCGGAGATTCTCCTTACAGAGGACATTTTTTAAAAATTTCAAATTTGTTGGGAGAAATGAATGAATCTATATGTATAGTTATATTTGAAAATGCACTAGGTAATAATCAAATGAGGTCTCCAAAGATTCAGAAAGATTTTGTCAATATTAGTTGATGAATCAAGAAACATATCAGAAAAGAAACAAATGGTTGTGGTTTAAGGTATGTTGATAAAAATAGAATAGTTAACACGATTTATTAGCCTCGTTTATATCATGAAAACAACTTTATTATCTTTTAAAACTGCCATTGATGAAATATTTGCTCGATTTAATTTGAGTATGATTAGGGTTAGAGGTCAAGGTTATGATGGTGCAAGCAATATGTCCAGTAAGTTCAAGGGTTTAAATGCTTTAACTTTGAAAAAAAATCATTCGCCGTATTATATACATTGTTTTGCCCATAAACTTTAACTTTTTGTTGTTGTCATTGCCAACAAATATGATAAAATTTGGAAATTTTTCTAAAAGGTATCAACTTTAGCTAATGTTGTTTGTATATATTGCAAAAGACAAGATTTGTTTCACAAGAGTCAAAAGAAGAAACTAGAAGAAGCAATAAGGCGTTCAAAAATTAAAACTGGAAGCGGTTTGAATCTAGAAATGTCTCTTGCAAGAATCGGACTGGTTGTACTGGCTTTATATATATATTTGTTAACTTTTCAATATTTATTTACACATATTTATTAACAGTCATAATTTTACCTGGTCCGACCAATAAACATGTAAGACATACGGTTCATTTTCCAGTCTGGTTTAAAAAAATTAGAGTGATGCAAAACGTGACATCTTCATATCTTCGTATGTACACAATCTTATATGAAAATCTTAGAAGACATTTAAGAAGATTTTTGAAATCAAATAAGTGAGATGTGCTGGAAACCATGCTAAGTAGTTTAGCAACCATGCTAAGTAGTTTAGCAAACTTTGTCGATCATTTCCTGAACTTTTGAATTGACAATTTTAAACCCTTGACATTTTAAAATTTTAATAATCACTTGAAACTCTCAACACCTTTAAAATATATTCAACCTAAAATAAACTCAGAACTTGTTAAGTTTTTTTAGATTAGATGGTAGAATAATTTATTTTATTATTGTATCAATTTTAGTTAAGCACTTACTTATTGTAAATTACTTGTATTTTTCTAACCAGATGAATATATAAAATATTATATCATATTATATTATATACTATTATAAACTATTATAAGATTATTGTAAGGGATAGTAATGTACATGTTTTTAAAGCAGAATATTACAGGCCATTTATGCACGTACTGAAGCATCATGTCTTTTGATCTTTGAAATTTTACATTTTCTAGTATTTTGTTAGACTTTTAACTTGCAAAGTCAACTAGTGTTTACTTGAATATGATTGAATATATATTATAGAACAGTAGAGTAGCATTCTCATTAAATAATCAAATAATTTATATAACATACAAAAATATGGCATATGATTTATTGATGATCACAAAGTTAACATTTTTCCCATATTGATGATTACAAGTGACATGATACCATTTCAAATAATGCTAGATTCACAAACCATCAAATGACAAAAGAACAAGAAGATTCTATAAAGATTAAGACCTAAAATATTAGGGCATTAACAACAATACAAATTGGATAAACTAAAACTTAAAATTAGACATATACATTCTTCTTCGTTTCAAGTAATAGAAACGATTACATCAGATAAAAATGCAAATATTACACCTTAAAATAAAAAAAATCATATATGTGCAAACTTCTTTGTAAACAAGCTATATTTGTCATAACATTAATAGGTTTGTTGTTTTGATATAAAACTAACAATTTCAATTCATCCTTACTCTTCACACTTAATAATAAGACCTCTATTTCAAGTACAACCCAACTTTCGATAGAATTTGCCGTTTACTTTTGTTTATTGTTATGACAAAATATACAACAAGAGAAAATTGTTTTCTTTTAATTTTGAATGGAACTAGTTGTCTGAAGATGTCAAACTAAGTCTTGAAATAAATTTATTATATATATATATATAATGTTACTATTAGAGATAATCTCAACTTCTATAATATTTGATGCTCGATCAGTAAGTTTACCATTATTAATCAAAATAAAAAGTTTTAGTCCGATAAATTATTAATTGTAAGTTTATGCTCGTCTGGTGGTCAAGTTTTCTTAATAGAAAAATTTTCAAGAAATTCTTTGTTTAATTTATAATGAAAATCTTAATACTTTTAGCTATTGATATTATTTGGACAAATATTTTTTTATAGAAAAATGTCAAGAAATTATTTGTTTGATTTGTAAAAAAATGTAAAAAGAGTATACAAATAATGGAGTCTTGAAAATATAGTTGCTATAGTTTCAAGAGATGTATAATTCTATAAAGAAGATTATCCACTTAAAGATAAAAATAAATTTAGAATTTGAAATTTTGATATTTTACTGAAACAATTTAAATTTCTTTAACTGGTTTTTGTGTATTTACAGGAGCTTCTCTTCTTTATTTGGAAAAGCAAAATGCCGAGCAACGTGCTCAACTGCTTCTAAAGTTTTGTGGATTTTTTATTTTTTAGGAACTACAGAATTCTTATGAATTGCTTGTAAAATTGTTTTGTGATAATAGTGCTTCATGCTCTCATCTCTTGCATAAACCAAACGACCATTAAAACCCAACTAAAAAGATAAATCATTTTGATAACATGTTTGTAGCATCCAACAAATATTTGATTTAATACCATATTTGAGAAGAAAACAAGAATAATAACAACTCATGTCTACACGCCTTGGTTTTAAAAGATATTAGTATTTATTAATCATCAAGTTAGATGCTATTGATGAACTTAAGTTTATAACGATTCATGTCTTGTTTTATTTATAACCAGTGTTTTTGTTTTTGTTTTCATACATATAGTTATCTACTATTAGATGCTAATACTAAAAGGTTGACATGATGAGCATCTTTTTACTGTTTATATCATAAAAGACAAATATGTTATCCTGCATCGTAGTTTAAAATTGTGATTCTTCCGAGCTCACTAGTTCAACATTTTGTTGCACTGGGAGCTTAACAAGGTGATATGATACGTTACAAGACACGCTGTGCTAAAAATATATACACATACATACACACGAGATATTGTTCATTGAATTCCTTAAGTTATTTGTTTTATACCCTTATAAGCTTATATTAGAACAAAACTAGTAACCCATGATTATGGGTGGGACGGAAAATCAGGGCCGGTCTCGAAAGTCTTCGAATAATTTTAGCCCTTAGGCGAGTAGCATAAATGGGCTTTATAATATAATGTCAAAAACCACTATGTTAAAAATCTATAATACGACAATAATTGTTTTACCAATAATAAAAATATTGTAGCAAAATAATCTAATTTACTTACTTAACCGAATCGTAAGACTCTCCTAACGTTTTTGACTTGAGTTTAAATTGGATCGACTAAACAAATAAAATGTTAACGGATCCTAAGTTTCAATTGATCAAGATAATTAAATTGCTATTGGGTTTGTTAATTATCTATAGTTGTTTTTATATATGCATACATATATAATATAAAATTTTTTTTTAAAATTTCGAGCCCCTGATGAGACTGAGTCCTGAACGGTCGCCCACACTGCTCACCCTCAGGGCCTCCTTTGCGGATAGTATATCTCTGACCATCCGAGGCTTCACACAGCCTTACCTCAATTTCTCGATTTTTACCCACGACTTACAAGTATTAAAACTCTATAGTTTATATGAATTCTTGCATTAAACAATATTGAACTCTAGCCTCTGCATAAACTTAAGAACTTAACTGTTCTCCTTTTGACATATATTCATATTTTATTAGTATAGTAACACAAGCTAATATTCCAAAAACGGTTACTTTAGCATCTTAATATTCCAAAATTTGTTATCTTAGCATAGCAAGAGTACTAATATAATAACATAAATTAATGTTTGATTAATATAGTAACACAAACAATTTAACCATTAACAACGAGACAAAAGAAACAATCACTATCTATTCACCCTCCCGTTAACTTCATCACAAGTGCCATCACAACATAAAAAAAATAAAATAGAAAATAATGAAGCAATCCATAGTTGTCTTTATCATACTTATTTCCTTACTTGTTATCTTGTTGTTCATATCATGCTCAAATGCTAAATTTGTTAATACCCGAGCAATAACCTAACTATGACACTTATTAGCTTTGAGAAGGGTGGAAGTTGTGCGGGCCATCCGAGTGTGATCGTCACTATCATTCAGATGATACACTAATAGTAGCATTGTCAACAAGGTGATACAATAGTGGACAAAGATGTTTAAATTTCATAAATATAAATTACAATGGTACAAGTATACAAATTATAGTGGTAGATGAGTGTGACTCTACTAGGAGGTGCAAAGATAATATTGTGGATGCATCTAAAGCTGTATGAAAAGCCGTTGCGGTGCCTCAGAGTCAATGGGGCGAAACCTCAGTAACTTGGTCTGATGCATGAACTTTTGGGGAGTTCTTGTGTTCTGTCTGATTGTAAGCCGTCTTATGGCTTCAGTCAATACAGTTGCTTCCATGGTTGAGTCTCTCTTTCGATTAAGAAAATTTTTATGCCCCTGGCCTTCCTATTGCTATTCGAGTTATCAGAAAAATAATGTACTTTATTTCATAAAAGGTAGGTTAACCTACAACAAGAGAAGATAATATATGTGGTTTTCTAGTTGAAAATGATGTATTTTGTTCAATAATTAACCTACAACAATAAAGGATAATGTGATAAATTATCATCATGTACAAATATGCCGATTAACCGATATATGTGGAATTAAATTTCTCAGATGGCATTCTTTAACGTCAAAAATAGTTATTACTTACATGTCACCATCCAAAATGATTGATATTGGATTCACACTAAAAAGTTGACACAAATAACAAGCATGAATAAAACAAAATGAAAATGACAAGAAAATTAAATATTTAAAGATTTTCCATATGTGGGTAAAAACAAGAAGATCATATTACAATTAGGAGTGTATTCACATGATAAAAGTTTAAATCTAAATAGTATAAGAATGAATTTTAACTGTTAATTTTTCTTAGTCATAATTGAGATCAAATTGTATAAAATAAGTTTGTTACAGATGTATTACTATTATTTTTTTTAGCTTTTATATGCTTTTTTATCTTTTATGTCTAAAATACTACTCTAACAAATTTATTCTTTATAATTTGATTAAAAAGATTAATATTTGAGATTTCTTATAACATTTTTTAGAATTATTACTCTTATTGTTTGAAACCTTTCCGTATTTTTAAGCTGTTTTTACCACATCACATTATAAGTGTAAAAAATAATTTGTGTTCTTGAACAATATCCATGATACTTTTATGTTCAATACCCACGTATATTTATAAAAAGAATTTGAGCTCAACATTCTTATTATTATCTTCTACGTTATTAGAAATCGTCAGTAAATACAACTAGGTTAATATAATAATCATTTTATGGGAACTAAGTACAAGCTAGCCATAAACCCACAAACCAAATTACCCATTCATTAATACAAAAAAAATATTATAATATGTAATACCTTATTGTTACCTCTAACAAAGATTTGGTTTTATATCGTTCTCGGACAAAAACAAGAATAACAACTCATCTAAATGACAAAGACTTGGTTTAAATAAAACATATTAATAAACGATATATTAATCATTGAGTTAGATGCTATTGATGAATGTGAGTACGTTTATAATAATCCAGTGTTTTGTTGTTTTATTACTAAATACTTATCTATTTAATTTACACGTTAATACTAGTAGGTTGACATGAGCAGAATCATTTTGCCGGTCTATACATGAAAAGACATATATGTTATCGAGCATACATAGTCTAAAATATGATTCCTCCCGCTCCCTAGGTTTTATAATATCTTGCACCGAGAGCTTAAGAGGATGATAAATTAGCCTACGATCTTGTAACTTGATGATATTGGTGATTATCCCTTATAAACATTGTGCGGATTCAAATATTTACATGGGAAAAATTAAGTGGAATTAAAAAAATTTAATTGTTGTTAAAAAACAAGGTGATACACCAAAAACAACTAGATTTATAATGTAGAAGCATATATACATTGATATACCTAATTGTAAATCGTCATAGGTAAAAAAACCATCAAGAGGTTATAATACGCCTATACTTATAAATGCAAATTTAATACTAGAAAATTACGATATATTATTTTTAGTGGAGATGAGAAAAATATTTCTTTTAATGGAAATGAAAAAAATACAAGACATGTATATAATTTATTGCTTTCTTAATTTTTATATTACACATTCTAATTTTTTTGTTAATCACAATAAAATATATAAATGAGATAATGATATGTAAGAGTAATCTACTTTAAAAACATACATATTCATTTGGAAGATTGTCCATGTATAATAGTCAACATTGAGACTCTCTCTAAATGTTATATTTTAAATTCTAACTATATTAGAAACTCATGTATTATATGAGTAAAATAAATTTAACATATTAAAATCATTAAATTTTATTAATATTTTGAATCTTCCATATCACTAGCCATTGTTAAAATACAAATAAAAAAATTTAAGAAACTATAAATAATAAATTATAAAAATAAAAAGTTATAAAATATATTTTAGGATAGAATATAATTAAAATCTTATAATTTAGCATGTTTTAATAATTTATTAGAATACGAATATTTATATCTTGGTTACTTAATATTTAGTTTACTTTGTAAAAAATATATTCATTTAATAAGAGAGAGATATGAGAAACAAAAGTTTAAAATTTATCAGAAGTTAATACGTGTCCCTACAAAATTTTGGACTTTATCAAAAGTTGACATGTGTTTCTAAAAATCTTTTATTATTATTATATATTATTATAGATATAGATATAGATATGGATGAGTCCATGCTACAACGATACTACTGACTTATGATCATTAGTGACACAAATAGATCGGTCCCCATACATACTTGAGGATGTCACATATGGCCTAAGAAGAGGACTTTGTGACATTATACTCAATCTCTTGTTTTTATCGTGCAAACCTAACAATATTAAGACTTTATGGTTTTATATGAATATTAACAAAACATAAAATTGAACTCTAGTATGTATAAATACATAAACTTAACTTTTCTTCTTTTGTAAAAAATATAATGTTTAATCAATATAGTAATTACTTTATTATATTACATTAGATGTATAACGAAATGAATAGTAGGAACAAGTGACTAATGCATGCCTTAAAGTTAAGCATGCTACAACCTTTAAAGCATATTGTATAAGAGGGAACAAATTACGTTTGTAAAACCTTAAAAAACTTGAGAATTTGAGAAAGAGAGTCTGCTCTGCTAGGGTGAAAAAAAATAAAAAAAGGCTGATGAAGATAACACATTTTTTCAAGAAACAATTGAACATTTTGTCGAGTCAATGAGTCAAATCATCTAGCATTCGGAATCAGTATATCTCAAGGAAGATGTTGAAGAATAAATCGACGCTGGAAGATTGATAATTCATCGGGAAGGAAGTATATATGTCGGGTTTCGATCCATAAATGATTTGCTCTTAAGGGCATTATGGACAACCCTAAAAACTAAGGTTAGAAAAGTCAATATCTTAAGAAATTTTTTATAATATTACACTATATTTGGTTAACACCTTATGGTTTCTATGTGTTCTAATTATATATATATATATATATGTATATGTATATATATATGTATATATACACATATATACACACATATATATATATATATATGAATATATACACATATATACATATATATTATATATATATACATATATATATGTATATATATATATGTATATATACACATATATACATACATACATATATATATATATATATATATATATATATATGTATATATATGTATATATATATGTATATATTGTGACATCCGTCACCTTAAGGTCCGTCAATTAACGTGGTTTCCGTTAGCTAATCCTTGATCGATCATTCCTCATCTTTATTAACTCTTTATGTGGATATCATGTTTACCTTATCATCGTTGTGCTTGTGCTTTCATTGTGAATGTGTTATCTTTAAAAACTTTTAAAACCTTCTTCATCGTAACAGCCAAATATATCATTTTTATAAATAATTAACGTCACTAATAAAACCATTTTTTAAGTTATAAATATCATTAAATGCATTTTTATGACTAATACAATTACCCTAACAAGTCGTTTCTCGACCAAAACAAATTGGGAAACTCGGGGGTTAAGTGCAGGGACTAAACTTGTAATTTTTGCAAACTTGGGCTGGGTATATAAACCCACTACCAGCCCTAATCTCATATTTTCATCATCTTCTTCATCTCTTCATCCTCTCTACACACCATTTCTCCATTCTAGCACCAAAATCGACCCGCTTAGGCTCGTTTTCGTCGTCTAGACTTCATCTACAACCTAGTCTACTCTATTCTAGCAGGTAGACGACCTTGGTTGTCCCTTTTCTTACTTATTCACGGCTGACCAACTAGGGTTTCGGGTGTTCGGGTTCAACCCGAACACATGAGGTCGTGTGGGTGCATGTGAGGTCTTTCTGCTTGTGTTTCATGTTTGTGTGTGTTTGTAGAGTGTTTCTGGAAGTCCTTGTTGTGTAAAACCCGTGCTCGGAGTAGCCGAAGGCTGCTCTGCACTTCAGCAGTCGCGAACCTGCTGTTCAGGCGACTGGGTCTGTCATGCGACTGAGTCGTGCGACTGGGTGAGTCGTGCGACTGAGTCATGCGACTGTGTCATTCGGGCGACTGAGTTGTGCGACTGGGGATGTCATGCGACTGAGTCGTGCGATCGAATGTAGTGTGCGATTGAGTCCTACGATCGAATGAATGCATGCGACTGTGCGTGTAATCGCACGACTGAATGCCAATCGCACGAATGAAGTTTAAATCGTACGAAAGTAGCTAATTCGCACGAATGAAGGTTGATTCGTGCATATGGAGATTAAGTCGTGCGATTGTGTGTTGTGTGGTACGAATGAATGCCAGTCATGCGAATGAATACTCAATCGTACGAATGAAGCTGATTCGTACGATTGAAGGTTGATTCGTACGAATGGAGTGTTGAGTCGAGCCGAGCGTCTGGTTCTGTTGTGTGACTGATGATGTTATGTGTGTGAATTTCCCTCTTGAACGACTGATGATGATTGGATGATATCAGTAAAAATGTCATTGCTTGACCACAAAGATTAAAATCAACGCCATCAACAGGCACATACTATTTCAATTTAAAGCAACCTAACATTTTACAATTATCGACAACCCATTTGGGACTACAAATATTTAACAAGTGCTATCTTTTGCAACCATGGGATCTTTACACGAATGTCATTAGCAATGATGACTCCTTCTGATACTTGGATCTACATAAGATCTGATACGTGAGTCTGCTTGTGTCTGTTACCCACGACTGACCCGATACAACCCGAGCCGACCAAACATTATTATACGCTTTATACGTGTCATTAACGCTTAACAATAACTGTCAATAGGTGTTTGACTGTTTATTTCATACAACTGTTGGGAACTTTGATCATTCATACTTACCACTTAACAAGTGAGTTTCGTGGCCCCTTTTATGCTTACACTACTTTACAAACATTTACAAACTTGGGGGAAAAGTATGCTCACCCACTTTCATGCTGTACAACATACATACAATTTACATACTTGGAATCAACGTGTTACTGTTTTGTGAGTACTTATCTGATACATGCTTGAGTCTGCTTTGTGGTTCTTTCTTACAACCATTTAATTCTAGTGTGGGAACCGACAGATAGGTATTGGTAGTACTACTTGGGTTGACACCCCCACCCTCATGTTGATATACTAGTTAGTACCAACAATTGCCAGGAACGAGTCTTGGGTGAATATATTCCGACAAGATTCTTTGTGTACGTCGTTAGGTTTGGTTGTAAAACTCAGGTCATGTGATTTTGCTTACTTATAACTGTATTCACGGTGTTTCGCAACAACATTTATACAACATCAATCACTTATTTACTTTAAACCTGTGAGCTCACCAACAATTTTGTTGACCATTTTGAGCATATCTTTTCATGTGATCATTGAAGATCTAGGTGTGCTGCCTTAGTGGAGATCCTAGGATGCATTTTTGAGACTACACAACTTGTCAATCATACATTTTGTAAAATCATTGTTGTAGTCTGTTTTACACAACACTATACATTTTCGGTACTTGTTCCCGGGTTGTGGGAAATACATTACAATGTGATCATCTTCGTTTATGAATCATGTATCTTGTTTATGTTTATGGCTATGTTGTCGTGATCATTGACTAAACACGACACAAGTCCCCTTGTTGTCGGGTGTCGTCATGACACGCTTGTCATCATTATTATTATTGCATCTCTATTGCTTACCATGTGTTATAACGATTCCCGTCTCGTTACATTCCCGTGTTTCCGCTCTTAGCGGGGGTGTGACAGACTGGTATCAGAGCCATTGGTTATAGAGAATTAGGCAATACACTTGACCTAGACTATAACCTAGGAACCTTCATGTAGATTTGCATGCCAGGGTTGTTTGCATTTTATATCTCATACGTGTTCCTCATTACTTGTTCGTTTATCTATCTGTTTCGTGATCATTTCACCCTGTGAGGGAGCCTTTGTGCTCGCTCTTTATGGGATGCTCCTATTAGATCTTCCGTTCCCTCTGCGCGCCGAGTTGTTTTATCAAACCCGGGTATTAAACCTGAAGAGATCATCACAGATCATACTATTGCGCTTGACCTTGGACATTGAGATTAACCCTGAGGAGGTTATGTCTGAAACCTCGAAAGAAGAGGAATTAGACAGCCTTCGCTAGACTAAACATGATTACATGCATGGGTTGCAAATATTATGATGGATTACTGTTGGGACATTACCTATACATGGTGTAAGAATTACATGACTTGCATGCGATGTATGGCAACAACGAGTGTAGTAATAACTTGGAATGTTAGACCTTGGCGTGACATGGATGATATACCTTAATATGGTAAAACTTACGTGTTTGCTACTTTTATGATTAGAACATGCCGCCTCGAAGAGTTACCCGCAACAACAGTGGCGGAAGTGAAGCCCCGAGAGGCAGAGGCAGAGGTAGAGCCCCGAGAACAAGTGACGGTCCTACCAATATCACTCCGGGAACAGGAAACGCTGATGTGGCAGCTCTGATCGCTCAACAGCTGGCTGCATTGATTCCTGCTATTATGGCCCAAGTGAGCGATGCTCTTCAGAATTCTCACCCCACGGTGATGGTGGCAATGATAATGAGGAAAATGGGAACCCGACTGGGAACGAAAGCAATCAGGAGACCGGGAACGGTGGTACAACCGGTAATGAGACTGGGGTTGTTAATGCTAGAAGGGGGTGTTCATACAAGGAATTTGTGACTTGTAAACCGAGAGAGTTTGATGGCAAAGGTGGAGCCATAGCCCTGACTAGATGGCTTGAAAAGATGGAGGCAGTAATTGACATCAGTGAGTGCCTCGACAGCCAGAGAATCAGATATGCCACCTGCTCACTGCAGGGCAAGGCCCTAACCTGGTGGAACACCCAGGTTCAAGCTAGAGGAAGAGAATCCGCGATGCAAATGTCATGGGACGAGTTTAAAGATTTGGTCACCGAGGAGTACTGCCCCCTTGACGAGATGCAGAAATTAGAGCATGAGTTCTGGAATCATGCTATGGTGGGGGCCGGACACGCAGCTTACACCGACCGTTTTCATGAGCTGGCAAGGTTGGTTCCGCATCTGGTCACTTCGGAATCAAAGAGAATCGAGAGGTATATTTGGGGACTTGCGCCTCAAATCCGAGCAATGGTAACCACAGCTGCTCCTCCTACTATCCAGAGTGTAATTCTGAAGGCTGGCGCTCTAACTGATGAGATGGTGAGAACAGGGGTATTGGGCCGGGGAACAGAGAAAAGGAAAGATGTTGGGGAAACAAGCCGGTCGAGTGCCGGGAAATTCGAAAAAAGGGCCAAGACAACCAGAAATTTTGTGGTTGTGACCCAGGGCAGGCGAGAGTATGTGGGTCCGCACCCCAAATGTGATAGGTGTAACTTTCATCATCCCCCAGCTATGCCGTGTCGGGTGTGCGCTAACTGTAGACGCCCGAGGCATTTAGCAAGAGACTGCAGAACAGCGCCGAATATGGTTGCACCAGTTAACGAGGTTAACCCCGCCGGAAATGCCAGGGGCTGTTACGAGTGTGGAAGCCCTGATCACTACAGGAACATGTGCCCCAAATTGAATCGGGCACCAGGCCAACAAAGGAACAACCAGCATCAAACTATGGCCATAGCTGGAAATCAAGGCCCGGGAAATCAAGGGAATGTGGCTCGGGGACGCGCTTTTGTCATTGGAGCCAATGATGCCCGTCAGGACCCGAATGTTATCACGGGTACGCACTTACTCAATAATCACTTTGCGTCTATATTGTTTGACACTGGAGCCGACAATAGCTTTATATCTTCTGAGTTTGTGCAATTGCTTGATTTGAGTCCTAGTAGGCTAGAAACTAGCTACTCTGTAGAGATGGCCAACGCTAGGGTTGTTCAAGCTGATGAAATTATTAGAAAGTGCTCATTGATATTGGAGGACCATGCCTTCGATATAGACTTGATACCCTTTGAGTTAGGAAGTTTCGACATGATTGTGGGAATGGATTGGTTGTCGAAACACGGAGCTGAGATTGTCTGTCGGGACAAGGTAGTACGAATCCCTATGGCAGACGAAGGAGTACTCAGAATTCAAGGAGAGCGACCAGGAAGAAACTTAAAGCTTATCTCCTGCATGAAAGCACGCCGGAGTTTACAAAAACAGTGCTACGCTTTTCTGGCTCATGTGGTGGAAAAGAAAGAAGAAGAGCATAAATTGGCAGATATTCCAGTGGTACGGGACTATCCAGACGTGTTCCCTGATGACTTGTCTGGTTTGCCTCCTCCACGACAGGTGGAATTTCGTATAGAGTTGATTCCTGGAGCTACACCGGTGGCAAAAACCCCGTATCGGCTAGCGCCATCTGAAATGCAAGAGTTGTCTAGCCAGTTACAGGAACTACTGGAGAAAGGTTTTATTCGGCCGAGTCACTCGCCTTGGGGAGCACCGGTGTTATTTGTCAAGAAGAAGGATGGGTCGTTCCGTATGTGCATCGACTACTGTGAGTTGAACAAATTAACTGTGAAGAATTGGTACCCTCTCCCCAGGATCGACGACCTGTTTGATCAGTTACAAGGAGCTTCGTATTTCTTCAAGATCGACCTTCGTTCTGGATATCATCAACTAAGGGTTTTCGAGGAGGACATACCAAAAACGGCGTTCAGAACTCGTTATGGGCACTATGAATTCTTGGTCATGCCGTTCGGATTGACTAACACACCAGCTGTGTTCATGGATCTAATGAATCGGGTGTGTAAGCCTTATCTGGATAAGTTTGTGATCGTGTTCATAGACGATATACTTATCTACTCCCGATCAAAAGAGGATCATGAAGAACACCTTCGGGCAATTCTGGAACTGTTAAGGGAAGAGAAACTTTTTGCCAAGTTCTCGAAGTGTGAATTCTGGCTGCGAGAGGTGAAGTTTTTGGGTCATGTGGTTAACGAGGACGGGATTCATGTAGATCCCGGCAAGATCGAAGCGCTAAAGAGATGGGATACACCCCAGACACCTTCAGAGATTCGGCAATTCTTAGGGTTGGCCAGATCTATCGTCGTTTCATCGCGAACTTTTCAAAGATCGCTCAACCATTAACATTGTTGACCCAGAAAGACAAGAAGTTTGATTGGGGTCATGCACAAGAACAAATGTTCCAAACGCTGAAAAAGAAGTTGTGCAACGCACCGATATTGTCCCTCCCAGACGGAACTGATGATTTTGTGGTATACTGCGATGCGTCACATCAAGGATTGGGATGTGTACTAATGCAGAAAAGTAAGGTGATTGCCTACGCTTCGCGACAACTTAAGGTGCATGAAAAGAACTACACGACTCATGATCTTGAGTTGGGCGTCGTAGTATTCGCACTCAAAATATGGAGGCATTACCTGTATGGAACCAAATGCATCATCTACATGGATCATAAAAGCCTTCAACATATTCTGGATCAGAAGGAACTCAATATGCGACAGCGACGTTGGGTAGAGCTTCTTAGTGACTACGATTGTGAAATCCGGTATCATCCGGGGAAAGCTAACGTGGTGGCTGATGCTTTAAGCCGTAAAGAACGCGTGAAACTACGTGCTCGAGCCTTGGGACTGACCATTCAAACGAATTTGAAAGCTCAGATCCAAATCGCACAAAGTGAAGCATTGAAAGAAGAAAACCTTGCAGGAGAAGAATTCCGAGGGTTGGATAAACAACTGATGTGCAAGGACGATGGTGTACAGTACTTCATGGACTGTATATGGGTACCCAAATGGGGAGGTGTACGTACCTTAGTCATGGATGAAGCCCACAAGACGCGATATTCTATTCATCCTGGTGCAGACAAGATGTACCATGATCTTAAGGATCTGTACTGGTGGCCAGGCATGAAGAAAAACATTGCCTTATACGTCAGCAGATGCTTGACTTGTTTGAAAGTTAAAGCTGAACATCAAAGACCATCGGGATTATTACAGCAACCTGAAGTACCCGAGTGGAAATGGGAGAACATAGCCATGGATTTTATCACTAAACTCCCTAGATCAAGCAGCGGACATGACTCGATATGGGTCATAGTGGATCGTATGACGAAATCAGCTCATTTCTTGCCGATTCGAGAAGACTACAAAATGGATAAGTTGGCGAGATTGTACATAAAAGAGGTCGTGACAAGACACGGAGTGCCGGTGTCAATCATATCCGACCGTGACGGCCGATTTACTTCACGATTTTGGCAGACACTACAGAAAGCGATGGGCACTCGATTAGATATGAGTACCGCCTATCACCCTCAAATAGATGGCCAAAGTGAACGAACCATACAAACGCTGGAAGACATGCTGAGAGCGTGTGTAATCGACTTTGGTGGTAGTTGGGACACTCATTTGCCATTGATTGAGTTCTCTTACAATAACAACTACCATACCAGCATTGGGTGTGCTCCGTTCGAAGCGTTGTACGGAAGGAAATGTAGATCACCCGTTTGTTGGGCCGAGATTGGTGAAAGTCAGTTAACAGGCCTAGAGATCATTCAAGAAACAACTGATAAGATCTTTCAAATCAAGGACCGACTGAAAGCTGCAAGAGATCGCCAAAAGAGCTATGCCGACAACCGTCGGAAGCCTTTAGAATTCAACATTGGAGATCGAGTCTTACTCAAAGTCTCCCCTTGGAAAGGAATTGTTCGGTTTGGAAAGAAAGGGAAGTTAGCCTCAAGATACGTTGGACCATTCGAGATTAAAGAAAGAATTGGTCCCGTGGCTTACCGATTAAGGTTACCACAAGAACTCAGCGGTGTGCATGATACTTTCCATATGTCGAACCTCAAGAAGTGTTTGGCCGGCGAATCCCTTCACGTGCCAATTGAGGAGATCAAAATTGACGAAAAGCTTTATTTCGTTGAGGAACCCATCGAGATCATGGATCGAAAGGTCAAACAGTTGAAGTGCAGTAAAATACCAATTGTTCGCGTGAGATGGAATTCAAAACGAGTGCCAGAGTTTACATGGGAATGAGAAGATCAGATGAAGCTTAAATATCCACATCTATTCGAGGATGACACTCTTGGACCTAACTCCAGCTGAATTTCGGGACGAAATTCTCTCAACCGGGGGATACTGTGACATCCGTCACCTTAAGGTCCGTCAATTAACGTGGTTTCCATTAGCTAATCCTTGATTGATCATTCCTCATCTTTATTAACTCTTTATGTGGATATCATGTTTGCCTTATCATCGTTGTGCTTGTGCTTTCATTATGAATGTGTTATCTTTAAAAACTTTTAAAACCTTCTTCATCGTAACCGCCAAATATATCATTTTTATAATAATTAACGTCACTAATAAAACCATTTTTTAAGTTATAAATATCATTAAATGCATTTTTATGACTAATACAATTACCCTAACAAGTCGTTTCTCGACCGAAACAAATTTGAGAAACTCGGGGTTAAGTGCAGGGACTAAACTTGTAATTTTTGCAAACTTGGGCTTGGTATATAAACCCACTACCAGCCCTAATCTCATATTTTCATCATCTTCTTCATTTCTTCATCCTCTCTACACACCATTTCTCCATTCTAGCACCAAAACCGACCCGCTTAGGCTCGTTTTCGTCGTCTAGACTTCATCTACAGCCTAGTCTACTCTATTCTAGTAGGTAGACGACCTTGGTTGTCCCTTTTATTGCTTTTCGTCGTCTACACTTATATATATATATATGTGTGTGTGTGTGTGTGTGTGTGTGTGTGTGTGAGGATTCAAATGAGAATCATTTTTTTGTGAGAACTTTATAAATCAATCTCATCCACTCATTTTTTATCACATTCATATCATATGTTATTTTCTCTTTTTTTAAAGCGTTCATGACTTTTTTTCACGATATCATTTTTTCAAAAAAATCACCATAAAATTTAGTATTTTTTTATTTTTGGAACGCCTACCATATTGATATATTTTTCTAAAAAATATGGTTCATCCGTTGTTTACATATGTGTAAATCTATTTATACACATGTGTAGTACTAGATTTACACATGTGTAAATCCGATATTACACATGTGTAAAGCGAATTTCGTGAAAAAAACGACAATTTTTTTTATTATTTTATAAAATAGGGAAAGTAGGGGAACATTTTTGTGTTTTTATTTTTTTTTATTTTTATGTTATTTTTTGATTTATAATTTTTTTAAATATATTTTTGTTTATTACAATTTTGCCATTGAAAAATAATGGTTGAGATTGGTTTTTAGAGTTCTCACAAAAAGTTTTATATATATATATATGTTTGTGTGTGTGTGTTAAACAAATTATTATTAATAGATTCATCAACAAACCTAATAACATTTAATTATTTTTGCCTATTAAGCCCTAACTTAGAGCCCATAAACATTTTAAATAGCTTACTCAATACAACTTATCCAATCTAAACCCAATTTAATATAATAATACCTAAATAAAAAAAGGAAAAGAAAACCCCCATTCAAGATTTTAAGGGCATAAGTGAGAAGACTCATCGACAATAGACTGGCTCTTCGATTGCATTATACAAGTTATTCGGTTTAGACTTTTTTTATACGTCGTATTATTGAGGCTCATATTTAGTTCTCGCACTGGGCTCAAGGTCTCTTGCGAATTCTCGAAGCCGGTGCTGATAACATGTAAGAGGTGTGTGTTGGTTTATACCACATATGTGGTGTTCCAGTTGAAAGCTATTAAAAACAAGGTTAATTACCTCAATTTGAAATGAAACTCGTGTTTATGTCATTGCTACCGGCTTATTGTGTCTTTATATTTGGTTGTACTAGACAAATAATGTTATTTCATGTTTCTTTATATTTGGTTGTACTAGACAAATAATGTTATTTCATGTTTCTTAATCTTATTTTGCTAAGTAGAGGTTTAATTTATACAAGTAATCAAATTAAACAAAACCTAAACGAACTCATTTCTTGTGTTTTTCTTATTAACTTTTTGTTATTCATTTTCATATGTGTGATTAATTATAATATTATTAAACTCACGAGTTAGTTTTGAAAACAGTATATCATAACTTAAAAAACATGGCTCCAAGTTAACTTTATGTAAACCTGGCTACTTCACTACTAGATATCTAGATATCAATGATGGAACAATAAAAAACTATGAACTGATACAAGTTGTCACACATAACAAGGCTTAGTGACGGTTTTAAATTCAACAAAATACAAAAGATTTCACTTCAGAATATCAATCTTCACTGCAAGATGTTAAAAGTAAAGTTCACAATGATACAGACGTGATTTTATGAATGGATAATGGAGCTAATTCAACTAGGATGATGAAATTGCACCAAGAACATTAAACACGGCTAGCGCACCGGAGCCTTTTATCTCCTCAGGATTTTCCATAGCATCAACAATTGCTAAAAGCGCGACCACACATGCATAGTCCATGCTAGGTTGAATTGTCACAGTGAATTTGTCATTCGCATGCTTCAACGTTTGCGGTTTACGTATCTACAAGGTCAATAAGTCACATTAATTACGTTCAGTGCGAAGGCTACACGCCAACTATTAGTAGTAACCAACTTACTTTAAAAAGAAGTTATGATACAAAATCAATCTAGGTTACTATTGAAATAGTAACTAAATTAATACCGACAAAAACCGATTACCAGAATTAACCGCCAACTACTATTACCACGAAACGAACACTTAGACTATGTGTCATTTCAACAAAACATTTTGATGTTTCATACCTATAATATGAAATCTTTGGCTTATTTCAGGTATGATTTTCCTAATGACACACATACTCGTCCTTGATTTTCTGGAATTATCCGATTAAAATTTTAATGCCCATCAAAATACTTCAATCTGATAGTGCTTGCATGATTTAGATTATTCAAGATTTCACAATATTAAATACACACACATAAACTAAGTGAAAGGTTTATGAAAACTACTTGGGCTATTATTGTTGAAGAATCTCCCAATAGATAGTGGAGTTTCCTTTCGACCAGTTCCCTTTGATCCTCAAATCACAACCATCATTATTGTTACCCAACGCCACGCTAACATTGGTCTTAAACTGGATCATATGTTCGGTTTTTGCACTCAATATAATGTCTGAATCGGCTTTACTGTTACCCCTGTACACATTCCATCTACTATGCATACTCATGTTCTGAAAATAAATCAAATAAAAACTATTAAGGTTGATTTTAGGAGCAAAATCCAAAAAGAAACCAAAACTTTTGTTTATTCACAAAATAGAGAACTCAAAATATTAGAACATATATGATTTTACCTTTTGCCTGAGCATCGCGATGGGTTTTTCATTAGCGTCAACTAGCATCCGCTGACGATGGAGCATTGAGTCACACGGTTTCACTTTTAGCAAGACTTTATGGTTGATATTAGTAATCACAAAATCATTAGACGGATACTTATCGACTATAAGTTCAAGTGGATTCTGTGCAATGAACTGCGAACCGATCACAAAAAACGAAGTGGGTGCCATTAGATGCACACTAAGATTGTAGTGCTAAGGGAGCATGAACTGTGGGAAGACTTATAAGCTTCAAGATCACAAATTCGTTGACCAGTTAGTTGACTTTGACTAAGAGTAGACTTGGGTGCAACGAAACTACAACCACAGTTAGGTAGCTGTATATTATTATCTTCAACTTGGAAGTGATTATGGTAGGCGGGGCTACTTGTAAATTGATAAAATGAACTCTCATATAGTAACATTTATTTCATCAAATTAAAATATGAAGCCGTTAATTCTATATATAAAATAATATAATAATTTAATTTACAAGTTGCGTGAACAGTAGTAAAATCTCATGGTTCACATGGCAGTCTTGTTTTATTTCCTATTTTATAACTTATGAATCATTTACAAGTATGCGGGGCTAGTTGTAATTGATTCCATTTAAACGTGCGAATCATTTATAATTTTATAACTATTCGATGTTTTTTTCTCTTCCAATTGACGATCTTCAATATTTTCTTCACATCAATAATAACTTGAAAAACAATAGCGTTGCTCAACTTATTAATTTTTTTCTCCTATTTTCTTAACATTTTACTTTTCAGTCCACATTGTTATTTTCTTTGGTTTAGCTATCCAAGATAATTATGCTATCTGGGGTTCAAGGATCTGAAAAATAAAAGAAATGTTGGTTTAAGACAAAGGGACTGAGTGGATGCAGAGGATGACAACGGTAGCGGGATCTATCGGTACCGGTGAGGACACTGTCACAGGCCATTTGTTACCGCAAAACCACCATCATGTAGCTTAGCTAGTGAATCTTAATTTCCCGTAGGACAACCCGCTTATGAAGGTTGAATGACTACTTCAACAACTAGTTTTTTGTTTTTGTTTTTTTAATTAATAAAAACCTACCTTTATGTGTATCATTTAACATAGGTAGATTTTCCAAATCATTCTTACTCGTCCTCTCTCAAATTTCAACCCTAAGAAAATTAGAAAATGCATCCTGCTAGAAGCTCATTGGGCTATATATAGTTCAACATTTAATATGATTTTAAAAGACGAAAATTGAGCGATATGTTATGTTCCAATCAATCTCTCAACCGATAGATACTCTCGTAAAAAATCCTTTTACCACAAAAGTACCATATTTTCAATGGTAAGTTTATTATACGCATAATTTAATAAAAAACTATACATACATACATACATACATATATATATATATATGATCATAGAAAAGATTCTTTTTAAACGAACCAGCCTATCCTCCGTATGGACTTACGTTATGGTTGAAACAAAGACACATTTGGTTGTGAATTCAACTGTGACAGATAAATATAAATAAAGGCACATATCTGCACAGACCAATCAATAGTTCAAGTCATACACTCCCATAATCCATTTTCTCTTAAGAAAATTCCCTTCAACTATTGATGCCAAATCAAAAATATTGCAGAGTTAAAGGAAAATAACCAAATACATGTTTTATTCTTTTTAATAATCCATACTTGTAGCAATAAAATATTATAATTCCTATCCAAAGTGATAAATGATGAATTCAAAATATCTATTCTATATCTCCTCTATATCTATAAAGGACCATAAATACCTTGCTTAGGTATCATTGGGAAGTGCATTAACATAAATATGGCAGTAAGAAGCGGCAATACAAAAGTGTGTAAACTATAAAAACGAGTCAAAGTGGATTATCCCACGCTAGCACTTCCGCTCAATAATTCTACCGAAGGTGATCCTATTACAGGAACAACGCCGGGTACGCGTGTTACAATTTTCACTGCCCAAATAACCAATTTGGTCCCAAGGTAAGGAATAACCGGTTACACCAAAATTAGCAGTCAGTACAGCCAGAACCACACATGTAACCCAAGTTAATTCGCACGATTTTTTATATCCACCAGTAAAATATACACAAAATACGTGTAGGATCATCATTAGGACCGTCATACTTGCTGACCATCGATGAACTGATCGGATTAACCAACCAAAATTAACTTCAGTCATTATCTATCCAAGATTAACACACACACACACACACACACACACACACACACATATATATATATATATATATATATACACACATACCATCAAATAAGATTTCAACAATCTTAATATATATATATATTATATATATATATATATATATATAATATATATATATATTACAAGATTGTAGTAACCTTATTTGATGGCATATGGGCAATTGTTAAAGTTCTTAGTGGACTATACTTTAATGGTTTGTAAGCAACTTGCACTATATTTATACGAAAAGTGTCTACCAAAAGTTCTAATCAATGGCTTAGAAAACCACCCTAGTTCCCATGGTTTTTCTTTTCTTGAGAACTCGTACATGGAACCATCAATTATACTCTATTAACAACTTAGTAAGATAAATCAACATTCTTTTTAAAGGAAATCAGGTAATTATCTAGAGTCGAGTTAATATTAGGAATGCACAAAAAATACACCGTTAGTCATGGACAATTATTTAGAAATCAATCAATAATATAGAAGCCAAAATAAATAATACCATGGCGATAGATACTCAAACCATAACTGAACATCTTAAATGAAAAATGAAAGATAGATTAATAAATTTTAAGTTGTGTAACCGCATATGCCTCGTTATGGTGGAGATGTTGCGCCACAAGAACCACTAGACATGATCTAGAGTCAAGTTTACATTAAGAATACACCATTAGTCATACACAATTATTCAGAACTCACTCAATAAAATAAAACTCATAAGAAAACACTACAATAAAAGTGATTATTAAGGACTATATTATTATAGACTAATCTATCAGTCGCACGTGCATAGTATCCAAGACTAATATATCAGTTACAAATAATATTCGATAACCAGTCCCTAAAAATAAGACAACTTATTCAAAACTAAATTTCAGTCCCAAATAAGATACCTAAATGTCATCATTATATAAGTAACTGATTAGTAGTCTTTAATAAATAAGGCTATCTTGGAGACTAAAAATTTGTTTTTAATATTCAAAATGCATACCGAATCAAGGATTGAAACTCAGTTGTAATGAATTCTGCATTGGAAAATTATTAATAACTTATTTATAGACTAATTATTTGATTCGAATATATCATTTTAAGATATGTATTGAACAATGAAAATCAATCTTAAACATATTGTAAATGTCGTTATTTGAAACTAATATTTAGTCTTTAAATTGGTTAGTAGATATACTAATCGGGGAGTGATATTTAGTCTCTAATAAAGAAAATGAATATAATATTTTTAGAGAATATATTAGAGACGACAAATCAATTATTGATATTCGTATTGCAAACTGAGTTAGTGATTAACTTTTAGTCTAGAATGACTTTCGCATAAGAAAAATGATAAGGATTGATTTATAGTCTCTAATAATATGATACAACTTATTTAATTTTAATTAAGGTATTAAAGATTGAAATTCAGTCTTAAATATATTATTGTAACACCCTGTTATTTCCTTTGAAGCTAAGGAAAGATGAAAAAGAAAGAAAAGAAATAAAACCCAAAGTTGAGGGGACCAAACTTGCCAAAATGGGAAAATATTTGGAGGAGTGGGGGTATAAAAGGGGCATGACAACCCATTCTCCCCTGATTATCCTCTTTTTCATTTGGTTAGAGAGAGAGAGAGTGAAAGGAGAAAGAGCAAAACCTAGGGCTTTTAAAGAATCGAAGTGCAAAAGGCGAAGGCAAACGAGTTTGTGAGAAGCTTTACCCGAAGAGGCTTTCAAGGTGAGTTCTAGGACCCCTCTTTTATATGTTTTTAACTGATTTGGGGCTAGAACACATAGTAAAACCTGTTTTTGAAGTGTGTGTGTTGAACCCGTTTGTATGTGTATGTGTATGATGCGGGTGGGGTTTGATTTCGGGCTTGGTTGTGCTTGAATGGTGTTGTGGTATGTATTCCTAAGGTTTAGGATGGTTGATTTGGGCTTAGAACGAGTTTGGGAAGGCTTGGAGGCCGAAAATCGCAGATTGGGTTTGGGATGAACTGCATTCTGCATCAGCTAAGGCTACACGACCGAATGGCATGCGACTGAGGTTCATTAGCATGCGAGTCGTGTGACTGAAGTCCATGCACTTGGATGTCGTGCGACTAAGAGTCATACGCATGAGTGCCATGCGATTGAAGGAAATGTGGATGAGTGCCATGCAATTGAAGGAAATGCGGATGAGTGCCATGTGATTGAAGTAAATGCGGATGAGGGCCATGCGACAAAAAGAAATGCGAATGAAGGTCATGCGATTGAGTTCCATGTGCCCGAATACCATACGACTAAGGTTAATACGCATGGAAGCCATGCGACTGGAGGCTATGCGACTGGAGGCTATGCGACTGGATGTCCATACGCCTAAGTGTTCAATCGCTCATAGAGTCCATTCGCCTTGGTTTTCTCATACACATGGAAGACCATGCGACTGAATAAGGTCCTTGTGCCCGAATGAACATAGTTTATCATCTGACTTTCGAGGAAAATGCAGATGCAGGTCTTGACCTTTGAGGTTATAGATGATGAGAAGGACCGGTGATGTGCGATGTTGTATGTTTATGATGGGGTATATGATGTCCTGTATGATGATGTGTGTTTGATGATGCGCGATTGATGATGTTATGCATCATGGTATGTGTGATGTATGATGTATGCATGTTGGTATGTATAAAGATTTGCATTATCTTGCTGATGTTCCGGTTTATGCATGTGTCTTCCCGTGACTTTACGTTGTATGTTAATGAATGAAATGAAGTATTATGTAACATAAAGCGGAAGATGACGAAAGAGAACGAAATAATGAATGCATGCATTAATGAATGAAAAAGAAAGTAATGAAAAAGGCTTGTAAGCAAATGAATGGAGGTTCACAACTCATTGAGAGTTGTTAGCTCAACTACGTGTGTATTTACAGTGTGCGATTTTGGCTAACTCATAAGGGTCCATACACACAGTAGGAGTTCAGTCTTGGTGAATGCTCCAATACGTGTGATTTCCTAATTACTGTGTATTATACTGTGTACGATTTTGGCTGACCCGTAAGAGTTCACACACAGAGGGGGAGTCTGTCCTAGTGCCCACTCAATATGTGCGATACGTGCGATATGTGCGATACGTGCGATATGGGGTCCTTGTTGCTTAACCCTAAATAAATTGCTTGATGCTTTAGAGGGGGAGGGGGTTAAGTACATGACAGGACCTAGATAAAAGTGAGAAGAATAAAGTACGAAAAGTGCGATAATTATAAAATGTGCGAAACGTGCGAATTGTACGAAACAAACGATGATGAAGATAATAATGATATTATCTATGTGTACGTATGATGTATGATCACATGAAAAAGTAAAGAACAGTTTTAATGAAAGCAAAGTATTTTTATTATAAAACTAGAACTCACTCAGCAACGCTGACTTTTATGTGTTTCCAGTTGGTAGGTAATGTTGCTGAGGATGGCACGGGGCGGCTACTCAGCCATTTTGGTGGCATCCATATTTATAATGCTTTTGTGTTGAAATGTAACATGTATTTTGTAATTTGATAACAATGTATTACTTTGCAAAAGCATTCGTAATGAATATGTTGTTTTGTAATGTTTCCGTTGCAATGTTTTTACGAAGGTTAAATGTAAAGTTATATGTTTTATATGCAATGATTTACTAGTGGTAAGCGTCCCCGGAACGGGGCCTTACAAGTTGGTATTAGAGCTAAAGTTTAAGTGAAACGGGTAAAATTTCAAAATAAACCTTAACTTAAACTGAGAATGGGAGGGAAAGGGAAGGGATGCCAGTCCGAGTAGCTGCATGCCATGAGGTATTTTCCTAATGTTAACCGGTATTATGTGCGCATGTTATGTGTTACTGGTAGATTTAGATACTGATGTAGTCGGGACAGGTAACGCTTGGGGTATGAAGAGTAAAGTAAGTGGCTAATCACAACTGGTCACTGTAATTAGTGACTTACTATACTTGACATAAACTGAGTTGTTCCCTTGAATGACCGTGTTGGTGTTTGAATCTTTCAGTGTATTAGAGGATGGCCAGTGGTAGATCATCTAAAGCTTCACGTGGTGGAGGTCGTGGTGTTGAACCGTGACCCAGGAGGGGAAGACCCAGAGTGGAAAAGGTGGTTCATGAAGAACCTGAGACCCCTTATCCAGAGGGCGGTGGTGAGAGTGCTAATTGAGAGCCTTAGTAAGGAGGCGGTTATGGAGGAAGTGTTTCAGGTCATGCAGACGATCCTACCAACTGTGGTGACCGAAGTGATAAAGGTTATTAGAGATGGGGAGAGAAGGGAAAGGAGTAGACCTACGGGCGAAAGGAGACAGCCCGAGACTGAAACGATTCTGTCTGACGATAAAGAAGAAGAGGAAGAAGAAGAGCCTACGCCGGAGGCGGCACGAGGCTATAACTACGGGGCATTTTTGAGATGCAAGCCCCCAACGTTTGATGGGAATGGTACTGCCGCTACTGCTCACTGATGGGTGAGAGAGATAGAGGCGATACTCGACATCAGTGAGTGCAGGGAGGATTAGAAAGTGAAGTTTGCTACCCACTCTTTCGTGGACTCAGTTTTATGCTGGTGGGACAATATTGCCCAAGCTGAGGTAGTCGGGCTATCGGAAGAATGAGATGGCCGGAGTTGAAAAGGCTGGTGACTGAGGAGTTCTGTCCTCACCATGAGATGGATAAAGTTGAGAGGGAGTTCCTGCAGCTGGAGGCGAGAACGATGACACATCAGCAATACACCACCAAGTTCAATGAAATGGCACGGCTGGTGCCTGATCAGGTTACACCTCTATCACGAAAGATCAAGAGGTATATTCAGGGCTTGCCAGGGGACATCCGCAGGCACATGATTGCTGCCCGACCAAGCACGTTTAGGTCGGCAGTTGATTTGGCGGGGAGGTTGTATGATGAAAGGACTGTGGTGATGGCTGAGGTGGGTAAGAAGAATGATAGATACCGGAACTAGAGTGGGAAGAGGACTAGATGGGGTGGTGTCCTGACAAATAATAAGCACGCATGGGGGGATGACCGACGTGTGTTCACATCTGGTGCAGGATCGAAAAGGTGTGGTAAATGCGGGAAGGAGCATTCGGGAGAATGCAAATGGGGGTCAAATATCTGCTTCAAGTGCGGGAAGTCGAGCCATATAGCAAGGGAATGTGGGGTTGTAAGGTGTTACAACTGTGGAGAGAATGGTCACTTGAGTAGAGATTGTAAGAAGCCAAGGGCTGAAGGATCAGGAGTGAAGAAGGCTGGAGGAAAAGGGCAGAGACAAGTGCCAGATCGTTCATGATGACGCAGGGGGAGGCTAGGACGGACCCCGATGTTGTGTCAGGTACGTTTCTAGTAAATCAAACTTTAGCCTCTGTGTTATTTGATTCTGATGCTAGTAAAAGTTTTATTTCTACTGCTTTCTAGGCTAAATTGCCTGTTAGTAGTAGTAAGAATATAGATACGCCCTTTGATGCAGAAACTACCATAGGTAAGTCTACCTGGATTTCCAGGATAATAGAAGGTTGTGACATGGAACTAGAAGTTCACAAGTTTCCTGTTAGACCATCACGATGACCTTAGTTTGCTTCGATGTAGTTCTTGGAATGGATTGGTTGGCGGACTACGAGGTGAATGTGGTGTGTCGCAAGAAGAAGGTTTGATTAACAGCGCCTGATGGGAATAAGGTGATGGTTTACGGTGATCGAGTCACGACGATTCCGAAGGTGACTTCGATGACGGTGGCGGGAAAGCGCATGAGGCGTGGATGTGGTGCCTACTTGGCCTACGTAAAGTATGTGGATACGTCAACACCACAACTGTCCAAGGTACCGGTTGTGTATGACTTTCCAGACGTGTTTCCCAAAGACTTACCCGAAGTGCCACCAGACCGCGGGATTGAGTTCAAGATTCATCTAATACCAGGTGTCCAATTTGTTGCTAAGGCACCGTATCGGTTGGCCCGACTGAGATGAAGGAACTGATGGAGCAACTGCAGGATTTGCTTGATAAGGGGTTTATTAGACGGAGTATCTCTCCTTGGGGTGCTCCGGTCTTATTCGTGAAGAAGAAGGACAGTAGTACGAGGATATGTATTGATTGTCGTGAGCTGAATAAGTTGACAGTGAAGAATCGGTACCCCTTACCGAGAAATGATGACCTATTTGATCAGCTTCAAGGTACCAGTTGGTTCTCGAGGATAGATCTTCGATCTGGCTACCATCAGATTAAGGTAAAGGAACAAGATATTCCTAAAACAGTTGTGCGCACACGTTATGGACACTACGAGTTTTTTGTTATGTCTTTTGGTTTGACCAACGCGCCAACTGCTTTCATGGACAAGATGAATCGAGTGTGTCGGCCGATATTGGATAAATCAATGATCTTGTTTATCAATGATACCTTGATCTATTCTAGGAGTGTGGATGAGAAGGCCGGACACATTCGAGAGGTGTTGGAGACGTTGAGAAGAGAGAGGTTGCATGATAAATTCTACAAGTGCACATTCTAGTTGCGCGAGGTTTAGTTTTGGGTCATGTAGTGAATTCCGGTGGGATTATGGTGGACCCGTCAAAGATGGAAGTGAAGATTTGGTGATTTATTTTGATTCTTCCTACGCGGGGGATGGGATGTGTGCTGATGTAGAAAGGAAAGGTTATAGCCTATGCATCTCGACAGGTGAAAGTTCATGAGGTCAATTATCTTGCCCCCGACTTGGAGCTAGCAGCCGTGGTCTTTGCGTTAAAGACATGAGGGCGCTATCTATACGAGATGAAGTGCACCATGTTCAGCCGAGATACGTTGGGCCTTTCCGAATCATTGCTGGAGTAAGGGAGGTGGCCTATAGGTTAGAGCTACCAAATGAGTTAAGTGGAATTCATTTGACATTCCATATATCCCATCTAAGAAAATGTTTAGTAGACGAGGATATGGTTGTAACACTGGAGGGTATCGAGATAGATGAACGGCTCATTATGTGGAGCAACCAATGGCGATCATTGATCGTAAAGAGAAGAGGTTAAGGAATAAAGTGGTTCCCCTTGTGCGTGTACAGTGTAAGTACAGAAAGGGATCTGAGTCTACGTGGGAGACCGAAGAAGAGATAAGACAACACTACCCAAATTTTTTTGAGGAATAACAGGTTTCAGGGACGAAACCTATTTAATGGGGGTGGACTTGTAACACCCGATTATTTCCTTTGAAGCTAAGGAAAGACGAAAAAGAAATAAAAGAAATAAAGCCTAACGTCGAGGGACCAAACTTGCCAAAATAGGAAAATCTTTGGAGGAGTGGGGGTATAAAGGGGCATGGAAGCCCATTCTCCCCTCATTCTCTCCTTTTTCATTCGGTTAGAGAGAGAAAGAGTGTGTGAAAGGAGAAAGAGCAAAACCTAGGGCTTTTGAAAAATCGAGGTGCAAAAGTCGAAGGCAAACGAGTTTGTGAGAATTTTTACCCGAAGAGGCTTTCAAGGTGAGTTTTAGGACCCCTCTTTACACGTTTTCAACTAATTTGGGACTGGAACACATAGTAAAACACGTTTTTTGAAGTGTGTGTGTTGAACCCGTTTGTATGTGTATGTGTATGTGTATGATGCCGGTGGGGTTTGATTTCAGGCTTGGTTGTGCTTGAATGGTGTTGTAGTATGTATTCCTAAGGTTTAGGATGGTTGATTTGGGCTTAGAACGAGTTTGGGAGGGCTTGGAGGCCGAAAATCGCAGATTGGGTTTGGGATGAACTGCATTCTGCATGAGCTAGGGCTACACGACCGAATGGCATGTGACTGAGGTTCATTTGCATGTGAGTCGTGCGACTGAAGTCCATGCGCTTGGATGCCGTGCGACTGAGAGTCATACGCATGAGTGTCATGCGATTGAAGGAAATGCGGATGAGTGCCATGCGATTGAAGGAAATTGCGGATGAGCGCCATGCGATTGAAGGAAATGCGGATGAGGGCCATGCGACTAAAAGAAATACGGATGAAGGTCATGCGACTGAGGTCCATGCGCCCGAATACCATACAAGTGAGGTTCATACGCAGGGAAGCCATGCGACTGGAGGCTATGCGACTGGATGTCCATACGCCTAAGTGTTCAATCACTTATAGAGTCCATTCGCCTTGGTGTTCTCATACACATGGAAGACCATGCAACTGAATAAGGTCCTTGTGCCTGAATGAACATAGTTTACCATCTGACTTTCGGGGAAAGTGCAGATGTAGGTCTTGACCTTTGAGGTTATAGATGATGAGCAGGACTTGTGATGTGCGATGTTGTATGTTTATGATGGGGTATATGATGTCATGTATGATGATGTGTGTTTGATGATGTGCGATTGATGATGTTATGCATGATGGTATGTGTGATGTATGATGTATGCATGTTGGTATGTATAAAGATTTGCATGATCTTGCTGATGTTCCGGTTTATGCATGTGTCTTCCCGTGACTTTACGTTGTATGTTAATGAATGAAATGAAGTATTATGTAACGTAAAGTGGAAGATAACGAAAGAGGAACAAAATAATGAATGCATGCATTAATGAATGAAAGAGAAAGTAATGAAAAAGGCTTGCAAGCAAATGAATGGAGGTTCACAACTGAATCAGAGTTGTTAGCTCAATTGCGTGTGTATTTACAGCGTGCGATTTTGGCTAAGTCATAAGGGTCCATACACACAGTAGGAGTTCAGTCTTGGTGGCTGCTCCAATACTTGTGATTTCCTAATTACTGTGTATTATACAGCATGCAATTTTAGCTGACCCATAAGAGTTCACACACATAGAGAGAGTCTGTCCTAGTGACCACTCCATACGTGCGATACGTGCGATATGTGCGATATGTGCGATATGGGGTCATTGTCGCTTAACCCTAGATAAATTGCTTGATGCTTTAGAGGGGGGTTAAGTACATGACATGACTTAGATAAAAGTGAGAAGATAATAAAGTACGAAAAGTGCATTAAGTACGAAATGTGCGAAACGTGCGAATTGTACGAAATGAACGATGATGAAGATAATAATGATATTATTTATGTGTACGTATGATGTATGATCACATGCAAAAGTAAAGAACGGTTTTAATGAAAGTAAAGTATGTTTAATTATAAAACTAAAACTCACTCAGCAACACTGACTTTTATGTGTTTTTAGTTGACAGGTAATGTTGCTGAGGATGGCAAGGGGCGGCTACTCAGCTCTTTTGGATGGCATCCATATTTATAATGTTTTTGTGTTGAAATGTAACATGTATTTTGTAATTTGATAACAATGTATTACTTTGCAAAAGCATTCGTAATGAATATGTTGTTTTGTAATGTTTTCGCTGCAACGGTTTTATGAAGGTTAAATGTAAAGTTATATGTTTTATATGTAATGATTTACCAGCTGTAAGCGTCCCGGGAAAGAGGCCTTACAATTATAATTGTCCTTACTTAAAATAAATATTTAATCTCTAAAGAAGTATGTAAATGTAAAGAAATAGGAAACAATTTTCACTAAGGATTGATTTAAAATAATATTCATACTCCAACAAAGAAAACACATTTCACTATTTTTTATTTTATAACATAGTATAGCTTATAAATTAGTTACTAACATTCCTAAAACAAATCAAAGTTAAGTATAACTTTCAATTTGAAAAGTCTTTAATGTAGAAAACTATAATATGAACCAAATTTACAATTATGGTAAGTGTATTGAAAACTGAAAATCAGTCTTTAAAGTTAGAATACTTCAAGACAAAAAGATGATAAACTAACAAAAAATTATTTATGAAACCTATAAGCTACTATCAATTACCGAAACAAAGAATTCAATATACAACTTTCAAATCAATAGTTTGTTCAAATGGTATAAGTATGAATGCAAGTTTAACATAATATTTTATAGTTAAATCCAACAAAATAACACAAATAAGTTCAAAGCTAAACAAATACATAAACAAAACCCTGTCATCATCCCAACCAAATAGCATCATATCAACAATCTCTTTTTGCCAAAGTAACACAAGCATCTATAGGTTCTTTTGAAATTCAGCCTTATTAGAAATCAGAAAACATATTATAATTGGGTTAGCTTAAACATTAAATATAACAGTTAAAAATCAAAATTCTGAACAAAAAAATATATAGCATAACATGTCGTTTTCATGTTAACCCATAAATTACTTATGAGTATATATGTATCACAAACGCATCGGGTCGGGGCGGGGTGCCACGTGAGGACAATTTCGGGTCAGGACGTGTTGATTTAAAAATAAAATAGGATGGGCTCATGTCAGGTTGGGTTTGATTTATATAAATAGCACAAAAAAAGTTCAAAAACAAACAAGTACACTAAATATCATCAAAGTAAAAAATGCCTCATATGCAAAAGCCATTGAATCAAAATCCAAACAAGAATTATGTGCTATACGGATCAATTATATAAAACCTTATTAAATACTAAATGCCTTCCTATTTACCTGCAAACATTAAATCACAGTGAATGATTGAATAATATAAGATAATTCTATTAAAACATGTATGTTAGAAATAGTATTTATGAAATTTATATAATAAGACTTCTACAAAATTAAAAGACTTAAACATTACAAATTATCATCATTTAAGTCAACATCGTTATCATTTTTAGAGTTATTAGTGTCAGAATCATTCACATATATCTTTGAACCAAAATCCTCTATGATCAGAATTATCTATCTCGTCGTTGATAAAATCATCAATAATGCCATCAAAACTTTGAACATCAACATTTTCAACAATATCTTCACGCACAAGGTTAAAATCTTCTAACAAATCTTCTGAATTATTGTCTTCTAGAATATCCCACATGTTTCTGTGAGTTATTCCTTCAATGATTTTCCATTATGAATTTGGCTTAAGTAGGTCATATATATAAAACACTTGTTTAACCTGGTTTGTCAAAATAAAAGGATCTTTCTTATAAGCCTTTCGGGACGTGCCTACACTTGTGAAATGAGGTTCAAATATGATGTGTTTTTACGACGATCGGTGTTAAACCATGTTCTTTTAAATAACATAACATGATAATGTCGGATGAATGACAATTCAATCACTTCGTCAAGATATCCATAATAATCGTCTTCGATATCATTATGAATGCCAGGGGCCATTACTTTATAATTTTGTGTTTTCCTTTGGTCATCTATTGACTTAACTATAAATTCAACTCCATTCACTATGTATCCCTTATGATATGAAACTCGGTTATCAAGAAGGGAATACAATGCATACAACTCCTCATTAATTTGAGATGGATTTAACGAATACTTTTCTTGAATTTGTTCTTAATTTTAAACATAGTAATAATGTTATTAGAGAGAAATGCAGTTTCAAAAATTATAGCAAGTATAATAGGGTGTGATTGTTACCCATTTTGCAAACCAATCCAGGAATAGGAATGTAGACTGTTGTATATAAAAAAACTAATGATTCAAGATTTTGACTTTGTACTTTGTAAAAACCCTAAGTGTTCTCTGCACATGTATATAAACTATAAATTTATTAGCATTTAACATTTAATATTATTCACATCGGGCCCAAGGTCTTTTGAGGATTCTTGACGCCGATCCTGATATAATGTACGAGGTATGTGTTGGTTTATACCACATATGTGGTGTTCCGGTTGAAAGCTATTATAAATAAGTTATATAACTAAAAATCTGGTTAATTACCTTAATTTGATATGAAACTCATGTTTATGTCATTGCTATCGGCTTATTGTATCTTTATATTGGGTTGTACTAGACAATTAATGTTATTTCCTGTTTCTTAATCTTATTTTTCCGAATAAAGGTTTAATTTATACAACTAATCAAATGAGACATAACCTAAACCGATCCGTTTCTTGTGTTTTCCTTGTTAACTTTTTGTTATTTACTTTCATATATGTGATTAATTATATATTACTAAACTCTCAAGTTAGTTTTCAAACACTACATAACTTAAAAAAATATGGCTCCAAGTTAACTTTATGTAAACCTGGCTACTTCACCACTAGATATTTGGGTATCAATGATAGAACAATATAAAACTATGACCTGACACCAGTTGTCACAAAAAACAAAGCTTAGTGATGGTTTTAAATTCAACAGAATACAAAAGAATTCCCTTCAAAATATCATCTTCAATTGCAAGATTTTAAAAGTAAACTTCATAACGATACAGACGTGAGTCTATGAATGGATAATGGATCTAATTCGACTAGGATGATGAAATTGCACCAATAACATCAAACACGGCTAGAGCACTGGAGCTTTTGATCACATCAGGATTTTTCATTGCATCAACAATTGCTAAAAGCGCGACCACACATGCATAGTCCATGTTAGGTTGAATTGTCACAATGAATTTGTCATTAGCATACTTCAACGTTTGCGGTTTATATATCTTCAAGGTCAATAAGTCACATTAGTTACGTGCAGTATGAATTCTTAAGGAATAAAATTGTCCTTAGCATATTTCAATCAAACTGTTGGTAATTATAGTGTTATTATATTATTGTACGCAATTAGTATACGCTCAGTACCAAAAAGAAATTCAAGTAAACATAATTACAAGTTATAAGGTGTGCAAGCTCATTGGAAATTAATATAGGTTCTCGTATAGGATGAGCCAAATGAGTTCAATAGGGCAACACCCCTGGAGGTTTGGTAGTACATATCAATAGTAACTAAGTATATTGTAGGAAGTAGTGCGAAGGCTACCGACCAACTATTAGTAGTAACCAATTTACTATTAAAAGAAGTTATTAGATGAAACAAAATTAATCTAGATTACTATTGAAATAGTAACTAAATTACTACCGTCGAAAACTAATTACCGGAATTAATCGCCAACTACTAATACAACGAAACTAACACTTACACCATGTGTCATTTCAACAAATTTTATGATGTTTCATACCTATAAAGTGAAAATCTTTGGCCTATTTCAGGTAGAATTTTCCTAATGTCAAACACATACTCGTCCTTGGTTTTTCAGAATTATCCGATTAGGATTTTAATGCCCATCAAATTACTTCAATTTGATAGTGCTTGCATGATTTACATTATTCAGGATTTCACAATATTATATATACACACACATAAACTAAGTAAAAGGTATATGAAAACTACTTGGGCTATTATTGTTGACTACTCTCCCAAATAGATAGTGGAGTTTCCTTTCGACCAGTTCCCTTTGATCCTCAAATCACAACCATCATTATTGTTACCCAACGCCACACTAACATTGGTCTTAAACTGGATCATATGTTCGGTTTTTGCACTCAATATAATGTCTGAATCGGCTTTACTGTTACCCCTGTACACATTCCATCTACTATGCATACTCATGTTCCGAAATAAATCCAAATTAAACCATTAAGGTTGATTATGGCAGCAAAATCCAAAAAGAAACCAAAACTTTTGTTTATTCTCAAAAATAGATAACTCAAAAATAGAACATGCATGATTTTACATTTTCCTTGAGCGTCGTGATGGGTTTGTTATTAGCGTCAACTAGCATCCGCTGACGATTGAGTATTGAGTTGCACGGTTTTATTTTTAGCAGGATATGGTTGATATTAGTGATCACAAGATCATTAGACGGATACTTATCGACTATAACTTCAAGTGGATTCTGTGCAATGAACTGCGAACCGATCACAAAAAACGAATTTAGATGCACACTAAGATTGTAGTGAATCATTAAAGTGTGTTTTTTAAGTGAAACAAATGGAATTTACTTGTGACCAATTCAATGATAGCCTTTTAATGGAATAAAAGCAGCGGCGGACCTAGGATCTCTTTTCTTGGGGTCGGAAAATTTGAAGTGCTAAATGTCTATCGACAAATATTAATTTTCAGGTCTAGTCAGGTCAGGTCAGAATATGATAAGGGAGCATGAGCTAATGAGCTATGGGACTTATAAGCTTCAAGATCACAAATTCGTTGACCAATTAGTTGACTTTGACTAAGAGTAGACTCGGGTGCGAAGAAACTACAACCACAGTTAGGTACTTGGTAGCTACCAATTATTATCTTCATCTTTGAAGTCATTTATGATAGGCGGGGCTAGTTGTTTGTAAACTGATAATGAACTCTCGTATAGTGACATTTATTCCATCTAATTATAACATGAAGTTGTTAATTCTAATAATTCAATTTAGTGAACAGTAGCCAAATGTCATGGTTCACATGACAGTCATTTGTTTTCTTTTCTATTTTTGTAAAGTTCCTAACGAGTTATTTAACGATTCTGTGTTTACCGGCCATTGGAATGTCTTACTCAATAAGAAGTATCATCTTAAATATTCAATATGTTTGTGAAACTTAAGTATTAAATGGTTTTATGAACCATTAAAATATGTTTGTTAAGTGAAATAAACAGAATTTACTTGTGATCAATTCAATTATAGCTTATTAATGGAATAAGAGACTATCATAGAAGCTCTAAAATTTTTAATTGTATTAATATGTTTAGAAAAAAAGCAATAAATGATTGCATTGGCATGAATGCATATGGTAATGCGTGTCCCCTAGTCCACACATGTTCGAATCCACTCTCTTGCATTTCGTGTCTACTTGATTAGTTTTTATTGTGTTGTTTGCTTTATTTTGTTTTTTCTATTTCTCTAATAATTTTCTTAAAAAGTGTTTTTTAGTTTCCACTTAGATATTGTTAGTTTTAGTTTCAAGTATCATGAACTAATGAAATTACTTAATCTCAACAAGAAATTTGATAAATAAATTATATATATTTGCAAAACTAGTTAAAATTACAGGCCAATATATAAAAGTACGGTGAATGTTTGTACCGTGTAGTGCATATACTTCTTGAGTATTTATATCTGGAAGAGAAACTTAAAACCGAGCATTTGTTATATTTTAACCATTTATTAAACATGACGACTTTTGGAGTCGAAAGTCTCTTACTAATATTCATTGGGACGGTGTAAAAGGTTTATCAATCCTCATCATATCTACTCAAATCCCATCAAGAGCTTTGTATATACAATATGCCACTTGACGTCTATCACATGAAGATACCATACATTAAGAAAAGATAATTCCCCATTTTTCAAATGATTAAACTTTATAAAATAAATGATTCCATTAAAACTTATGAATATTTTCTAATTTTATAATTATTCAATGTTTTTTTCTTCAAGTTGATAAACTTTAATACTTCTTTACAGTAAAGAACCTAAAAAACAATAGTATTGTTTTATTTATTTATTTTTTCTTATTTTCTCGACAACTTACTTCCGGTCCACATTGTTATTTTCTTCGGTTAAGGTAGTCAAAATAACCATGCTATTAGGGGGTCAAAGATCTGAAAAATAAATAAAATGTGGGTTTAAGACAAAGGGACAGAGCAAAAGCATGATGCCATAGCGGGATCTATCGGGTGAGGATACTGTCACAGGCCATTTGTACAGCAAAAACCATGGCCATTTGTACTGCAAAAACCACCCTCGTATAATGAATCTTTCATGTAGGCCAACCCGCTAATGAAGGTTGAACGACTACTTCAACAACTAGTTTTTTCAATTAATAAAACTAACCTTGATATGTACCATTCAACATTGGTAAATTATCAAATCATTCTTAGTTCAACATTCAACATAGACAATGCATCTGGAATGGGACATATAATATACACTTAAAACGATTTATATGATTTTAAAAGACGAAACTGCAGTGATTTCTTTTGTTTAAGAAATCAATCTTCCAACCAATAAACACTCTCGTAAAAAATCATTTTACCCCAAAAGTACCATATTTTTAATAGTAAGTTTATTATACGCATAATTTAATAGAAAAAAACTATATATAAAATTCTAGATATTAAGATTATTGGTACCTTATTTGATGGCATATAGGCAATTGTTAAAGTTCTTGCTGATTGTCTCAATAGTTTGTTAGCAACCTGCACTATATTTATATGAAAGATCTCTACCAAAAGTTCAGATCAACGGCTTTGAAACCACCCCATTTCCCATGGCTTTTCTTTTCTTGAGAACTCGTATACAGAACCATCAATAATACTTTGTTAATAACGTGATCAGATAAATCAACATTTTTTAAAGGAAAATAGGTAATTATCTAGAGTCAAGTTAACATTAGAAATGCATAAAAAATAAACCGTTAGTCATATACAGTTATTTAGAAATCAATCAATAATATAGAAGTCAAAAGAAATAAATACCATGGTGATAGAAACTCAAACCATAACCGAAAATGTTAAATGAAAAATGAAAGATAAATTAATAAGTTTTAAGATGTGCAACCTCATATGCTTTGATAGCATTGTATGTTTTCTCATATATTGAAGATTTATCATCTCCTTTTACAAAGTTAGTGATGGAGATGCCGCATTGTAGGAACCATTAGACGGGATCTAGAGTCAAGTTAACATCAAGAATTACAAAAAAAATACACGAGTAATCATACAAAATTATTTTAAAATCACTCAATAAAATAAAAGTCACAAAAAACAGCATTGTGAAAAAATAATAGAACGCATGTTCCATTATAATAAACATGTTAAATGGAAGATAGATTAGTAAGTTTTAGGATGAGCAACACATAAGTCTCGATAGGCTTATAGGTTGAAATAGAACATCCGTAGAAGATTCATAATCTCCTTTGCAATTCTAGATGATAGTATACTTGAACATGCTTCCTCTGTTAGTGGAAGCTAAAACGTTAACATTTCAGCCATGGAATCTAATATATTCATCAAGTTGTTGTCTTTGATAAAAAAAACAAGTACTTGTGAATGAAACACCTTGAGTAAATAACTTATGCTTAAAAAGTATACATATGAACCATAAATGATAGGAAAAATACACGAATCCTAAATGTAAAAAGCCTTATTGTTACACAACCTAATTGTCTTAATAGACTTGAATACGTATGATGAATTAATGAACCAACTTACTTTACACCCATAGTTGTAGTTACTAATTTTAGTGGTTTTCATGTGATAACTCTATCCTGAAGTATCATAACAGTAGGTGTAACGTAACCTACTAACAACCCAATATCATCTGAAAGCTTACTATTGTCCGCTTTATAAATTGGTATATTAAGTTGACTATAATAGCCAATAGTCAATAGATTGTCTTTAACGTAAAACATAATAAAAGTTATTAATTTAGGCGTTCATATTAAACATATATTACTATAACATATGGATTCTTGTTCTTAACTTTACTTTTTAATATTGAGATACTATTGATACAAAAAATGTATTTACATAATTTACATCATCGACATTGTAATTTTAACCTTTTAACTTACATTGACATATATGATATAACCACTTAAAATAAGACAAAAATCATATCACTATATATTCAACACCCTTCAACCAAATTGTGTACCAAAACCCATCCAACGTATTGAAATATAAAACGAAAACATGAAGCAAGTTATGATTATCTTTGTTCTTCTCTTCTCTGCCTTATTATACCATCTATGCATGCGGGTTTGAGTAATATGAAGGCGACTATGACCATCAACAGCTTCGAGAAGGGTGGGGATGGTGGAGATCCATCCGAGTGTGATGGCAAGTATCATTCAGATAACACACTCATTGTAGCACTATCCACTCGTTGGTATAATCATGGGCAAAGATGTTTTAAGTTTATCAATATAAATTACAAAGGTAAAAACGTAAAAGCTAAGGTTGTTGACGAGTGTGACTCGACTAGAGGATGTAAAAATAATATTGTGGACGCATCTAAAGCTGTTTGGAAGGCCCTTCAAGTGCCTAAAAGTGAATGGGGTGAGACCACAGTTACTTGGTCAGATGCATGATCATACTTTAAACCATTTTAAACCATGAAATCACAGTAAATAAAGCAACCGACATTGAAAATTCAATAATCGGCTGGTGTTGCAATAATTTCCTTCTACGGTGTCGTGCATTTTGCTTGATTGCGTGAGAAGATGCTCTTTGTATTTCATTTTCTTGAAAGTGTTTGTACTCATGATATAATATATAAGTATTGTATCCTACCCCTAGTAAAGCAATAATTGTTCATTGAGCCTAATATTTTGGCCCATATTTTGAACCGTGGTTGCAAAACTCGCTAGGCGCTGTCGGGTCGGTCGACTGGGGAGTTGTGAAACTCGGACTAGGCGGGGTGTACTCGGTGAATACTTGGACGTGATGAATTATAAAGAAATTAGTTTTTCGGAAATTATAAATATGTTAAATATCATAAACTTACTAAGATTTATAAAAAATACGTGAATATTAATATAAATAAAAAGAATACATATTCACATACAAAATATTTCTAAACTTAATTTATATCAATTATTTAATATTATAGACGTAGTAATTATTTAATTATCATATTCCAAGGTATTTTAATGAAAAACAATATAAATCTAACAAAAATCGGTGACAAATAGTGAAAATCCGAGTTGGATCGAGTTGGGCCGAGTTGGACCGAGTAGAGCCGATTTGGACTGAGTAGGGCCGAGTAGGACCGAGTCTGACCGATTCCGAGTAATGTTGACCGAGTTGTTGAAAAGCGCCTTGACACCTTGCCGAGTTCCGAATACTCGCCGAATACTCGGCCCCGTAGGCCGAGTTTTACAACATTGGTTTGAACTATGAATCTTGTTTCCAAACATGACACAAACCTTAGAAAAAAGGGCAGGTAGCGTGTTTACAGGTTGGTGTCATCATTAACATTTTCATTTAATTAATATGTGATACTTTTTGGTTTATTATCGTCTATAATTCCAGTTTACATCCAAAAATCCAATATATGAAACACGTACACTTATACTACAAAAGACGACACTTATTCTTCATTTAACTTATCCAACCTAAATATGTATGTTTTAACATAAAATACCTTAAAGTTATCATAAAAGTAAATGAAATAATAATGAACTAATTTGCAATTTGCAAACCTATCAAACTGACTTATTTAGTCAAATGAGTTCAATCAAAAACTAACTTGAACTTGTTTAGGTTCTGTAAATCAGATGTTAGAATACTTTAATTATTGTATAGTTTGTAGTTTCTGTAAATTACTTGTACTTTTCTATATAACTAGGTGATAATATATATATACTATGTGTTTAATTTTTAATTTTTCAAAATTTACATTTTTTTTTAAATATTTTGTTAGTTTTTTTAACTTGCAAATTCAAATCGAGTGTTTGCTTAAATATGCATACTATTATTATTATAAAGTAGTAGCGTACTTCTGTCATCAAACATTCATATAATTTATGTAACATACAAAAATATGGCATATAATTCATATTTGACGTTGACAAAGTTAAAATTATTCCCATTTTGATTATTACAAGTAACATTACACAATTAGAAGTAATTATCAATTGTCGACAAGAGTAGAATTGTTGTTCAGGGTTATTGTTAGTCGAACAGGTTTTTATTGCGACTAATCTTTCACATTTATACAACACCATTGTCAATTGAATTCTTAGGGCTTGAAGATGAAAGCGGATGAATGTGTTTATGAGTGAAAATAGATGAAGAAAAAAGGCTTTTAAATGTGTTTTTATTGTATTTAGAATCGACCAAATTACCCTCATGTATTTAGCACGTGATGGGGTAATGTTGGACCAAAAGAACCAATGAGCCGATTTAGCACGTGATGGGGTAATGTTGGACCAAAAGAACCAATGAGCCGGATTAGAAAAACCTTTAAGTCCCACAGACATCACAACAACTACTGAAGACCACAACAGCTGAAGACAACAGCTGATTACAAAGTCTGAACACGAGTACTGAAGACAAAGTCTGAAGACACAAGTGTGAAGACAAAGTCTGAAGACACAAGTGCTGAAGACAAAGTCTGAAGACACAAGTGCTGAAGACAAAGTCTGAAGACACAAGTGCTGAAGACAAGGTCGAAGACACAAGTGCTGAAGACAAAGTCTGAAGACCCAAGTGCTGAAGACAAAGTCTGAAGACACAAGTGCTGAAGACAAAGTCTGAAGACACAAGTGCTGAAGACAAAGTCTGAAGATACCAGTGTTGAAGACCAAAGTATCAGACGTTGTCACAACAGCTGAAGAGGTCTTCTTCAGTAGTTGTGATGGTTTACCTTCAGTAGTTTCTTTGTTTTCAGTATTGTAAAACACTGAAGAGTATGTTCTCAGTTGTTATGTTTCAGTAGTTTCTTTTCAGTAGTTGTAATAATAGTTAACACTTAGTATTTTGTAAGAAGATGTCAGCTGTTGACATCTTCAGTATTTGTTAACTCTCAGTAGTTTGTGATAAATTCTGTTAGATGTCACTATCAAGTGACATCAGCAGACGTCACATCTCTTATATAAGAGGTGTCGACCTAATTGTAATTGTGACATTCCGTACCACGAAAGCGAATATTGCAATGAAATATATCTGCAGATTCTCCCTATCTATAACCGTTTTGTTCTTACATTGATATCTTTTTGTTCTTGTGAATTAGCTAATTCATTGTTAGAATTCCGCTGCTATACTCTCTAATCAATCAAACTAGATCACTGATCCTAACAAGTGGTATCAGAGCAGGTTAATCATTGATTGATCTAACAATTGATCATTGAAACTGCTAATTGATATCTATGTTTGATTGAATTAGCATTTTGCAAGAACTGGTTATAGATTATTGAATTTCTGACGCTTTCGTTCATTTATTTTGAGATCTCTCTTGGTTCAATGGTTGTTTGGTTTTTGTTCTAAATCTGTTATAGCTTAATTGAATTTGATTGAATCTGAGATGACTACTCCTTCTAATGATCCTCACAATACCGGTTCCTCACCAGCCCCCGATGCTGTTAGGACCGAGTATAACATATGGCAGCGAAGAATGCTTCTCACCTGTCTGTTAACAGTTCAGGTTGTTGGACATCTATGGTACATGGACCACATAAGCCTATGGTGAACAATCCGGAACCCATCAAATGTTCCGAAGAAGAAGGACAATACTCTGATGAAGATCAGAAACTGTTTGAGATTGATGCTAAAGCCCATGGAATTCTGGCCATGGCACTGCCTAATGAATCTATTCAGGGCTTATGTATCATGAAACTGCTCATGATCTCTGGATGCCCTGAGGAACAATTCGGTGGCACAGATGAGGTCTTAGCAAACAACAGAGAAATCCTTGCCCAACAATATGAGCATTCTCTCATAGAAAGGGTGAGACACGGACTCAACAGTTTTGAGCGTTTTTCCCGCTTGATCTCTGAGCTGAAAATGGTGAAACTGAATACACCAACAGCCAGATGAATAACAGGTTCCTCCGATCACTACCTGAGAGATGGGACACATACACTATTGTCCTACGCTCCAGTGCAAATCTGGATAGCCTATCCTCACCTAACTTCATAGAAACTGCTTACATTCGAAAGGAGATAGAGCAGAAAAGGAAACTGTCCTCATCAGGAAAGCTCACTGATGATTTTGTACCAGGGAATACTGCCTTGGTTGGTCATGAGTCAGAATATGCTGCATCTGAAAGCAATTATGATGAGCATATTGATTTCTCTTCAAATAGTTCTGATCATGCATTGTTGGTATTAGAGTCATTCTGGCAGTAATAGTGACAATCTATGCTTCATCATGGATGATTTGAAAGGAAAGATGTTGATGATCTAGAAGAGATGGATATTCTGAGCCAAATGACATTGATTAATATCAGATCTCAGAAGTTCTATAAGAGAACTGGCAGGAACTTTCCTGGACTCTCTGGCAAAACAAAGTTGGTTTTGACAAGAGTAAGTTGAGGTGTCACAAATGCCAAAGGCTGGGACACTTTGCAAGAGAGTGTAGATCAACTGGATCTAACTCTTCTGCACCCTTTGTGACTTTTCCTAGTACTAGTCCACAAAACAGAGGGCAACATTCTGCTGGTTCTGGTCATCATTCACATCCTAGGTCTCCTGCATACTTTGTCCCCCAGGGTCCATTGTCATATCCTTATCCCTGCTATATATGCCTCAACCAAATCCTATTCAAGCTCCAATTGCACAACAACCATAAGCATTGCCTGAACCACAACCTTCCCAATCTCATCAACAAACTCAACCTAAACAACACAGCTTCTTCACCTCAGGTTTGTTGACTGGAGCATTTACCAGATGATTTGTCTGTCATGAACAACTGTTCACTAGTGCTGGTCAACATGGTGGTGACAGTCCCTTTGGAAATCTAGCTCTTATGGCTTTGGATTCTGCGGATACTTCAACTACTAATGCCTCTACACCAAAGGTATCACAGGTATCCTCTGAGGCAAAAGCCAAATTATGTTCTGAAACATGCATAGCAGCATTTGCATCTATTAGAGAAGCAAATGTAGCTTTGATTAACAAGAACATTGAGCTAGAACAAACAAATTCCAAAAGAAAAGCTGAATTTGAGTCTGTGCTTAATGAAAAGAATGATGAGATTTACAAACTTAAATGCCAAATCACAGATTATAAGGCTAGGGAAGAGGTACTTCTAGAGAAGTACAAAGATCTCAAAGAAACCCTTGCAGTCAACCAGTGAGTGTGATCGATGGGTACAATCATGCAAAGTTTTTGAAATGCTTCTTAGTAAGCAATCTGCTTCCAATGTGAAGTTTGGCATTGGTTACAATCACACTGCTCCACCTACAGATTTTACTCCCAGAGCAGATAGAATCTGATGGTGAAGCAATAACCAATCCATTTCATCATGTGATCTACTTTCTGATATAGCATCATCAGAAGTAGAAGTCAGCACTAAGCCCTCTCAGAACCTATCAGCTGATGTTGATGGTTCCACTGCTGACACTCACATGATCAAAGAGTTGATAAACTCAGGAGTTAATTCTGAAAGTCCTGAAAGGACTGGAGAGCAAGATTTAACACCTGAAGTTCAAACTCCAACTACTGTCAGTACTGAAAAGAAGAAAACTGTCAGTAGAAGAGTTTGAAGACTACTAAAGGAAGTCAAGAAAGCAAACAATGCTTTCAAAGCACTGAAGAGCAAGTCTTCAGTAGTTTCATCCTCTTTAGTTGATGATCAACATAAGATGAAGAAGAAACCATGTGAAGTATGTGGGTTGTTCAATCATCTTACAGATGATTGCTGGTACAAAAGAGGATCCAAACTCAAACATAAAGAGGAAATTAAAGAGAAAATGTTTAAAATGAAAACTGAGTTTGAAACCATATTTGTATCAGCAACATCAAATCCTGTAACCCTTAAGTCCATAAAGAATCAAAAAGGAAGGGGTTAAACAGGTAACAGCTGAGATTGCTCAAAAGAAGAAGGTGCAACATAGGAACTTATCAAACTCCAATGGCAATGTGTCTGATGAGCTGAAAGCTTTATCACAAAATCAGACACAGCTGATTATGATGGTTCAACATCTATTGGGAAGAGTTAACAATTAGATGTTCCTATGTTGAAACCACAGAAAAGGAGGTCCAAGCCAAAGGATTCCTCTTCTTCACCATCTTCTTCCTCTCAGGCTGTTGGTTTCCATCAAACCTGTTAGTTTACCATCTGGTGATGAGAACAGGCCCAAAACAAAAAGGTTTGGGTCTCCAAAACTAACTGATTGTTTCATAATTGCAGGGTTCTTCAACATGCCAAAGTAGCATCTGGTATGTAGACAGTGGGGGATCTATGCACATGACTGGGAACAGCTCTCTTCTTCATGACTACTCTCAAGAAAGAAGGGTTTGTTTCTTTTGGCAATGATGCTAGGGGTTACATCATTGGAAAAGGCTTTGTCTCCAATGGAGAAATAAAGTTTGATGATGTTAATCATGTGAAAATCTCAAGTACACTCTTGAGTGTCAGTCAAATGTGTGATAAAGGCCATGTTGCTCTATTCACCATCAGAATTGTAGGATTCTGTCATCCAAAGTTTTGCATTGATTGATAAGGTGTTGGATGACCACACTCTCCTGAGAGCCAACAGACAGGAAGAGTGTATGCCTTAGATCTTTCCAGAAAATAGATCTCAGAGGCAATCCTTGCCTATTTTCCAAAGCCTCTTCTCAAGAATCTAAAATGTGGCACAGAAGGTTGGGTCATGTTAATTTCAACAATATGAATCAGCTGATCCACATAGTTTAGTCAGAGGCTTACCAATAAAGGAGTTCCACTGTGATGAAACCTGCACTGCTTGTTTAAAAGGAAAACAACACAAAGTCTCATTCCCTCCTATTGAAGAGCTAAGTCCACTGCCTGCTTGCAATTACTGCATATGGATCTATTTGGTCCTGTGAGAGTGATGAGCATGGCAAAGAAGAAATACTGTCTGGTAATTGTGGATGATTACTCCAGATTTGTATGGACTTTCTTTCTACATTCAAAGGATGAGGTTGCTCAAAGATTATTCACTTTGTGTTGTATGTTGAGAAGCAGTATTCCCTTCCAGTCAAGTGTATTAGAGTGACAATGGAACTGAATTCAGAAACCATACACTTGATGACTTCTATCTATCTTTCAAAGGGAATCAAAAGGCAGTTTAGCATACCACGGACTCCAGAACAAAATGAGTAGTGGAGAGGAAGAACAGACCCTAATTGAAGTTGCAAGGTCCATGTTGGTTGACTCTGGTTTGCCACTGACCTTTTAGGCTGAAGCTGTTAACACTGCTTGCTATGTGCAGAATAGAGCCTTAGTAAATCAAGGTTGATGAAGACTCCATATGAAGTTCTCCATCACTTGGCTCCTCTAATTTCATTTTTCAAAGCATTTGGGTGTCCCTGTTTTATTCTCAACACAAAGATCAACTCCAAAATTTTGATCCTAAGTTGATGCAGGGTATTTTGTTGGTTATTCATCTACTTGCAAGGCATACAGAGTCTTCAACTGCAGAACAAAGATAGTTGAAGAGACTTTGCATGTGAAGTTTAATGAATCTCCTATGGACAAGATTCCACAAAACCCTGTGGAGTTGTTTGATTTGGACATACTGCATATTTCCTTATCAACCTCCAGCTGTTGCAGATCATGTGGATAAATCATCTTCTGCAGCATGTCTTCCACCTGGTGGTATTGATGATGATGATGATAATATCAATACTCACCTATTCAAGTTTAGTGACCAACTGCCTGTGTCTGCTAAATTTGATGTTCCTGTAGCTTCAGTAGTTCCATCCACAACAAATGCTGATGATCTCTGATTCCTCTACATCTTTTGGGTTACCATCTAATTCTTGGTTTCAAGAGTCTGCATCAACATCTGTTGCTGCTGAAGGTCCTACAAACACTTGCACAGATCTCATGTTTATCAAGAACTGAAGAATCACCCAATGTCTCAGATTATTGGTGATATCAATGTTGGTGTTTCAACAAGAATCAATTGTCTAACTTCTGCTTCTATGCTCTCTTCATCAGTCAGCTAGAGCCAAAGAACTACCATGTTGCTTTGAGAGACAATGGATGGGTTGAAGCCATGCGCTTGAGCTACTTCAGTTCAAGAAACAGCAAGTGTGGGAACTGGTTCCTCTTCCCCCAGGTAAGTGTGCAATAGGCACTAAATGGGTGGTTTAGGAATAAAACTGATGAAAATGGGCTTATTGTTAAGACAAGGCTAGATTGGTTGTACAGGGGTTTTCACAAGAAGAAGGTATTGACTATGATGAAACCTTTGCCCCTGTAGCCAGACTAGAGGCAATCAGATTGTTTTTAGCCTATGCTGCATTCCACAATCTTAAAGTTTTTCAAATGGATGTCAAAAGTGCATTTCTATATGGTAAAATAAAGGAAGAAGTTTATGTGTGTCAACCACCAGGTTTTGAGGATAATAAACATCCTGAATGGGTGTATAAACTTGATAAGGCTCTTTATGGGTTGAAACAAGCTCCTAGAGCCTGGTATGAGACACTTTCCACTTTTCTTCTTAAGAATAATTTCACTAGAGGCTCCATTGATAAAACTTTGTTTATTAAGAAGGTGGATCAACATAAGCTCCTTGTTCAGATTTATGTTGATGATATCATTTTTGCATCCTCTGATCCCAGTTGTGTGATGATTTTACAATATTAATGAAAAGAGGTTTGAAATGAGTGCAATGGGAGAATTACAGTTCTTTCTAGGCTTGCAAATTAAACAAAAAGCTGATGGAACCTTTATTCATCAGTCCAAATATACAAAAGATCTTTTGAATAAGTTTGATTTACAAAACTGTAAGCCCTGTTCTACTCCCATGTGCAACACCACACAACTGGATGCAGATCAGAAAGGTAAAGCTGTTGATGAAACACTTTACAGATGTATGATTGGGTCCTTGATGTATTTAACAGCTTCTAGACCAGATATTATGTTTGCTACATGTGTTTGTGCTAGATTTCAGGCTGCTCCTAAAGAGTCTCATTTGATTGCAGTCAAGAGAATCTTTAGATATTTGCAAGGTACACAATCTCTAGGTTTATGGTATTCCACTGGACACTCTTGCAAATTAGTTGCTTTTTCAGATAGTGACTATGCAGGGTGCAAGTTAACTAGAAAGTCAACTTCTGGTGGTTGTCAATTCCTAGGCAACTGTTTGATTTCTTGGCAGAGTAAGAAACAAACATCTGTTGCTACATCAACTGCTGAAGCCGAGTACATTGCTGCTGCTAGTTGCACTTCTCAGGTATTCTGGCTTCAAAACCAACTTCTGGATTATGGCATTACAGAGACTAAGACTCCATTATTAATGGATAGTGCTTCAGCTCTGTGTATTGTCAAAAATCCAGTCCAGCACTCTAGGACCAAACATATAGAGATCAGACATCACTTTATTCGGGATTGTTTTGAAAAAGGTCTGATTGATCCTAAGTTTGTGCCTAGTGCTGATGAGCTTGCAGATATGTTTACTAAGCCTTTGGATAGTTCTACTTTCCAAAACCTTGTGTTAAGGCTTGGTATGCTGCAGCAAGAATAAGTGACAACTACTGATGATTTCAGTAATAATACTGTGATCATTGGTAACCATGTCACATATAAGTACTGATGAGTTCTTTCACCTTCAGTAGTTTTTATAACTAATGACGGCTAAATGCCTCACAAGTACTGAAGTACTTTATCTGTTCTAAACCACTGATGTAGTTACAACTACAGATGTATTACAACTACTGAAATCAGTACAAACAGATAAGTACTGACGTCCTATGAAACACCTGAAAAGCAGATGCAAAGTCTGATGAGTAAGTGTTGAGGACATATGAAACAGCTGAAAGGCTATGAATTGACGAAAACTACTGAAGAGAACTTTCTCTTCAGTTGTTTCTACAACTGCTGTTTCATCCTAAACAACTGATGACAAAACCATGTCTTCAGTAGTTTCACAACTACTGAAGACTAACACCAAGTCTTCAGCTGTTTACAACAACTGCTGACAAAACCAATGTCTTCAGTATTTTCACAACTACTGATGACTGATACCAAGTCTTCAGTTGTTTCATCATCTGAAGTCAAAACCATGGTCTTCAGTAGTTTTCTAACTGCTGATGCCTAAAACCACGACTTCAGCTGTTTCAACGTCTGAAAGGGTATACCATGTCAACAGTTGTTTAAAACTACTACTGATGACTAACACCAACCCTTCAGTCGTTTTCTAACCCGTACCCTATAAATATCCCTGACCTAATCCTTCAGAGCCTCATCTTCTTCAAACCTAACGTTCATCTCTCCAAAACTTCTCTCTCATTAATGGCGTCCATGCAGCTCAAACCGCGACACAACTGTGTAGCTTACCTCACCAAATCGCCATTCTGGGCTAAGTTCGATAATGCTATTGATCTTATGGTCCAGTCACCCTACAAAACGGCCTTTCTTCTCAATCCAATCCTTCATGCCAAATCCCTTAACCAGTTTTGGATGAACGTCATCCTTACCACTGGGGAGAACAACACAGCGTCTCTCCGGTCAGTCATCAACAACCACGAAGTGGTCATCACTCCCGATATACTTCGTCAAACTCTACACCTGGATGATGCCACTTCTCCTGCTGGATATCCAAAGGGCACAACTGATTTATCCTTTGCCCACCATGGATATCAGGGAAACCTTAGTGCCTCCACCATACTGAAGAAACATTTCCATGATGCTGAACGTCTCATATTTCACATGGTAAATGTCTGTTTGGCTCCTAAGACTTCTTCTTGGGATCAAATGTCTACAAGGTGGCAGCAGGTAATGTACTCCATCCTTGAGCAACAACCTTTAAATTTTTCGGAACTACTATTTTTAGAGCTTAAGGATATGGCTCAAAAACAAACTGCTAACCGTTGGATATTATATCCGCGGTTCATAATGGCCATAATTGCAAACCAGCTTCAAGCTGAGGGACTTGTTGGCCTGGAGTCCCTGCTATGGCTGTTTTGCCTGAAGTATACTCCCGGCACAACTCTGACCAATCACTCAAAATGGCTGCCAAGCTGCGCAAACCCACGCAGCTAGAACCCACAGCCACCACCTCCAAATCAAAAGTCCCCACCAAACCCCCTAAAAAAAACCAAAAAGGCTACTCAGGGAAATGAGTCCCCTGAGGATGCCCCTGCAACAAACGCAGGCTATATTCACTGGTTATAACCCCCTAGTGGATATAAGGACTCTCCCAGCCACAGCCGCTCAGGATTCCTCTCAAAAGGAGCCTGCAGCAACCTCAGAAGGGGTACCCACCAATCTGGGATCTTCCTCATTTGAGGAGATTGCCATTGAAGAGCACCATCTCCCCAGGTGCAGACTGCTTTTACCCCATCTCCCCATGCAACCGCCCCCTAAAGTCCTACATTACTTATTGCACAAGTGCTGACTCAGTTGCACTCCTCACCCCCTCCCCAGATACCAATTACTACTGGGAACACTTCTACCATTGAGGGGGAGGACCAAAGTGCAGCTGAGAACCCACAACATAGGGGTTACAATGTTCCTTCTCCTAGTGTAGCAATGGAGATTGGAACTTCTGGTGAGGCTGCCACTTTTCCTGCGTCAGCATATGATCAGGTTGTAGTTGGTACCATTACTAAGACCTTACCAGAGGCAACTGCTGATGACGGACACAGTCCTGAGGCAGAAGTCCCCAGTTCCAAGACAAAGGGGCACATGCTACACCTGAGCTACACTCAGTGCATGTTCATCCTGATCCTATCAGGAGGTCAGGTGATTCAGTATCTACTGATGATGACCTGGGCTTCTTTTACGATGTAATCGCCCAAAACACCATCCTGGAAGAGGAGGTGAGCAGACTCAAAGCTGCTTGCCAAAACTTCTAAGGAACAAAGACCATCTGCCTCTACCACCTCACAAATGGCACCTTCATCTGAAGGTCTCCCAAACACTGAGCCACTCCCAACAACTAAGCCACCTGCCTCTGCTTCTGGCACTATTTCACAGGAACAGAACCCTCCTGAGCAAATAGTTGCTATCCTTCAAAATTCCCTCCCCTCATCACACCCATAATCACTGACATCGTGATCAAAGCCATTGATGAGAGGCTTTCCTCAGTATACACCCATTGATAGAGGAGGTTGTGGGCAAACACCTTTCTGGCAATCAACCCCTTGCAACCAATGCAACCAAAAAAGGGGAGATTAAGTCAGTGAAAGGAAAAAAGAAGAGGAGTACAGAGGAGAAAGAAAAGGAAAAGAAAAGAGAAAGAAACAGAAGGGAGAGTAGTGGAAAAGGAGTTGGAGTTGAATGTGGAGACTGATAAAGAGAAGGAAAAAGAGAAAGCCTTGGAGCTACTGATAAAAGAGGCTGATGCCGAACACAGCAGATCAATGGACAACATCATTGATCAGCTGTTTAGGCAAGGCCATGACACCGATAAACTTGACTCTGAGATTCGACGATTAGAGATTGAAGAAATCCAGAATAGATGGGCAAGTTATGAAGTGTTAGAAAGAGAAAGGCTTGAGATCATGATTAGATTTATTGCAAAATATCTGGGAAGATCAATGATCGAAATCAAAGCTTGGTCCAGGGACAGTATCTTGGCAATCACCACCAAGATCTGTTCATCTGAAGCATATACTAAGGGACTTGTTATTGAAGCTTTGAATGAAGCAGGAGCAGGAGCAGGACTGAGCTAGCCAAATACTCAAAAGCACACTCACCTCCAAAATGCTAACTCAGCCTGTCAACATTCCCTCTCCAAAACAACCACAACCACAACCCACAAAACCAACTCCTTACCATCTAAACCAACAGCCTGATGCACCTAAGAAGAAGAAGAGAAGGTGTTGAGGCTAGAAAAGAAGAAGAGGATGATGTGGAAGAAGATAGGTTGCCTCTGTCTGCAGTTCTAACATTGGCGAAAGCCAAACCCATGCCCATCACTCCCACCTCACAGATGGAAGCTGTGCAGTAAAGATTGAAGAAGAGCAGCAGCAAAAGCTTCATGATGATGAAATGCTGAAAAGCATTGACAAATATTATGCTGCTTCATCATCAATTATTAGTATGAAGAAAGAAGCTCTGAGGTTGTACACCCTTTCCAACACATTTCAATATCAAAAGGAAAAGGTGAGAGTATGGCCTGATCCTAGGGTGGCTCACAGGATTGTAAAGAAAGATATTCCTTCGAGATACAAGGGCCAAGTCAAAATGATCGTAGATGAAGAGATCACAGTGGTCCTTGTAGTATCACCCTGGAGATTGTAGAAGACTTCAAGAAGGCCTATGAGACTAAACAACCACCCCAAAAGATGTTAGAGAACAGAATTATTAAAAGGGGTTAGTCTACAAGGCTTGAGAACTTCAAACAAAATGAGCTCAGTCTGTTACTGAAGGGACTCATCCTGATGAGTTTGCATACCGACAGATTACAACAGTTGAGCTCAAAAATGGTAAACAGGCCAAGTACATCTCAGAGCTGTATGGGCGAGAAGGATTGTTTGATGGTGAAGCCGAGAACCTGACCATGGAAGAACAAATTATGTTTCTCAGAGCATACACCAGAGAATCCTACAGGCTTATACATGGGAAGTGAGTCTCATGATGGGGGAACAGCTCAGTGTCCAATTCCCCAATACAGAGCTCCCATCCATACATTTCCAACCAAATCTTCAGAGACTCATTTCCAGGCCAGTGCTTATATGGGTCATCTTCTCAACTGATCAAGAAGGAAAAAGACCAACCATTCTACCAACAATAAGTGGGACCTCAATAAAGTTAAAGGTTTTGGCTGCATTGGTTCAGGGGGAGTTTGTTGGACCAAAAGAACCAATGACCGGATCAGAAAAACCTTTAAGTCCCACAGACATCACAACAACTACTGAAGACCACAACAGCTGAAGACAACAGCTGAAGACAACAGCTGATTACAAAGTCTGAACACAAGTCTGAAGACAAAGTCTGAAGACACAATGCTGAAGACAAAGTCTGAAGACACAAGTGCTGAAGACAAAGTCTGAAGACACAAGTGCTGAAGACAAAGTCTGAAGACACAGTGCTGAAGACAAAGTCTGAAGACACAAGTGCTGAAGACAAAGTCTGAAGACACAAGTGCTGAAGACAAAGTCTGAAGACACAAGTGCTGAAGACAAAGTCTGAAGACACAAGTGCTGAAGACAAAGTCTGAAGACACAAGTGCTGAAGACAAAGTCTGAAGACACAGTGCTGAAGACAAAGTCTGAAGATACAAGTGCTGAAGACCAAAGTATCAGACGTTGTCACAACAGCTGAAGAGGTCTTCTTCAGTAGTTGTGATGGTTTACCTTTCAGTAGTTTCTTTGTTTCAGTATTTGTAAAACAACTGAAGAGTATGTTCTTCAGTTGTTATTGTTTCAGTAGTTTCTTTTCAGTAGTTGTAATAATAGTTAACACTTAGTATTTTTGTAAGAAGATGTCAGCTGTTTGACATCTTCAGTAGTTGTGTTAACTATCAGTAGTTTGTGATAAATTCTATTAGATGTCACTATCAAGTGACATCAGCAGACGTCACATCTCTTATATAAGAGGTGTCGACCTAATTGTAATTGTGACATTCCGTTACCACGAAAGCGAATATTGAATGAAATATATCTGCAAAATTCTCCCTATCTATAACCGTTTTTGTTCTTACACTGAATATCTTTTTGTTCTTGTGAATTAGCTAATTCATTGTTAGAATTCCGCTGCTATACTCTCTAATCAATCAAACGTAGATCACTCATCCTAACAGGTAATCCGTCAAAAAAAACTGGTGTAAGGCTTAATACCCAAAGGTGTTATAATTAAAATAACCACAACTTCAAACTTGTTATTTAGAAAAGTTAGTACTTTGGGTAAAAAGCAATGACCATTTGTGTAATTAACTCTTATTAGTTGTTGTTGTTATCAGTATCATCATTATTATAACTTGTATAATATTCGTTAGATTATTATGTAATATCAAGTTATTGTGTAATATTGTCAGATTATTATGTCTAATGTTGAACATTGTATTTTGTATTGTGTTTCTTTTTAATCGATGATTTTCAAACAAACAAACATATATAAACAAACATAAATGAACGCTCACGAAGGTAAATGATCGAACAAAACACGTGTACATGTTCATTTATTAATTAAATGAATAAAATATTTTGCTCATATTTATTTATTTAGTTAAATGAGCGTATATATATAAACAAAAGTACTGTTGAATAGTTCATGAACAGTTATGAAGGTTCGGTTCATTTACACGCCTACATTATGCTAGAAGTTCGTTGAGCTATAGTTCAACATTTTGCATAGACAATGTATCCAGAATCGGACATATAAGATATGGCGCTTTCACTTATTAACTTAAGAGTGGATCGATTTGGGTAATAGGCAGGTAAGTTGTTCTAACAAATTTCACCAACCAAACGTTCTGCCATTAAGACTGTAGTTCTAAGGGAGCATGAGCTGTGGGAAGATTTTTAAGCTTCAACATGACAAATTTGTTGACCAATTAGTAGACTTTGACCAAGAGTATACTCGTGTCTGAAGAAATTACAACCACTGGTATCGGGTAGCTGCCAATTATAATCTTCAACTTGATATAATTTATGGTAAGGTGGGACTAGTTGTAAATTGATTAATGAATTCTCACATATTAAAATTATGTCATCAAATTGAATATAAATCCACTAATTCTAATATGAGTACTACTTTAACAACACTTATGGTCAACTCTTGCAAACATATTAGAGATGCTTAAAAAACCAGGTTGGAACCAGACCCGTACCCGGGTACGGGTAGGACCCGATGGGGATGTACCCTGTTTGGACTCGAAAAACCCGTAGGGTTGAAACCAGTTTTAGATATATGATTTTTTCCCGAACCCGACCAAGTTGAACCCCGGTTGAATCCGATTATTACCGTTTATTGGATTTTTTTTAAAGTTCTTTTTAACAACTATATAGTCGTTTTTGACCCTTTTTTGTATTTTAGCCCGATAAGTTAGTATAAATTGGTTTTGGTTGATATGGTTGAGTACCCAAGCCTCAAATGCAAAAACAAATGCCAAAAATACTCTCGTCTACACTTTCACTCTCTCGTTTTACACTTTCATTCGTTTGATATGGTTCACTCACAATCTTCTTTTGGTCAAGGTTCGTCCATCGCTCCAACCTTCGTTCGTGTTCTTGCACACAATCATAACATGGATGTTTGGTGCAATTAGGATATGGTTGACTAGAGGGACTTAACTAGTGACGTTTGGTTGGCTTCACACGGTTTAACTGAATCATACCTTTGCGTCAGTACTCATTAGGTAGATCTTAATTCATGTAAATGATAAAACATACAATTACATTTGATCATGTTCCATATCTGCATGCCAGAGAGTTTTTGTTTCACCTTTTGGATAATGTAATAACTACTTTTAATTTACATAATAATTTTTTTTCAATTGCATTGGATAACGCCTCCAACAATAAAAACCAAGGTTGAAAAATTAAAATTAAAATATTTTCCGATTGCCAATGGCGATTTTTTTCATACTCGTTATGTTGCACATATTATTAATTTAGTAGTGCAATACGGGCTAGCCGTGAAATTTATTGATAAATTTATTAAAGCTTTTCAATTTATGTTACATGACAATTTAAAAAAGTTGAAAAAATATCAACATTATAAACAACTTTGTAAGGATACGAAATCAATATTTTTAGATCCTAATTGGATGAAATTCGATTTGTCACATGTTTGATTATGCTTTAAAATAAAAAAAGACTTTAAAAACTTTTCATAATAGTTTCTTGGATAATGGTAAAGCCAACCTATTTCCGGATGTGGATTGTAACAATGTTTAGCATCTATCCATTGTTTAAAAACTCAACTACAAAATATCATAATTTTATTATCTCACTAGTTATTTGGTGCTTTTAGAATTAAATTTATGGGTTTTGAATTTCAAAAAATTTCAAAATAAAAAGCATATGTTTACACAAATAATAAAACCAATGAAAGAAAAGTTTAAAAAATATTTTAAGTAATTACCATCTATTTTTACTTGTATCGCCGCTTTAAATCCGTTTTAAAAATGTTGTGTGGGTTGAATGTTTGATAGACGAGATAAATAATAATTTAGATATGCATGACAAAAATCCTAATTTTTCAACGAGGCAAAAGAAAATTTTAATGAAAGGTTTAAAAACAATTTATAATTTTTATTTAAATAGATATGAGCATAACATGAACATAACCATGCCAAGGGAATCAACCTCAAGTGCTAATGCCTTAATTAAAGACGCAGTTTTGACAATGTTGAATGTTGTTCGGGATGTGACGGCTAAATGACAAATGGGTAACACCCCAAAAAGCAAGCTCGACAGATATAGTGGAATAGATTTTATTTCCACTATGAATACAAAAGATTGTCATGCATTCGATATTTAGGCTTGGTGAAAAGAAAAGGAATCGTAATTTCCGATTCTTTCCGCTATAGCCCGTGATTTACTAAGCGTCAAAGCTTCTATGATAGCTTTGAAATAAACTTTTTCTTTTAGTGGCAGGGTAATATTATTACGGAGAACAAAACTAACTCCGAAGTTGTAGAGATGTGCATTTGTCTAGAGAAGCACTTAGACGCCATAGATCGTATACAAGACCAAAAAAGGCTCATAAACGAAATTGTAACGAAATTGTACCGGAAGAAAAAGTACATGATGAAGAGATAGAAGAAAGGTTATTTTCTAGCATATCCGATGAATATTAGCTTTTGATAAATTTTCTCGTAGAAATAAACATTAGATGATAGCTTAAATAATTTTTTTTGTTATTTATCATTGATTCATTTATGATTTTTTTTAATAAATAAATGATGAATTTTATGTTTCCTTAATATTATTATTGAAATACATACACAAAATTTATTCAATATGCACAAAAGGAATAAATGGTGATGTTTAAGTTTGTTCAAAAGTAATAAACGATGCACACACAAAGAACGAAAAACACCCGGTATTAGTCCCGATCCAAACCCGACCTTACCCTAACCGGGTATATCTGTAGAGTTTTCAAGACGGTGAACCCAACCCGGGTTCGTACCCGGATCACCTTTACTGAGGTACAAAAAACCCGATTGGATCTAACCCGGATTGTACCGGGTTACGGGTATGGTCCAAAACCCATTTTGCCCGTATTTAAAACATATTAGTCTCCCTTCAAGTAAGCTTACTACTTGCAAAAAAAATATGATCATGATAAATTATTATTAATTAAAATGTAAGAGGTATGTGTTGGTTTATACCATATGTGGTGTTACGGTTGAAAGCTATTACAAACAAGGTATAAAACTATAAATCTGGTTAATTACCTCGATTTGATATGTAAATCGTGTTTATGTCAATGCTACTAGCTTATATACTGTATCTTTATATTGGGTTGTACTGGACAAAAAATGTTGTTTCATGTTTCTTAATCTTATTTTTCTGAGTAGAGGTTTAATTTATACAAGTAATCAAATGAAACATAACCTAAACTGACCCGTTTCTTGTGTTTTCCTTGTTTACTTTTTGTTATTTACATTCATATATGTAATTAATTATAATATTATTAAACTCTCAAGTTAGTTTTCAAAACACTATATCATAACTTAAAAAACATGGCTCCAAGTTTATGTAAACCTCGCTACTTCGCTACTAAATATCTAGATATCAATGATGGAACAATCAAAAACTATGAACTGATACAAGTTGTCACCTAAAACAAGGCTTAGTGATGGTTTTAAATTCAACATAATATAAAAAATTTCACTTCAAAATATCAATCTTCAACTGTAAATTTTTAAAAGTAAAGTTCATAATGATACAGACATGAGTTTATGAATGGATAATGGAGCTGATTCAACTAGGATGATGAAATTGCACCAAGAGCATTAACCACGACTAGAGCACCGGAGTTATCTTTTACCTTATCAGGATTTTCCATAGCATCAACAATTGCTAAAAGCGCGACCACACATGCATAGTCCATGTTAGGTTGAATTGTCACCATGAATTTTTTATTCGCATACTCCGTCGCTTGTGGTTTATGTATCTACAAGGTCAATAAGTCACATTAGTTACGTTCAGTATGAATTCTTATGCAATGAAATTTTCCTTAGCATATTTCAATCAAACTGTTGGTAATTAATTATAGTGTTATTATATTATTGTATACAACTAGTATACACTTATTACCAAAAAGAAATTCAAGTAAACATAGTTACAAGTTAGAAGATGTGCAAGCACGTTGGAGATTAATATATGTTCTGGTACTGACGAGCCAAATGAGTTCAAGAGGACACCACCCCCGGAGGTTTGGTAGCAAATATCAATTGAAAATGATCTATTAGTTTGAAATAGGGGACCATGTAATCAACAACAGTAACTAAGTATTTTATAGGAAGTAGTGTGAAGGCTACCGACCAACTAAAAGAAGTGATATTAACCAAGTTAATACTAATAGAAACAAATCAGCAGCGGTAACCAAGTTACTACCCATAAAAACAAATCATCAACACTGTACAAGTTATTAGATGTTATTAGATGAAACAAAATTAATCTAGGTTACTATTCAAATGGTAACTAAAGTACTCTCAACAAAAACAATTACCAGAATTAACCGCCAACTATTATCACCATGAAAATAACACTTACACAATGTGCCATTTCAACAAACTATTTTGATGTTTCATACCTATAAAATAAAATTTTTTGGTCTATTTGGGGTATAATTTTCTTAATCACAAACACATTCTCGTCCTTGGTTTTTTGGGAATTATTCGATTAAGATTTCAATGCCCATCAAAATACTTCAATTTGACAGGTTTGCATGATTTAGATTATTCAGGATTTACAATAATTACGCAAGTTATATTTATAATTATGCAATTTATAAAATAATTACGCAAAATATTTTGATAATTACGAAGTAAATAATCATGTAATTTATACACACAACAAATATACGTTTACTTTTTAAATATTGTTTTTGTTTTTAAAAAAGTATAACGATACTATACTTATATTAAAGAGAATAAAATGCTTATTTTTATGGTGTATTTTTAAAAAAATAATGTTATATAAAAAATTATATGTTTTTGAAAAAAATGGGGGTAATTGTAAAAAGTCAACCATTGTAGACTATTTCTACCTATACCCCTCCAAGCATATTTCCTTTCGTGATTATTCGATCTTTCTAAATCGTTAATCTTTTAGATCAATGGTCATCATTGCTTCGCACCCTTCGCACAAATTATATATAGCCTTTGTACCGTAAATTATATATATATATATATATATATATATATATATATGTATGTATGTATATGTATATGTATGTATATGTATATATATATATATTTATATATATGTGTATATATATATATATATGTATATATGTATATATATGTATATATATACTAGATGAGTGTACGCGCGATGCGGCGGGCCGCAATGTGATGAAACTTTACATTCGCCACACGTTTTTTGTATTTTGTTATTCTTGTAAAATTTTAGAAAAATCTAATATTTTAAGCACAAACGCGTACTAAAATAATGAAAATTAAAAGGTTTATACGGTTCCTAAAGTTATTAAAATAATGCAAAATTTTAAGGTTTATATGATTCCTAAAATAATGCAAATTTAAAATATCAAATACTTCATATTTGTTAAACTTTTATGTAAGTGTTAGTAAGTTTAGAGTTATTATGTAACTAACTGTAAGGGGATAATCCATAAATAATAATATAATTACTATTTTACCCTTAAAATGATTGTACACTATGCATTAAGTAAAGTATGTGTTTTTAATTTTAAGGTATTTTAAAATATCCTTTCAAAATGCTTTATATATAGTATAGATATGTATATATATGTATGTATATATATACTTATATACATATATGTATATATACATATGTATATACATATATGTATATATATACATACATATTTACATATACATATATATACTCTAGGAACCAATGTGAAGCACTAGTTTTCAATGACAAAATTATAAATAACAAAAACATAATAAAAAAATTATAAAACAAAAAATAACATAAAAATAAAAAAAAATCAATATAAAAAATGTTTCTATTGTTTCCCTATTTCATAAAACCAATATTTTAAAAAATTAAAAAAAAAACTCATTTTTTTCCGAATTTCATTTTACACATGTATAACACCGGATTTACACATGTGTAAATAACAATTGGACGAATTTATCATTATCAATATGGTAGGCATTAGAAAGATAAAATAATATTGAATTTTACGGTGAAATGTTTTTGAAAAAATAATATTATGAAAAAAGTTATAAACGTTTTATAAAATATGAAATATCATGTGATTTGCATGCGATAAAAAATGTGTGGCTCATATTCGTTACTAGAGTTCTTAAGAAAAATAGTAGTTTTCAAGATAATCCTACTATATATATATATACACACACATGCACATAAACTAAGTAAAAGGTATATGAAAACTACTTGGGCTACTATTGTTGAAGAATCTCCCAAGAAAATAGTGCAGTTTCCCTTTGACCATCTCCCTTTGATCCTCAAATCACAACCATGATGATTGTTAGCCGACGTCACGCTAACATTGGTCTTACGGTGGATCATGTGTTCGGTTTTTGCGCTCAATATAATATCTGAATCGGCTTTACTAACACCCCTGTACACATTCCATCTAGTATGCATACTCATATTCTGAAAATAAATCCAATTTAAACCGTTAAGGTTGATTTTAGCAACAAAATCCAAAAAGAAACCAAAACTTTTGTTTATTCACAAAATAGAGAACTCAAAAAATAGAGCATATATGATTTTACCTTTTCCCTGAGCGTCGCGATAGGTTTGTCATCAGCATCAACTAGCATCCGCTGACGATGGAGTATTGAGTCACACGGTTTTACTTTTAGCTGGACTTTATGGTTGATGTTAGTAATCATAAGATCATTAGACGGATACTTATCGACTATAACTTCAAGTAGATTCTGTGCAATGAACTGCGAACCGATCACAAAATCCGAAGTGGATGCCATTAGATGCAGACTAAGATTGTAGTGCTAAGGGAGCATGAGCTGTGGGAAGACTTATAAGCTTCAAGATCACAAATTCGTTGACCAATTAGTTGACTTTGACTAAGAGTAGACTTGGGTGCCAAGAAACTACAACCACAGTTAGGTAGCTGCCATTTATTATCTTCAACGTGGAAGTCATTTATGGTTGGCGGGGCTACTTGTAAATTGATAAAATGAACTCTCATATTCCATTAAATTAAAAATATGAAGTCGTTAATTCTAGTAATTCAATTTACAAGTTGCCTGTACAGTAATCAAATGTCATAGGTTCACATGATAGCCTTAAGATTCTAACGGGTTATTTAATAATTTTGTGTTTAACCATTAAAATGTCAAACTAAATAAGAGGTATCATTTTAATAATTTAATATGTTATGAAATTTACCTATTAAAAAGATTCATGAACCATTAACATGATTTTTAAGTGAAATAGACAATTTACTTGTGACCGATTCAATGATAGCCTATTAATGTAATAACAAACTACCATAGAGCCTTTAAAAAATATAATTATATTTATATGTGAAAAAAACAATAAATGATTGTTTTGGCATGAATGCATGATGGTAAGGCGCACCCCTAGAGTCCAGCCATGTTCGAATCCACTCTCTTGCATCCCGTGTCTACTTGATTAGTTTTTTTATTTGCTTACTTCTGTTTTTTCTTTCTTATGATTTCTCTAATAATTTATTTAAAGACGTTTCTTTAGTTTCCACTTAAATGTTGTTAGATTTAGTTTCAAGTTTCTTGTTTTCATGTTATGTTAACCATTGTGTCTACGATTCTACTTAAATTTTGTTAGCCCCTGTGCAGCATAACCCACTAGTAATGAACAATTACCATTTATTCAACTCAAAAGTGTCGTGAAAGATAGATTTCACACAAATGAAGCTAATGTATCATGAACTAATGAAAGTACTTAATCTCAACAAGACATTTGATAAATAAATTATATTTACGAAACTAGTTAAAGTTATAGACCAATATATAAAAGTATGGTAATTGTTTGTATCGTGTGCATATACTTCTTGAGTATTTATATCTAGAAGAGAAACCTAGAACCAATCATTTGTCATATTTTAATTATTTATTAAACATGAAAAAAATTTGGAGTCGAAGGTCTCGTACTAATATTCGTTGGGACATGTAAAAGGTTTATCGATCCTAATCATATCTACTCTAATCTTGTCAATAGCTCTATACAGATGATGTTTTACAAGATATATTTGATATATAACTAATCATATAAGTTCTTACAAACAAGAATTCACTTCTATTTTATGTACATATCACACTTTACTAAGAGGTTATTTGGCAGCCTTTTAATGGTTTAGATGTTTGAATGGTTCAGCACTTAATGATTTAATGGTTTAGACTGTTTGTTTCGCAAACAAATATCTGAATGGTTCAAATATTTGTCTTTGAATGGTTAAGTATTATACTAATGATGAATAGTTAAAAGGTCTAATACATAATGGTTAAAACCTCTTATCAAAATTGGTCAAACATTTGTTTTTGAATAGTTAAGAGATATACTAACTTATAATGGTTTAGATTTTTAATGGTTTAGCACTTAGTGATTTAGATTTTTTATTGGTTCAGCATTTAGTTATTCAAAAGTTGTCAAACAGACTAAGTCTATCAAATGTAAATACATTAAGAAAAGATAATTCCTCATTTTTCAAATGATAAAACTTTATAAAATAATTAATTCCATTCAAACTTATGATTTAAAAAATAATCATCTATAATTTTTTAACTATTTTATTTTTTTCTTCCAATTGACAATCTTTAATAAGTTCACATCAATAAGAACTTAAAAAACAATAATAAGTACTTAAAAAAACAATAGCATTGCTTAATTTATTGTTTTTTTTCTTATTTTCTCAAAAGTTTACTTTTCAGTCCACATTGTTATTTTCTTCGGTTGAGGTATCCAAAATAACCATACTATCCGGGGGTCAAGGATCTGAAAAATAAAAAAATGTGGGTTTAAGACAAAGGGACTAAGTGGAAGCAGATGATGACAGCGGTAGCGAGATCTATCGGTACTAGTGGGACACTGTCACAGACCATTTGTACCGCAAAAACCACCATTGTGTAGTGAATATCTCTCACAGGACAACCTGTTTATAAGATTGAACGACTACTTCAACGGTTAGTTTTTGTTTGTTTTTTTATTAATAAAAAACGACCTTTATGTGTACCTTTAACATAGGTAGATTTTCCAAATCATTCTTATTCATTCTCTCTCAAATTTCAGCCCTAAGAATATTAGAAAATGCATCCTTGCTTATCGGGCTATAGTTCAACATTTAATATGATTTTAAAAGACGAAAATGCAACGATATGTTATGTTCACGGGATCAATCCTTCAACTGATAAATACTCTCGTAAAAAATCCTTTTACCACAAAAGTACCATATTTCTAATGGTAAATTTATTATACGCGTAATTAAAAAAAACTAGATATATAAATCTAGATTTAAGATTGTAGGAACCTTATTTGATGTCACATGGGCAATTGTTAAAGTTCTTGTGGACTGTTTCAATGGTTTGTTAGCAAGTTGCACTATATTTATATGAAATGTCTCTACCAAAAGTTTGGATCAACGGCTTAAAAAACCACCCCAGTTCCCATGGTTTTCCTTTTCTTGAGAACTTGTATACAGAATCATCAATTATATCAATTATACTCTGTTAGCAATACGGTCAGATAAATCAGTCTTCTTTTAAAAGAAATTAGGTATCTAGAGTCGAGTTAACGTTAGGAATGCACAAAGAATACACCGTTAGTCATAGACAATTATTTAAAAATCAATCAATATTATAGAAGTCAAAAGAAATAAATACCATGGTGATAGAAACTCAAACCGTAACTGAACATCTTAAATGAAAAATGAAAGATAGATTAATAAATTTTAAGATGTGCAACTGCATATGCCTCGATAGCATTGTATTTTTCTTATATATCAAACATCTAGGGAAGGCTTATCATCTCCTTGCAAATTTAGTGGTGGAGACGCTGCGTTGTAGGAACCACTGGACATTATCTAGAGTCAAGTTAACATTAAGAATACATAAAGAATACACCATTAGTCATACACAAGTATTTAGAAATCACTCAATAAATAGGAGTCACAAGAAAATACTACAAGAAAAATGATTATTAAGGACTAAATTATTATAGACTGATCTATCAATCAAACATATATAGTATCCATGACTAATATATCAATTACAAATCATATTTGATATTGAATTTCTTATGCATAATACAAGTAACCGATAATCAATCCCTAAAAAAGACAACTTATTCAACATTAAATTCCAGTCACAAATACACACGCACTATAAGAGTTTTTGGAGGGAAGTTTGATTGTAACTAAATTTCAATCCCAGATAAGTACCTAAATGTCATCATTATATAAGTAACTGATAATCGGTCTTAATAAAATATAATTTTAATATTCAAAATGCATACCGAATCAAGGATTTAAATTTAGTTTGTAATGATTTTTGCATTGAAAAAATATTAATAACTTATTTATAGTCTCTAATTATTTGATTCGAATCATATCATTTTAAGCTATGTACTGAACAGTGAAAATCAGTCTTAAACATATTGTAATTGTCATTATTTGAAAATAGAACATATATGATTTTGCCTTTTCCCAGAGCATCGCGATGGGTTTGTCATTAGTGTCAACTAGCATCCGCTGACGATGAAGTATTGTGTCACACAGTTTAACTTTTAGCAGGACTTTATGGTTGATATTAGTGATCACAAGATCATTAGACGGATACTTATCGACTATAACTTCAAGTGGATTTTGTGCAATGAATTACGAACCGATCACAAAAAATGAAGTGGATGCCATTCGATGCACACTAAGATTGTAGTGAATCATTAAAGTGTGTTTTTAAGTGAAACAAATGGAATTTACTTGTGACCGATTTAATGATAGCCTTTTAATGATATAACAACGACAGATCTAGGATCTTTTTTCTTGGAGTCGGAATATTTTAAAAGCTAGATGTATATCAATGAATATTTATTTTTTCGAGACTGGTCGGGTTGGGTCACAATATGCTAAGGGAGCTTGTGTTGTGAGAAGACATGTAAGCTTCAAGGTCACATATTCATTGACTTATTAGTTGACTTTGACTAAGAGCAGACTTGGGTGCGACGAAACTACAACCACAGTTAAGGTACTTGGTAGCTGCCAATTATTATCTTCAACTTGGAAGTCATTTATTGTAGGCAGGGCTAGTTGTAAATTGATTAATGAACTCGCATATAGTGACATTTATTCCAACAAATTAAAATATGAAGTCGTTAATTCTAATAATTCAATTTACAAGTTGCGTGAATAGTATTCAAATGTCATGTTTCACATGGCAGCCTTTTTGTTTTTATATATATTATTTTAAAGTTTGTATTTTCTTTAGGGATTATTTAACAATTTAGTGCTAAATGGCCATTGAAATGTCTTACTCAATAAGAGTTATCATATTATTTATTCAATATGTTTGTGAAACTTAATTATTAAAAGGTTTAATTAACTGTTAAAGTGTGTTTTTAAGTAAAACAAATAAATTTTACTTGTGACCAATTCAATGATAGTCTTTTAATGGAATAAGACTATAAGAGACGACCATTGAGCATTTAAAAATTTTAATTATATTAATATGTTTACAACAAATAAAAACAATAAATGATTGCTTTGTCATGAATGCATGATGGTAAAGCGTGTCCCCTAGAGTCAACCCATGTTCGAGTCCACTCTCCTGCATCTCGTGTCTACTTGATTAGGTTTTTATTGTGTTTTATGTTTGCTTTATTTTGGTTTTTTTTATTTCTCTACTATTTAACTTAAAAAGTGTTTTCTTAATTTCCACTTAAATGTTGTTAGTTTTAGTTTCAATGGTTTTTTTCATGTTATTTAACCATTGTGTCTACGATTCAATTTAAAGGTTGTTAGCCCTGCGCAACATAACTCACTAGTAATGAACAATTACCATTTATTCAACTCAAAAGTGTCATGAATGATAGATTTCACACTAATTAAGCTAATGTATCATGAACTAATGAAACCACTTAATCTCAACAAGATATTTGATAAATAAATTATATTTACGAAACTAGTTAAAATTTCAGGCCAATATACGAAAGTAAGGTAATTGTTTGTTTGTACCATGTAGTGCATATACTTCTTGAGTATTATATCTAGAAGAGAAACCTAGAACCGAACATTTGTCATATTTTAACCATTTATTAAACATGACGACTTTTAGAGTCGAAGGTCTCTTACTAATATTTGTTGGGACGTGTAAAAGGTTTATCGATCCTCATCATATCTACTCACATCCTATCAGCTCTGTATAGACGATATATTAAGATATATTTGTTATATAACAGGTTATATAAGTTCTTACAAACAAGAATTCAGTTCTATTTTATGTACATATGACACTTGACTTCTATCATATGTAGATACCATACATTAAGAAAAGATAATTCCTCATTTTTCAAATGATTAAACTTTATAATATAAATGACTCCATTCAAACTTATGAATCATTTTCTAATTTCATAATTATTCAATGTTTTTTTCTTCCAATTGACAAACTTTAATATTTCCTTTACATCAATAAGAACTTAAAAAACAATATTATTGCTTAATTTATTATTATTTTTCTTATTTTCTCGACTGTTTACTTTCAGTCCACATTGTTATTTTCTTCTGTTGAGGTTGACAAAATAATCATGCTATCTGGGGGCCAAGGATTTGAAAAGTAAAAAAATGTGGGTTTAAGACAAAAGGACCGAGCAAAAGCATGACGTCATAGCGGGATCTATCGGGTGGGGACATTGTCACAGGCCATTTATAGTGCAAAAACCACCCTCGTGTAATGAATCTTTCATGTAAGCCAACCCGCTAATGAAGGTTGAACGACTACTTCAACGGATAGTTTTTTTTTCAATTAATAAAGCCGACCTTTATATGTACCATTTAACATTGGTCGATTTCAAAATCATTCTTAATTCAATATTCGGCATAGACAATGCATCCGGAATGGGACATATAATGTACACTTAAATTAATATGATTTTAAAAGGTGACAGTGCAGCGATTTCTTTTGTTTACGAAATAATCTTCCAACCAATAAAAACTCTCGTAAAAAGTTCTTTTACCACAAAGGTATCATATTTTTAATCGTTAGTTTATTATAGGCATAATTTAATAGAAAAAAACTATATATATAAATCCAGATATTAGGATTATGGAACCGGTTACTATACAAATTGTAATTTTCGTGCGAAGCGTACGAAGTCATCAAAGCGTGACACATGTTTTTTTACGGATGGGTAGTTTCGTCCGCACCACAATTACGCATAAAATGGTACATAACTACGCAAGTTATATAATTATTACGCAAGTTATATAATTATTACGCAAATTATTTATTATTACGCAAAGAAAATTTAGTTACGTTATAAAAAATAATCACGTAATTAGTTATATTTATAACTACGCAAGTTATATGATAATTATGCAAGTTATGTTTATAATTACGTAGTAAATAATCACGCAACTTACACATTGCAAATAGACTTTTCTTAAAAGATGTTGATTTAAAAAAAGTATAACATTATTATATTCAAATTAAAGAGAATAAAATACTCTATTTTATGTTGTAATTTTTTTAAAAGATTAGTGTTGCATAAAAAAGTTATATACGTTTAGAAAAACTGGAAAGCTTTACAAAAGTTAACAATGATATGTTATTTTTAATTTTACCCCTCCAATTATCATTCCATACATGATTATTTCATATTTAGTCTGAGTCGTCCATCTATTAAATCAATGGAATTACTTCGCACACCTGGTACAATTTTTTCAATTGTGTATCATAAACTTTTTCTGGTACCTTATTTGATGGCATATATAGTTTGTTAGCAACTTGCACTATATTTATACGAAAGGTCTCCAAAAATTTAGATAATGGCTTAGAAAACCACCCCATTTTCCATGGTTTTCCTTTTCTTAAGAACTCATACAAAACCATTAATAATACTCTGTTAACAACACGACGGGATAAATTAACATTTTTCTAAAAGGAAATTAGATAATTATCTATAGTCAAGTTAACATTAAAAATGCACAAAGAATTTACCGTTAGTCATAGACAATTATTTAGATATCAATCAATAATATAGAAGTCAAAAGAAAAGAATACCATGGCGATAGAATCTCAAATCATAAATGAACATGTTAAATGAAAAATGAAAGTTAGTTAATACGTTTTAAGATGTGCAACCGCATATGCCTCGATAGTGTTGTGTGTTTTCTCATATATTGAATATGTAGGGAAGATTTATCATCTCCTTTACAAAGCCAGTGGTGGAGATGTCGTGTTGTAGGAACCATTAGACGGAATCTAGAGTCAAGTTAACATCAAGAATACACAAATAATACACCACTAATCATACACAATTATTTAGAAATCACTCAATAAAATAAAAGTCACAAGAAAATGACACCATTGTGAAAAAAAACTCAAAACATAATAGAACATGTTCCATTATAATAAATCATGTTAAATGGAAGTTAGATTAATAAGTTTTAAGAAGGGCAACCATAGAAGTCTTGATATGCTTGTAGGTTAAAATAGAACATCCGAAGAAGATTCATAATCTCCTTTGCAATCTAGATGATAGTATACTTGAACATGCTTCCTCTATTAGTTAGTGGAAGCTACAACGTTAACATGTTCAACCATGGAATCTAATATATTCATCAAGTTGTTGTCTTTGATAAAAAAAAGTACTTGTGAATGAAACACCTTGAGTAAATAACTTATGCTTAAAAAGTATACATAATGAACCATAAATGATAGAAAAAATACACGAATCCTAAATTTCAAAAGTCTTATTGTTACACCACCTAATTGTCTTGATGGACTTGAATACTAATGTATCATGAATTAATGAACCTAGTTACTTTACACTCATAGTTGTAGTTACTAATTTTAGTGGTTTTCACGTGATAACTCTGTCCTGGAGTATCATATCAAGTAGGTGTAACGTAACCTACTAACAACCCAATATCATCCGAAAGCTTACTATTGTTCGCTTTATATATTGGTATATTAAGTTGACTATAATAGCCAATAGTCAATAGATTGTCTTTAACGTAAAACATAATAAAAGTTATTAATTTAGGCTTTCTATATTAAACATATATTTACTATAACATATGGATTCTTGTTTTTAACTTTACTTTTTAAAATTGAGATACTATTGATACAAAAAATATATTTACATAATTTACATTGTTACATCGACATTGTAATATTAACCTTTTAACTTACATTGACATATATGATATAACCACTTAAAATAAGACAAAAATCATATCACTATATATTCAACACCCTTCAACCAAATTGCGTACCAAAACCCATCCAACATATCAAAATATAAAAAGAAAACATGAAGCAAGTTGTGGTTATCTTTGTTCTTCTCTGCTCTGCCTTATTTATACCATCTATGCACGCGGGTTTGAGTAATATTAAGGCTACTATGACCATCAACAGCTTTGAGAAGGGTGGGGATGGTGGAGATCCATCCGAGTGTGATGGCAAGTATCATTCAGATAACACACTCATTGTAGCACTATCCACTCGTTGGTATAATCATGGGCAAAGATGTTTTAAGTTTATCAATATAAATTACAAAGGTAAAAATGTAAAAGCTAAGGTTGTTGACGAGTGTGATTCGACTAGAGGATGTAAAAATAATATTGTGGATGCATCTAAAGCTGTTTGGAAGGCCCTTCAAGTGCCTAAAAGTGAATGGGGTGAGACCACAGTTACTTGGTCAGATGCATAATCATACTTTTATCCATGAAATCACAGTGAATAAAACACCCGACATTGAAAATTCAATAATCGGCTGGTGTTGCAATAATTTCCTTCTACGTTATCGTGCATTTTGCTTGATTGCGTGAGAAGATGCTCTTTGTATTTCATTTTCTTGAAAGTGCTTCTACTCATGATGTAATATATAAGTATTGTATCATACCCCCTAGTAAAACAATAATTGTTCATTGAGCCCAATATCTAGCCCATAGTTTGAACTATGAATCTTGTTTCCAAACATGACGCAAACCTTACAAAAAAAGAGGTCGCGTGTATACAGGTTGGTGTCATCACTAGATTCATTTAATTATGTGATACTTTTTTATTTATCTATAATTCCAGCTTACATCCAAAAATCCAATATATGAAACACGTACACTTATGCTACAAAAGACGAAACTTGTTCTTCATTTAACTTATCCAACCTAAATATGTAAGTTTTAATATAAAATACCTTTAAAGTTCTCATAAAAATAAATGAAATAATGAACTAACTTGCAATTTGCAAACCTATCAAACTGACTTATTTAGTCAAATGAGTTCAATCAAAAACTAACTTGAACTTGTTTAGGTTCTGTAAATAAGATGTTAGAATACTTTTATTATTCTATAGTTTGTAGTTTTTGTAAATTACTTGTACTTTTCTATATAACTAGGTGATAGTATATATATACTATTTGCTTAAATTTTTAATTTTTAAAAATTTACATTTTTTTATATTTTGTTAGTTTTTTAACTTGCAAAGTCAAATCGAGTGTTTGCTTAAATATGCATAATATTATTATTATAATATAGTAGAGTAGTTTGTCATCAAATATACATATGATTTACGTAACATACAAAAATATGGCATATAATTCATATTTGACGTTGACAAAGTTAAAATTATTCCCATTTTGAATATTTCAAGTGACATTGCACAATTAGAAGAATTATCAAATTGTAGACAAGAGTAGAATTGTCGTTAGGATTATTGTTAGTCGAAGAGGTTTTTAACGTGACTAATCTTTCACATTTGTACAACATCATTGTCAATTGAAGCTTCTTTAGGGCTTGAAGATGATGAATGAAAACAATGAAAAAAAAGGCTTTTAAATTTGGTTTCTATTGTATTTGGAATGTGTTGGAGCTCTTTTAAAGATTACCATTAGTCATTTTGTTATTTGACATAGTGTAGGGACTTATTTGTAAATATATGTTCTTTTGTTTTCATCGTTAGTATAAACAGAATATTATATGTGCAGGTCTTTGAACAATTAGGACTTTCTATTATTCACCAAAGCATATTGTATCCATTTGCATTTACGATCAATGAAACAACTATGAATTTTGAAGTATTTACTTGTGTTGATACTTTTTGTTTATAAATGATCATTGCATTACAATATCATCGCAGATCGATCCATTGAACTTATCAGAATTGACCAAATTACGCTCATGTATTTGGCACGTGATGGGATTATCCGTCAATAACAAACTGATGTAAGGCTTATACTCAAAGTGTTATAAAAATAACCACAAAACTCAAACTGTTACTTAGAAAAGTTGTTGTTGTTATTGTAACACCCGGATATTTATTATTTTGAAGCCGGTGAAGAAAGAAAAGAAAATAAAGTCCAAAAGTCGAGGGACCAAACTCGCCAACGAAGAAAAGTTGGGAAATGTGGTGACATATGTAGGGAGAGGGCAGCCCACTCTCCCCACACTCACATTTCAGCTCACAAAGAGGAGAATAGAGAGAAAGAAGAGAAAAAGGAGGAAAAAGTGTTGGTTCGGGTCGGTTCGGGTCGCCAAAATCGTCGTGAAGCAAGCCGAATCGAAGCTCTTGTCGTTGTGCTCGTTTAGATGAGTTCTAGGACCCCTCTTTTACATGTTTTCAAACGATTTTGGGGCTGGAATACATCTGAAAACCCTTTTTCGCGTTTTTGGGTGAAAACCCGTATGTATGCGTGTATGTATGTGTAGGACCTGTTGGGGCTTGATTTCTTGCTTGGTTGTGCTTGAATGATGTTATGGTATGCATCCCTAAGGTTTAGGATGGTCGATTTAGGCTTAAAATGGGTTTAGATGAGTTTGGGGGCCGAAAACCCTCGGCTGCAGTCGGGTTGAACTGCATTCTGCATCAGTTAGGGCTAGGCGACCGACTGGAGCCGAATGGAGGCCATACGGCCGATTAGGGTGCGATTGGGGTCCATTCGCACGATTGGGGTTCATTCGCACGACTGGAGGCCAGTCGCATGGGGGTCATGCGACTGAGGGTCCATTCGCACGACTGGATGTTCATTCGCATAGGTGTTCATCCGTATTAGTTCAATCGCATGATGTTCAGTCGCATGGAGGCAATGCGACTAAGGGGTGTCCATACGCCCGAATAGGGCTGTTGAACCCGAGGAAGGTGTAGATTGACTTCTGACTTTCGGGGGAAGTGCAGATGTAAGTGTTGATGTAAGGTTCCATAAGAGTTTTTAAGATGACGATCGAGGTCTTAGAAGCATGTGGGCATGATGAGGGTGATGATGTTGCAGTTATGTATGTATGATGTTGCCAGGTATGATGTGATGTTGATGCATGTTTATGTTCCTTAATGTGATGTATAATATCTTTCCTGTGGCTTACTTGTTATGATGAATGAACGAAGTATTATGTAACGTAAAGTGAAAGATAAAGAAAGAGGAACATGTGAATGAATGCATGTACTAATGAACGAATGAAACGTCTTGCATACATCGGATACGGGGTCCTTCTTGGTGATTGACCCTAAATGTAGAACCTCTACCGCTCACCCCTAGTACTGTGGCATACGGTTTAGCTGTCATTCGTTGACTTCGGCCCAGTAGCTAAGACTGATGGTTACTCCTAGTACCGTGGCATACGTTTAGCTGTCATTCGTTGACTTTGGCCCGGTAGCTACGACTAACCGGGGTGTAGCACATGGTATTGGCTTGGGATGATGTCCGATGCGCAAGTAAGGTAATGAAAAAACGAATGAACGAATGAAGAAGATAATAATGATATTATCTATGTGTACGTATGATGTGTGATCATGTAAAAGTACGAACGGTTTTATCTGAAAGTAAAGTATGTTTTATTTATAAAACTAGAACTCACTCAGCAACGCTGACTTTGATGTGTTTCCAGTTGGCGGGTAATGATTGCTGAGGATGGCACGGGCGACTACTCAGCTCTTTTGGATGGCATTCTTTTGATTAATGGTTTTGCATTGTAATGCGAACAAACTATTTTTGGTAATGAATGTTGTATTAGTTTGCAAAAGCATTTACATGGAAATGAAAGTTTATTTTAGTTTTCCGCTGCGATTTATTAAATACAAATGTAATTATATGTTTTATGTGCGATGAGACACCCAGCTGTAAGCGTCCCGGGAACGGGGCCTTACAAGTTGGTATCAGAGCCAAAGTTTAAGTGAAATGGGTAATTTTCAAATAAACCTAATCTTAAACTGAGAATGGGACGGAATGGGAATGGGATGCCAATCTGAGTAGCTGCGTGCCATCAGGTATTTTCCTAAAGTTAACCGGTTTTATGTGCGCATGGTATGTTTATGTGTTATATGTAGGTTTAAATACTGATGTAGTCAGGACAGGTAATACTTGGGGTATGAAGAGTAAAGTAAGTGGCTAATCACAACTGACCACTGTAATTAGGGACTTACTATACTTGACATAAACTGAGTTGTTCCCTTGAATGACTGTGTGGTGTTTGAATCTTTCAGTGTGCGTGTGATGGCTGGAGGTAGATCTTCGAAAGCTTCTAGGGGTGGAGGTCACGGTGCTGAACCGCGACCTAAGAGAGGGAGACCCAGAGTTGAGAGGTTCATGAAGAACCAGAGACCCCTCATCCGGAGGGTGGCGACGAAAGCGCCAATCTGAGAGCCTCAGTAAAGGAGGCTGTTGTAGAAGAAGTACATCAGGTCATGCAGACGATCTTACCGTCTGTGGTGACCGAAGTTATTAAGGCTGTACGAGAAGGGGAAAGGAAAGAAAGAAACAGATCCTCTGGAGAACGGGAACAACCAGAGCCGGAAACGGTTCTATGTGATGATGATGAGGAGGAGGAAGAGCCTGTGCATGAAACGACACGAGGATGTAATTATGGGGCTTTTATGAGATACAAGCCCCCTAATTTTGATGGAAACGGCACCGCTGCAGCTGCTCACCGGTGGGTGAGGGAAATGGAAGCTGTTCTCGATATCAGCGAGTGCCGAGAGGACCAAAAGGTGAAGTTTGCTACCCACTCTTTTGTGGATTCAGCTCTGTGCTGGTGGGACAACATTGTCCAAGCTGAGGGTAGTAGGGCCATTGGGAAAATGAAATGGCCTGAGCTGAGAAGGTTGGTGATTGAGGAATTTTGTCCTTATCGGGAAATGGACAAGTTGGAAAGGGAGTTTCTGCAATTGGAGGTTGGAACCATGACACACCAGCAGTATACCACCAAGTTTAATGAAATGGCATGGCTTGTGCCTGATCAGGTGACGCCTCTGTCTCGGAAAATCAAGAGGTACATTCAGGGTTACCGGTGGATGTTCGCCGGCATATGATCGCCGCCCGGCCAAGCACGTTTAGGTCGGCAGTTGATTTGGCAGGGAGGCTGTATGACGAGCAGGAGGTGGTGGTGACGGAAGCGAGTAAGAAGGGTGGTGGTGATCGGAACGGAACGGGAAACGGGTTGGTCGGGGTGATGCCCCGAGGGTAACAAAAAGGCACGGGTGGATGAACGCCGTGTGGTCACATCAAGTGCGGGGTCGAGAAGGTGTGGCAGTGTGGAAGGGAGCACAGCGGGGAATGTAGGTTTGGGTCAAACTTGTGCTTCAAGTGTGGAAAGACAGGGCATATGGCGAAGGATTGCATGTCGAGCAAATGTTTTAACTGTGGGGAAACTGGTCATATGAGCAGAGATTGTAAGAAGTCGAGGACTGAGGGTTCAGGGGTGAAGAAGACGGGAAGTGATGGACCGAGGGCGAGCGCCAGGGCGTTCACCATGACACAGGAGGAGGCTAGGACGGACCCTGACGTGGTGTCCGATACGTTTCTAGTGAACCAGACTTTAGCTTCTGTGTTATTTGATTCGGGTGCTAGTAAGAGTTTTATTTCTGCTGCTTTCTGTGCTAAGCTGCATGTTAGTAGTAGACGTGTTGATGTGCCCTTTGATGTAGAAACTGCCATAGATAAGTTTACCAGGATTTCTGAGATGATAGAGAATTGTGATGTGGAACTTGAGGGTCATAAGTTTCCTGTTAGACCGTTCGTGATGACCTTGGGTGGTTTTGATTTGGTTCTTGGGATGGATTGGTTGGCGGATTCGAGGCGAACATTGTGTGTCGCAAGAAGATGGTTCGGTTGACAGCGCCTGACAGAAGTTTGGTAACGGTTTATGGTGATCGGTTACTACGATTCCGAAGGTGATCTCAATGGCGGTGGCGGGAAAGTGTATGAGGCATGGATGTAGCGCCTACTTGGCTTATGTAAAGATGTGGATACACCAACACCACACGAACTGATGTACCAGTTGTGTGTGACTTTCCAGACGTGTTCCCAGAAGACTTATCAGGAGTGCCACCTGACAGAGAGATTGAATTTCAGATTGATCTGATACCGGGTGCCCAACCTGTTGCCAAGGCGCCATATCGGTTGGCTCCAACCGAGATGAAAGAGTTGATGGAGCAGTTGCGAGAGCTGCTTGATAAGGGGTTCATTAGACCGAGTATCTCTCCTTGGGGTGCCCCGGTCCTATTTGTAAAGAAGAAGGATGGTAGTATGAGGATGTGCATTGACTACCGCGAACTGAACAAGTTGACAGTGAAGAACCGCTACCCCTTACCGAGGATAGATGATTTGTTCGATCAGCTTCAGGTGCTAGTTGTTTCTCGAGAATAGATCTTCAATCTGGTTATCATCAGTTGAAGGTGAAGGAGCAAGATATCCCTAAAACAGCTTTCCGTACGCGCTATGGCCATTACGAGTTTCTTGTCATGTCCTTTGGTTTGACCAACGCGCCAGCTGCTTTTAGGATCTGATGAACCGTGTGTGTCGGCCTATGTTGGATAAATCAGTGATTGTGTTTATTGATGATATCCTGATTTATTCGAAGAGCGAGATTGAGCATGCCGGTCACATTCAAGAGGTTCTAGAGACGTTGAGAAGGGAGAAATTGTATGCTAAATTCTCCAAGTGCGCGTTCTGGTTGCGCGAAGTTCAGTTTTTGGGTCATGTGGTAAATCCTGACGGGATTATGGTTGACCCGGCGAAGGTGGAGGCGGTTATGCAATGGAAGTCACCAAAGACGCCATTCGAGATCCGTAGTTTCTTGGGCTTGGCGGGCTACTATAGAAGATTCATCCAAGACTTCTCTAAGATTGCTTCTCCACTAACTAAGTTGACCCGAAAGGATGTGAAATTTGTATGGGGTCAAGCTCAAGAGAAGGCGTTCGAAGAGCTGAAGGCAAGACTGACTCAAGCTCCTGTTCTGTCATTACCCGATGGAAGCGAAGATTTGTGGTTTATTCTGATGCTTCCTACTCAGGGTTGGGGTGTGTGTTAATGCAGAGAGGGAAGGTTATAGCCTATGCATCTCGACAGTTAAAGGTTCATGAGGTCAATTATCCTACTCATGACTTGGAGCTAGCAGCCGTGGTCTTTGCACTAAAGATTGGAGGCACTATCTCTACGGGACGAAGTGCACCATATTCACCGATCATAAAGCTTGAAGTATTTCTTCGAGCAAAAGGACCTGAACATGAGGCAGAGGAGACGGTTGGAACTTATAAAGGATTATGATGCGAGATCCATTACCATCCAGGCAAAGCTAATGTGGTGGCGGATGCCCTTAGTCGAAAGGAAAGGCACGAACCGATTCGGGTGAAAGCTTATCAACTAATCATGACCTCTGATGTGATTAAGCAAATCAAGGAGTTTCAAGATGAGGCATTGAAAGAAGATCATCTTAACTCGGAAAGAATGAGAGGTCTGGTTGGGGAATTGGGTGAAAACACACTCGGTGTTGGAACTCGATTCGGTCGTGTGTGGATTCCTCGTTTTGGGGATCTACGGGAAGATAATGGATGAAGCCCACAAGACTCGATACTCCATTCATCCTGGTGCCACGAAGATGTACCATGACATGAAGAAAGATTATTGGTGGTCGGGTATGAAGCGTGACGTGGTGGAGTATGTGAGTAAGTGCCTTACTTGCTTACAGGTGAAGGCAGAGCATCAAAAGCCGTATGGGAAGATACAACCTTTGGATATACCAGAATGGAAATGGGAGCACATCACCATGGACTTCATTACGAAGCTGCCACGTACCCCGAAAGGGTATGATGCCATATGGGTGATAGTTGATCGTCTGACGAGGAGCGCTCATTTTCTCCTACGATCCGCGAGACGTATTCATCTGAGAGGTTGGCTGATCTGTCATCAAGGAAATTGTAGCTCGTCATGGTGTGCCGGTGTCTATTGTGTCTGATCGTGACACTCGGTTTACATCTAAATTTTGGAAGAAATTCCACGACGCTATGGGGACGAGGTTACATATTAGCACGGCTTATCATCCCCAGACTGATGGTCAGTCAGAAAGGACCATTCAGACACTGGAAGACATGCTCCGGCATGTGTGATCGATTTTGGTGAAGTTAGGATGACCACCTGCCGTTAGCTGAATTCTCATACAACAACAGCTATCATGCCAGTATTGGTATGCCACCATATGAGATGCTATACGGTAGGAGAACAGAACACCCGTTTGTTGGGGTGATATTGGTCAGAAGGAATTGGGGAGCGTCGAGGTAATCGAGGCTACGATAGAGAAGCTTGAAAAGATTAAAGCCTTCATGAAGGCAGCCAAGGATAGACAAAGTCGTATGCCGATAAGCGACGTAGGCCAATTGAGTTCCAGGTGGGTGACCGGGTTATGCTGAAGGTCTCACCTCGGAAGGGTATTATTAGATTCAGAAAGCGGGGCAAGTTGAGCCCAAGATATATAGGCCCTTTCCGAATCATTGCTCGAGTAGGGGAGGTGGCCTATAGATTGGAGTTGCCGGATGAGTTAAGTGGAATTCACCCGACATTCCATGTATCTCATTTAAGGAAGTGCTTAGCAGATGAAGATATGATTGTCCCATTGGAAGATATTGAAGTAGACGAACGGCTCAACTATGTGGAGCAACCAATGGCAATCATCGATCGTAAAGAAAAGAGGCTAAGGAATAAAGTGGTTCCTCTTGTGCGTGTACAATGGAAGCACAGGAAGGGATCCGAGTCAACGTGGGAGACTGAAGAAGAAATGAGACAGCATTATCCACGTTTGTTCGACGAATAACAAGTTTCGGGGACGAAACCTATTTAAGGGGGGGGACTTACAACACCCGGATATTTATTATTTTGAAGGCGGGAAGAAAGAAAAGAAAATAAAGTCCAAAAGTCGAGGGACCAAACTCGCCAACGAAGAAAAGTTGGGAAATATGGTGACATATGTAGGGAGAGGGCAGCCCACTCTCCCCACACTCACATTTCAGCTCACAAAGAGGAGAATAGAGAGAAGAAGAGAAAAAGGAGGAAAAGTGTTGGTTCAGGTCGGTTCGGGTCGCCAAAATCGTCGTGAAGCAAGCCGAATCGAAGCTCTTGTCATTGTGCTGTTTAGGTGAGTTCTAGGACCCCTCTTTTACATGTTTTCAAACGATTTTGGGGCTGGAATACATCTGAAAACCTTTTTTCGTGTTTTTGGGTGAAAACCCGTATGTATGCGTGTATGTATGTGTGGACTGTTGGGGCTTGATTTCTTGCTTGGTTGTGCTTGAATGTGTATGGTATGCATCCCTAAGGTTAGGATGGTCGATTTAGGCTTAAAATGGGTTTAGATGAGTTTGGGGGCCGAAAACCCTCGGCTGCAGTCGGGTTGAACTGCATTCTGCATCAGTTAGGGCTAGGCGACCGACTGGAGGCCGAATGGAGGCCATACGGCCGATTAGGGTGCGATGGGGGTCCATTCGCACGATTGGGGTTCATTCGCACGACTGGAGGGCCAGTCGCATGGGGTCATGCGACTGAGGGTCCATTCGCACGACTGGATGTTCATTCGCATAGGTGTTCATCCGTATTAGTTCAATCGCATGATGTTCAGTCGCATGGAGGCAATGCGACTGAGGGGTGTCCATACGCCCGAATAGGGCTGTTGAACCCGAGGAAGGTGTAGATTGACTTCTGACTTTCGGGGGAAAGTGCAGATGTAAGTGTTGATGTAAAGGTTCCATAAGAGCTTTTAAGATGACGATCGAGGTCTTAGAAGCATGTTGGGCATGATGAGGGTGATGATGTTGCACGTTATGTATGTATGATGTTGCCAGGTATGATGTGATGTTGATGCATGTTTATGTTCCTTAATGTGATGTATAATATCTTTCCTGTGGCTTTACTTGTTATGATGAATGAACGAAGTATTATGTAACGTAAAGTGAAAGATAAAGAAAAAGGAACATGTTGAATGAATGCATGTACTAATGAACGAATGAAACGTCTTGCATACATCGGATACGGGGTCCTTCTTGGTGATTGACCCTAAATGTAGAACCTCTACCGCTCACCCCTAGTACTGTGGCATACGTTTAGCTGTCATTTGTTGACTTCGGCCCAGTAGCTAAGACTGATGGTTACTCCTAGTACCGTGGCATACGTTTAGCTGTCATTCGTTGACTTCGGCCCGGTAGCTACGACTAACCAGGGTGTAGCACATGGTATTGGCTTGGGATGATGTCGATGCGCAAGTAAGGTAATGAAAGAACGAATGAATGAATGAATGAATGAAGAAGATAATAATGATATTATCTATGTGTACGTATGATGTGTGATCATGTAAAAGTACGAACGGTTTTATCTGAAAGTAAAGTATGTTTTATTTATAAAACTAGAACTCACTCAGCAACGCTAACTTTGATGTGTTTCCAGTTGGCAGGTAATGATTGCTGAGGATGGCACGGGCGACTACTCAGCTCTTTTGGGATGGCATTCTTTTGATTAATGTTTTTGCATTGTAATGCGAACAAACTATTTTGGTAATGAATGTTGTATTAGTTTGCAAAAGCATTTACATGGAAATGAAAGTTTGTTTTAGTTTTCCGCTGCGATTTATTAAATATAAATGTAATTATATGTTTTATGTGCGATGACAACCCAGCTGTAAGCGTCCCGGGAACGGGGCCTTACAGTTATAAGCATCATCATTATTGTAACTTGTGTAATATTCATTAGATCATTGTGTAATATCAGGTCATTGTGTAATATTATCAAACTATTATGTCTAATGCTGATCATTGTGTTTGTATTCTGTTTTCTATAATATAATTTTTAAATAACACAATATTGGAAATGTAATATATTTTACGTTTTTCAGTTTATTGTGTAATCATTATCATATTGTTTTGTAATATTCGTCAAGCAGCTTATTATGTCTATTACTAATCAACAAGTTTAGTGCTAGTTATTGTGTTACTTATTGTGCCTGATGTTGATTATTGTGTTTTTATTGTGTTTTTTAAATGATAATTTTCAAATAAACAAACATAAATGAACATTCACGAAGGTAAATGATCGAACAAAACATGTGTACATGTTCATTCATTTAATTAAACAAATAAAATATTCATATTCATTTATTTAGTTATATGAGCGTACATATATAAACGAACTTAGTGCTGAATAGTTCATGAACAGCTATGAAGGTTCGGTTCATTTACACGCCTATATTATGCTAGAAGCTCGTTGAGCTATAGTTCAACATTTTGCATAGACAATGCATCTAGAATCGAACATATAATGTAATAAGATTAAAATAATTTTAAAAGACGAAAGTGTAACGATATGTCATGCTCCCGTAATCAATCTTCCAACCGATGAACACTCTAGGAAAAAATTTCCTTTTACCACGAAAGTACCATATTTTTAATAATTAGTTTATTATACGCATAGTTTAATAGAACAAAACTATATGTGTATGTGAGAGAGATATAACTATATCCTAATGACATATCAATTAGGTGTAACGCGTAACCTACTAATTAACAAAACAATATCATCCGAAAGCTTACTATTTTCCTCTCTATAAGTTGGTTATATTAAATTCACTATAAGAGTCAATACTCTCTCTTTAGTGTAAAACATAATAAATATTATTACTTCAGGCGTTCTATACTAAACATATATTTACCATAGAATAGATTCGTGGCTTTAACTTTACTCTTTAGAATTGAGATACCACTCATACAAAAAAATGTATTTACACAACTTGCAATGTTAAATTGACATTGTAATTTTAACCTCTTAACTTGTATTGACAAATATGATATAACCACTTTTAACAAGACAAAAAATCATATCACTATATATTCAACACCCTTCAATGAAATTTATTACCAAAACCCATCCCACATATCGAAACATAAAAAGAAAACATGAAGCAAGTTGTGGTTATCTTCGTCGTTCTCTTCTCTGCCTTATTTATACCATCTATGCATGCGCGTTTGAGTAATATGAAGGCGACTATGACCATCAACAGCTTCGAGAAGGGTGGGGATGGTGGAGGTCCATCCGAGTGTGATGGCAAGTATCATTCAGATAACACACTCATTGTGGCATTATCCACCCGTTGGTACAATCACGGGCAAAGATGTTTTAAGTTTATCAATATAAATTACAAAGATAAAAGTGTAAAAGCCAAGGTTGTTGACGAGTGTGACTCGACTAGAGGATGTAAAAATAATATTGTTGACGCATCTAAAGCTGTTTGGAAGGCTCTTCATGTGCCTAAAAGTGAATGGGGTGAGACCACAGTTACTTGGTCAGATGTATGATCTTACTTTAATCCATAAGATTAAAGAGTTAAGTTTCACTATGAAATCACACTAAATAAAGTGACCGGCGTCGAAAGTTCAATGATCGGCCCGGTGTCGCAATAATTTCCTTCTATGTAGTCGTGCATTTTGCTTGATTGCATGAGAAGATGCTCTTTGTATTTTATTTTTTTGTAAGTGTTTGTACTCATGATGTAATATATAAATATTGTATCATACCCCCTCTAAAGTAAAGCACTAATTGTGCATTGAGCCCATATTTTGGTTTATTATCTTTTGTAACTCCACCTTAATTACATTCAAAACCCATGGTATATGAAACAATTACACACCTCATGGCTTTCTAAAGTAAAGTTCATGGATTCAAGTCTTATTCGGCATAATATGCTCCAAGTACCCAGTAGTTTTACCATGTGCAGTGAGCATTTGGGTAAGCATTGTATATTTTAACAGGCGTGGGTGGCCTTTCGTCAATAAGTTTACCCGGATGATTGGGTTTAATATATTCGTTGGCCGTTCAAAAAAATGAAACAATTATGCTTATACTATAAAAATCAACACTAATTCTTCATTTAGCTTATAAGTTTTGATATAGAAATACCCAACCCAGATATGTAAATTTTAGCATAACATATCTTTGAAGTTCTCATAAAAATAAATGAAATAATGAACCAATTTGCAAACCAATCAAACTGACTTGCTTAGTCAAATGTGTTCAATCTAAAACTGACTTTAACTTGTTAATTTAGTTTCTGTAAATAAGATGTTAGAATACTTTAATTTATTGTATAGTTTTTTTGCCTGAACACTTGGTAATTGTAAATTACTTGTACTTTTCTAACTAGGTTATAATATTTACTATTTGTTTAATATTTTAATTTTTTTTCATTTTTAACATTGGTTAGCTAGGTTTTTTAACTTGCAAAGTCAAATCGAGTGTTTGCTTAAATTTGCATAATACTATTATTATAAAATAATAAAGTAGTTTTGTCATCAAATATTCATATGATTTATGTAACATACAAAATATGGCATATAATTTATTCATTTGATGTTGACAAAGTTAGCATTTTTCTCATTTTGATGATTACAAGTGACATGATACAGTTAGAAGAAATCATCAATTGTGTACAAAAGTAGAAACATCATCTAGGGTTACTGTTAGTCCGAAAGGTTTTTATTACGATTAATCTTTCACATTTGTACAACACCGTTTCGATTGAAGCTTCTTAGAGTTTGAAGACGAGTGATAAAAGATGAAGAAGAAAGGCTTGAATATGTTTTTTCATTGTATTGGAATTATTGGCATGGCACGTTATGGGGTAATCCGTTAAAAACAAAGGCGTGTTAGGCTTGGTGTTATTAATAATTAAATAATAACCACAAAACTAAAACTTGTTACTCAAGAAAACTAGTATTTGGGTAAATAGCAATGATTATTTGTGTAATTATCACTAATTAACTATTGCTACTGTTATTATCATTACCATTATAACTTGTATAATATATATATATATATATATATATATATATAATATATATATATATAAAAGCTTTTAATATACTATATAGTAAAAGTCATTAACATTATAACTTGTGTAATATTTAAGTTTTAAACATACTATATGGTATTAGAAACCATACAAATGGTATGTTAAATAAGTCCCATCTTTAGAATCATACGGACTGGTGAGAGCATAAGAAGCCAGGTATATAACTAGACTGATTGAGTTCATTGAAACATCTTATTTGAACAAGTCACTTATTGGTCGAATGGATTATACTGGGTGGTTTTGAATTTCAAACTTTATTTTATTTATCATTATTATTATATTTCTTTTAAAATTTCACTTATATGTATATATATATATATATATATATATATTATATATATATATATATATATAAAAGCTTTTAATATACTATATAGTAAAAGTCATTAACATTATAACTTGTGTAATATTTAAGTTTTAACATACTATATGGTATTAGAAACCATACAAATGGTATGTTAAATAAGTCCCATCTTTAGAATCATACGGACTGGTGAGAGCATAAGAAGCCAGGTATATAACTAGACTGATTGAGTTCATTTGAAACATCTTATTTGAACAAGTCACTTATTGGTCGAATGGATTATACTGGGTGGTTTTGAATTTCAAACTTTATTTTATTTATCATTATTATTATATTTCTTTTAAAATTTCACTTATATGTATATATATATATATAATATATATATATATTCAGGGTTCGTATTCTATTTATTCTAGATTTCATATTTTATTAACATTGTTCATCCACACAAAAATATACAATAGCTTCATCATTTATTTTAAAATTTATAAATATATATATATATATATATATAAAATAAATTATTGATGACATTATCTTGAATTTCAAACCAATGTGACCAGTAGACCGATATGAAGAACAACATGGACTATATAACATCGAGTAAACGTTAACATATCGGCTACGGATAATAAGATTTAACTAAATAACATGCATCATCAGTAACGCTCCCAAAATTTTGTATGGTTCCCACCTAAATGTAATTTTGAGGTAACTTTGTAAATTGTAACCAACTTTTAAAAGTGTTCCAATTAATAACTCAAGTTTTAAAAATGTTTCAATTAGATCACTCGTTTTTATATTTTATACAAATTAAAAGTCATAACATATTTTTTAGCATGTTATACTTTTGGATTCAGTTAGAAAATATTTTTTTCTATCTTTTGATGCTGATATAAAACGTTGACGGAAATTTTAGGCACTTTTTTTTATTTTTTTCATAATTAACATGTTTTTTTTTATTTTTTTAATATAATTTTATATATTGAAAATTCTAACTCCAATGTTTTTCCATCATTACTTTCTTGTCATAATAAAATTTGGTAATGACTCGATTGATCGTTTGGATGTCTAATTTGAGAAAAATATGTATAAGTGACTAAATTAAAAAACTTTTAAAACTTGGTTACTATTCTGTGACATTTTCTCTTTTTTTAATCTATGCAATTACGATATTGATATTTTGTTTTCCCATAACTTGTTTTGCTTCTTCCCATTACTTGGTTTCATGACAGAATTTAAATGGTGTATTCTTACAAATATTCAATTATCTATCCTTACGAATATTGTATATATACAACGCATAACAACATAATGTAAAGTGACATATATTTTATGATTTAATATACTAACCCTTCTCCTTGAACATGATTACAACTTACAAGCCATACACCCATAAATGCCCGATTAAAAAACAAGAAAGACAGATCATTTTTATGTATATAGTATGTTTGTAGCCTAACAAAGATTTTGTTTATTACCCTCTTTGCAACAAGAACAAGAACAACTCAAGGTTACGAGACGAAAACTAAAAATACATTAAATAAAGGATATATAATTCATTGAGTTATTAGATGCCATCGATGAACTTAAGTGGGACTCAACGTCATGTTGTTTTACTCATAATTGTGATTGTGTTAAACTAGAAGTTAACACGACAAGATTCTTTTAGCCATATATCTATATAAATACAAATTTGGTTTAGAATTAAATAAAGAAATTTATGAGGTAATGTTTGGCTTTAAGTCCTTTCTTGATCATTTGAAGAATTCTGATTATCTGTGTTTTAGTATTGTTTTAAACGATTTATACAAAATTTTAAGTCGTGCTAAAAGAATATGTTCTAATTGGTCATATGAAAAGGGATACAAACTATAGAGTTTTGAAAATAAAGCTGTTATATTTTTAAGAGATGTAAAATTCTATATGAATAAGTTTATCATTTTAAAGATAAAAATAAACTATAATTTGAATATATTCTTTTTTTTGCTAAAAAAGTCAACAATGTTAAATTTCTTTGATTGTATTGAGTCAAATGAATCATCAAATGATAAAGTGCTCTATGTTGAAAGAGGGACTTGTCTTAAGGGTTTAATTGCTTATATCAATCAAAAGTGGGGTGAGCATAATACGAACCAACCCGGAAAACCAGACCAAAAAAACAAAGACCGAACATATCCAACCATTCCAGATACATGTGATCTGGTCTTGGTTCTAAATTTTAAGCTATTTCAGTTATTGGTCTGGGCCGGTCCGGGCGCGATGAAAACTCATATTACCTGAAAAAACCAGTTAATTATATATAAGAATAATCTTAACAGTTAACACATAAGTATGTGGGTTGTGGAGTGAAATAACAAATTATGGTAATTAATTTCTATCTTGCTCTCTTATACAGAACTATATAACCACGTAATTTTCAAGAAGATGCATCTAATAGAAATTGGGTCAATGCCATAGAATGCTAAAATGGAAGCATTTGACAGGAATAAAGTGTTTTTAGTAGTTGAACTTCCGCCTGATAGGTACGGCATAATATGTAAATTGTTGATATATAAAGTGAAGTGTAAGTCCATTTGTAAAGTAAAAAAGATATAAGACAAGACTGATCGTCTAATGATATAATCAATAAGAAGGAATCGCTTGTGATGAAATCTTCTTTTCTTTTCTTAAAATGGTTGTTATCAGTTGGATACGCCTTGCGATTTAGAGTAATTACTCATTATTTCAATTAGATTTTTCTAGAGTATATATTTGTCATAATTTTGTAGGGAAGATGATGTGAGAGCAAAAGGTAAAAAAGATGATATTCAAGAAAGCTACAAATGAGTAAATCAAATCATTGGCTGAAAAAGATGAAGGTCGGATATGCACCTCGGTGGCTATGGGCAATGGTGGTGGTGGTGACAGTTTTTTAATCGACATAATCAACACTTAAATAATCCTTGTATGACTAACAGTATTGGTCTTTTCATAGATACTTAATGGAAAAAATGGATGTTGTTAGGATCATGTAGTTGATTGGGACATATTAAAAACATTATAGAGTTTTGAACAGTAATTTCTAAAAATACAGATTGAATAGTAAATTTCTCGTATCTTTTACTCACAACCATTTATAATCATACCATATAATATAGGGACTACCTCATATTATTTTAGGAAATGAGTTGTAAATGCTCTAAGTATGTATTAACCATTAAGTTATTTGCTATCGATGAACTTAAAGTTATCACGATTCAATGTATTATTATTTTAATAGTTGTTTAATATATGTGTATGTATATGTCTGACACGCGCGCGCGCACACACGCGCGCGCGCACACACACGCGCGCACGCACACACACGCGCGCCCGCACACAACGCACGCCCGCCCGCCCGCACGCCCGCCCGCACGCACGCCCGCACGCTCGCCCGCCCGCACGCTCGCCCGCACGCACGCCCGCACACACCGCCCGCACACACCGCCCGCACACGCACACGCACACGCACACACGCACACGCACGCACGCACGCACGCACGCACGCACGCACGCACGCACGCACGCCCGCACGCCCGCACGCACGCACGCCCGCACGCCCGCACGCACGCACGCCCGCCACACACACGCACACGCACGCACGCACGCACGCACGCACGCACGCACGCCACGCACACGCGCACGCACGCACGCACGCACGCACGCACGCACACCGCGCGCGCGCGCACACACACATATATATGATATTGTTCATTGGATTTTTTATGTGTTTTGTTTATACACTGTTGAACTTATATTAATACGTCAAAACTAGTAATCCATAATTATAGACTAAACAAATAGTCTGTCTTACGGTCTTGAGGATGTTACACACGGCCTTACAAGACGACCCAATACTCCTTGATCAATTTCTCAAAAAAAATTCCTAGAACTTACAAGTATTACAACTCTATATGAACTTTTACATCAAACAAAACTGAACCCTAGCCTACACAGATTCAAGAACTTAACTTTTGCCCTTATTGACATAAATTAATGTTTGATTATCATTGTAGCACAAGCTATTATTCCAAAACTGTTACTTTAGCATTATAATATTCCAAAACTATTATTTTAGCATTTTAACACAAGCTAATATAGTAACATAAAGTAATGTTTGATTAATATAGATACACAAGAAATTTAACCTTTAACAACGAGACAAAAGAAAACATCATTATATAACCACTCTCCCTAGCACCAATTTCATCACACCAAGTATCACCAATAAAATAGAACAGAATGAAGCAATCCGTAGTTTTCTTTCTTGTTCTCATTTCCCTACTTGTTACTTTGTTCATATCATGCACAAATGCTCAATCTGGTAATACACAAGCGACTATGACGCTAAATAGCTTGAGAAGGGTGGAGGTGGTGGTGGGCCATCTGAGTGTGATGGTCAATACCACTCGGATGATACGCTAATTGTAGCATTGTCAACACAGTGGTACAATAGTGGACAAAGATGTTTTAAGTTTATAATATAAATTACAATGATAGAAGTGTGCAGGCAATGGTTGTGATGAGTGTGACTCTACCAAGGGATGCAAAAATAATATTGTGGATGCATCTAAAGCTATTTGGAAAGCTCTTGCGGTGCCTCAGAGTCAATGGGGTGAAACTTCGGTAACTTGGTTTGATGCATGAACTTCTAGGAAGCTATTCGAGTGATCATAAAAATTAGGTACTTTGTTGAATAAAAGGTAGGTTAACCTACAATAATATATATAATATGTAAGAATAAAAATTCTTTTTTCAAGCACTCATTATGTTCCACCTGCAGATTTTATAAGTTATATGTCAAGACTAGAGCCTTGCATCAGTGTATAACAAAATTATTATACTTTTTACCTAAATCTATCTTTCTATGTGCAAAAAATTATAATAACTTTGTTTTTCTTCTTTGTTGATACAATAATGTGGTTTTCTAGTTGATAATTTATCAGCATGTACAAATAAGCCGATTAACCGATATTTATGTGTATATACATGCTCCGATCACACATATCGAAGCATGTTTATTATTAAATTTATCAATTGGTATAATATTCTGAATGTCAAAATAGTTATGAGTTACATGTCACCATACAAATACGAGTTACATGTCACCATACAAGATGATTGGTATTGGATTCACCACTAAAAAGTTGACATCAAATAAGCATGAATAAAACAAAATGAAAATGACAAGAAAACTTATTTAAAGTTTTCCAGATAAAAACAAAGATTGAAGAAGGTATTACTATTAACAGACTTGGATAAAATCAGATTTATCATGCCGTAACAAGAAATTGAACTGATCTTTTTTTAGCATAGCCATCGCCTATCAAGTGTAGCACAACTAGAGTTTAAAACAAATGGGTTTTGTCACAACCGGTTAGAAAGCATAACCATAACCAACTCAATAATGTCTTAGGGGTTGTTTGATTACACTGACTTAGTAAGATCTGACTGAGTTACAAGTTGACCCAGTTAGAAGTTCTGACTGGGTCTGCATCTGACTAAAACTTGATTGTTTGATTCAATATTTGACTGGCTCTGCTGGATGATAAAAAATAACTTAAAATTCAAATTGTCATACAAAATAACACCTCCTAACATATAAACAAATAAAGATGTACAACCACCTATGCAATATGTACAACCACCAAAAAATTTTATAGATAACTTTTATAGGTGTACAACCAAGTCACAAACACCAGTACAGGTGTACAACCACCTATGCAACATGTACAACCACCAAAATCTTTTCTACAAGTAACCTCCAATAACTCTAGATCACAATTCAGTATTCACTCCCTCATCCCTAAATAAAAAACCTACTAATCTTATATTCTTCCAACATAAATCTCCGATCAAAAAGATGATTGATCCATGACGATATCAGCTTTCATCCTCATCACAATCATTATCATCATCCTTTGGTAGCAGAGGGAGGGCGGCGAAGAAGGGTTGCTAATGGGAGGAGGGGCGACAGAGGAAGGGCTGCCGATAGGAGGAGGGCAACGGCCAACGGAGGACAGCTGCTGATAGGAGGAACGCGATGGAGGGAGGGCGGCAGAGGGAGGGCGGCAGAGGGAGGGCGGCAGAGGGAGGAGGGCGGCGGAGGGAGGAGGGCGGCGGAGGGAGGGTCACTCGCGTGTTTAGTGAGCCCTTAAAAATGTCTCGGTCAGATGTTTGGGACCTGGACAGTCGCGGGGGCAGAGGGAGGAGAGCGGCGGACGGAGGGTTAGTCACGTGGTCAGCGAGGCCCTTAAAAATGTCTCGGTCAGATGTTTGGGACCGGGTCAGTCGTGTGGTCAATAACATCAAACGAGTCAGCCAGTCAGTGGTCAGTAGTCTGATCGATGTCGTGTGGTCGGTCAAAAATATATTAAAGAGTACCTAATCACCCTTAACAGTAAAGGTAAGCAGGGTGTCGAATCCACAGGAAATCACAGGAAAGTGCTAGTAACGATTAAACTAAAAGAATTAAACATTGAAAAAGGAAATTACTTGATTAATTGAATTGAGAATTAATTAATTTAACGAAATAAAGTTTAAGTTTTAACAATCTTGATTGAAAAGCAATCCACTTCAGGATTCAGGTTTGGCAAAGTTACAATCTTTCTTAAATGAAACCTAATGAGAAGCCATTAATGGTGACCTATACATGATATGATTTACGTGATAATTATGGATTAAAGTTTAAAGGACCTTATTCACACAATTACCAATTTGAATCATGAAACCCTAAGTCTAATAATTACTCACACAATGATAAAGACAACCAAAGTTAAAGAATATCAAAATTAGGTTAAATCATAATTAAACCGTTTAACGAATCAAATCATAAATTGAATCCAAAAGAACTTAAAAGGTTCAAGATTCAATCCCAATCTAGGTTACAAACTAAGAAAAACTAGAACTTGCACAAACCCGTCCCCCGAAGTGAATCACAATGGATTTAGCCTTGCATCTTCATCGATTCTTCAACAAAAACGTAATTGATCATGTAATTCGGATGAAATCGACGTTCTTGATGTTAGAAGAGCTTGAGAATGATCCCAGATTGCCAAATTTCGTCCAAGATTGCTGTGTGTAAAAGTCCTTTTCGAATTAGGTTTTTTTCCTTTTAAATCCCTTCAACATAGGCTCAATCTCAACAAAAACCCGGACCCCGGCGTCGGTGGCGCCTATGGGGGCGTCAGTGGCGCCGCCTTCCTGTGCAATCTTGATTTTCATGTGTAGTTTTTCGAGACCTTTCCGTTGATAAGTTATGGGTCCCGTAACTCAATTCCTAGTTCAAGTTATGCTCGTTTTAAAATACCGTTGCCGTACAACTTCGGTTTATCATATCTGGACTTCTCGAGTTCCAATTATTGTCCTTTTTCTTCCATTTCTTCGTATTCTTCACGTTTAACCTACAAACACAAAATACTCCCAAAGTAACTCTATTTCTCATACATTTATACATAAGCCCGGAAATAAAGTCGTTAAACGTTAAACTTTCACCACCCGATCATAGTCCAGTCAACCATTTCAAATAGCCCCTTAGATGAACCAAAGCCCATCATCATTGACATAGCATCGTTGCCATCATCAACATTGTTATTCGCACTTTCGACCATCATCATCAATACACCGAATACATAAAACAATCAACCACATTTTAGATAAGCCCAAAGCCATCATAATAGACAAACCAAATACAATCTAAATTAGGACTAACATATTAGTAGAATATCTAGATAATTTCAAATAATCCAATTGAAACCACACAAATAGCATGATATATGGTTTAAATAAACAGAGGGTCTGAAATGATCGGTCATCATTCTCGACACAGCCACCACCATGACATGCCAACGATAACCTCAAAAAAGGAAACCAAAATATGAAGATAAAGGTTCAAGGTCACATAACTCAACTGAATCTCTCCATTGTCACAAACTGTTGCCCATTGTCACAAACTCGTTCTATCCATTTAAAGAGAAAAAAAGGGAAAAAATTTGCATCCAGAAACACAACAAACACAAGATAACTAACAATCGCGGGAGAGCGTGACCATAGATATAGCAACCACAACATACCACGTAGTCGCCTAGAACTACAACATCATCACCCAACCATTGTTGCCTAGGTTTCTCAAGAAGATACATAAACATGATAGCCAATAGCGATGCCAGAAGCATCTTAAGCAACATCCAAGACAAAGATGGTGGTTACATGGGTGGGTGCCCGAAAGTAGCATCAGGTGTCGGTTTTGTTAATCGCTCCATATGGCGACTCACATCAAAAACCAATCTCACTCTTAGTCATATTTTCAAGTTTCATCTTTTTCTTTAAACACTCATAATTTTATATATAATATTTTTTTAATAGAATACACCATGAAAACAAACTTTTTTATATCTTTAAAACACAAAGAATGTTGATATATATATATATATATATATATATATATATATATATATATATATATATAATATGACGAAGTTTTTTCATGTTATTCAAGCTCGTTGTTCACCTTATTTAAACTCACTATGTAATAGTTATTAGATCATTATGTAATATCAAGTAATTGTGTAATATTCGTAAGACTATTATGCAATATCAAGTAATTATGTAGTATTAATCAGATCATTGCGTCTAATGCTGATCATTTTGTTTTCTATTGTGTTTCTCTAAAATAATAATATTTAAATAACACAATGCTGGTAACTTTTTTTACAATTTCTAGTTTAATGTGTAATCCTCATTAAGCAACATATTGTGTCTAATAATGATTATCGATTCTGGTGTTCGTTATTGTGTCTAATATTGACATCTAGTGTTAACCATTATCTTATGTATAGTGTTTTTCTAATATAATGATTTATGAATAAACAATCCTAAAAAATATCCAATTCATTATGTAATCCTTAAGATAATAGTGTGATATTCATAAATTTAAAAGATTACATAATAATCTTTAAAATTACACAACAAGCTTAAAAAGTGAGAAAAAAACAACTTTGTTTTATTATATCAATACTATACACATTTTAAAGATAAAATGCTCATTTTTATGGTTGAATTTTTTTCAAAATAGTAATATTGTACGCAAAAGTTACGGACATTTAAAAAATACATATGAAACTTGAGAAAGGAAACATTATCATTTTACCCTCATAAAGACATGTGCTAATATCTAAATCGTTCTTACACTTTGTAGCTTTTAAAAACTTCTTATTGAAATTCTTTGGAATTATAAAACAAACTTTAAGGTAAGATATGATTGAAATTACATATAAATAAGTAGTATAAGTAATAAAACAATAATATTAGTTTTTAACTTTTGTTTTTAAACCTTTTGTTGTTTTTTTTCTTTTAATATAAACATTTTGTTCCAAAAAAAATTCTTTTAATAAAAACATTCTGTTTCTAAACAAACACTTATATAAAAAACATCATTTTTTAAAAAAAGTCTTATTATAACTCTTAACTTTTAATATTTTTGTCTTATAGAAATTTTATTTCTTAAAAGCAAAGTTTAAAATAGAAATTTTATTTCTTAAAAGCAAATAGTCTTGTTAAAAGCAAAGTTTAAAAAAAATTTTATTTCTTAAAAATATTAAAATAGAAATTTTAATATTTTTGTCTTATAGAAATTTTATTTCTTAAAAGCAAAGTTTAAAATAGTCTTATTTTTTTTAAATTTTGATGATTTAAAATTTTCTTAGTTAAAAAAAGTTCTCTAGAAAATGCATTTATAAAAAGATCTTATTATAAAATTATAAAAAAATTAATATAAAAATTTTATAATATCATAATAGTTAATATAGTTAGTAGGAGATATAAACAGGATAATTAGAATTATAAGTGTAACGCCCTGTTCCCGGGACGCTCACAATTGGTAAATTATCGCACATAAAACATATACTTTACATTTAATCATTCATAAAGTATTGCAGCGGAAACATAAAACAAATGCCATTTCATTTCATCATAAAAACTTTTGCAAAATAATGCATCATTGTCGGTTACAAAATTACATTGTTGTATTACATCACAAAAGCTTTAAATAAATGGATGCCATCCAAAAGAGCTGAGTAGTCGCCTCGTGCCATCCTCAGCAACGTTTACCTGCCAACTGAAAACGTATAAAAGTCAGCGTTGCTGAGTGAGTTCTAGTTTTACAATTAAACATACATAAAATCGTTATTTATTTCCTTTCAGAGTCTATACTATACGTTTCATTCGTTCGTGATCATAGATCATACGTACATACAGATAAGATCATTATTATCTTCCATTACGTTCGTTAACCTTCGTTCATTCATTACATCTAGTGACATGTACGTTACCCCTAACATTGTGCACTGTCACACCCCAACCTTGACGGCGGCGGAAACGTCGAGATGTGAGGGTTAAGATTGTTCACAACCACATAATGCTATAATCAAAGGTAAATATTAAAATTATAAGTTTTAAAAGGAAATACAAACATAACTCAAACGTGAAATAAGTTCAAACATAAATTAAAACATAACACAACATTTTATTTATTAAACTAGGTCCATGTCCTAGTTTTATTGTAAGCTTCAAATATCCACTTTAAACTTAGGGATTTCCTGAAACATGATAAAAATAAAAGGTCAACTATAAATAGTTGGTGAGTTTCCAGGGTTTCATACATAATATGATAAGATTACAAGTAGCAATTCATGTCATAGGTCATAAGTTAGTAAGGTATAGAACACATATCGTTACAACCAAACCTCGACTTGATTACAAGTATATAATATTGGCTAAGTGTATTTGGTTCCCATGATGAACAAGCATACGTCATCAGGAGCGGCAATACCTCGGCTTTAGCACCAAATAGGCTTGTCAGGCCCGAAGATCTAAGACGTCGCCAGGCTAGCAATAGTTAATGATTGTAAACAAATATGTATCTCATATAAACACTTACAATACACAAATAACCATGACAAAAATATGAATTGCAAGTGCTTTACAAGTCTAAACGTTTACAAGTGTGTTAAGTATAATAATCATGTTTCACCCCAAATTAGTGTGAAAAAAGGTAAAAAGGGGGCAAGGAAAACTCACGTGTCAAATAAGTTAAAATGAAGTTCAATAAGAATAATGTATGTCGTTCCAAGATAAAACGTCACAATGCACCTAAATATATAAATATAACAAGATTTAGGTTAATAATAAGATTAACGAGTTAACATGAACTAGGGTATTAGAATTTGGGGATTTTTATAAAGTTAATAAATTCTTATAGAAATACCATTTATGAAATTTATAAAATTTATTTTTTTTAGGAAATTGATCCTTTGTAAATAACTTGTGATTTTATTTATAAAAATTATATTTATAATCATCATGATAAATCCTTAAACAAAGATAACATAAGGTCTAATATTAATTTAATATCTCTAAGTATTATATAACAATCTAATTTTATAAAAATGTTTAATTATAACATTTGTAAATAATTTTATATTAAAATATTAAAAGGATTTACAAGAATAAATTTTTAAGAATATTTAGATGACTTTAAAAATATTTGAAATTTATAAAAGTTATTTTTATATTTATTAGAAATTTTCTGTAATTTATTTAAGGATAAAAACCTTTTAAAAAAAGAACATGAGGGTGCTGAGTTCGAACCCGGGACCTCATGTTGAGGGTTCAGTGTCTTAACCAGTAAACCAAGGCACTCAGCTACGTTTACATCTTGGTTTTAAGTTCTTTTAAACATAAACTAAACGGTTTTCCCCAAACCCCAAGAACCCTAGTTTGTTCAAGTCCAAAATTGACGATTGATTCGATGTTAATGCTCGAATTAATCATGGGGCTTTGATTCCCCACTGTATTTCGAGCATAACCATGTGTTCAATTACCCGATTTGAAGATGAACTGATGATGAACAGACGATGAACAGACGATGCTAAGGCCGCGACACACGTACGACTGGTTCGATGTTCAAACGATGATGTTAAACAAATTGGTTGCACAGAAAGTTTCCAAAAACCTTGTTGTACAAAAGCCCTTTGTCAATTTCAGGACTTGAAGTCCAGAGGATGGTGTTCGAGTAGAAGATAGGTCACGACTAAGTGGGTATTCAAAGTTGATGTTTGGGCTTGTTTTAGGTGGAATTGAATGTTGTAATCGATTAGAGATAGATTAGAGATGGTTCATGTTAAATTAATTTGATTATTATTGTGATTTAATGCTTAAACGGGTACGAACTTAAGGCTTCGGTTACTTCGAATGAGAAGGCTTTGTAACAGGTTTTAATCACGATTAGGTATTTAATTGAGTTCGATTCGAGTCTAGGAACGTTTGGCATGGTTTTGGGGGTTTCAATTCGAAGGAAAAAGATGGTTTTAGGACCACCGGACTCCGGCCGGAGGGTGGCCGGAGTTGTGGCGGAAAAACGTGAGGGATAGGGGAAGGGGGTTTGGATTTTCATTAATTACACCTTTGGTCCCCAAGGTTTGTAGTTTTACATTTTATGTACTAACCTTGTTTTTAAGGTTTATAAAATAACAAAAACAACCCCTAAATTCTTAATTAAGTTTATATTTTAAATATGGTTAAGTTTAATAACCCTATAAATTATAAGTAACCTTATTAAAAGTAATCTAATTATTACTAATACTATTATTCATTATTATTACTTATTATATTGTTACTTTTATTACTATTAACATTATTATTTTTAATATTTATATTTTTAACTTTCATAAAAACTCAATGACAATAATGAATAAGCACAAACAACACATGAGTTTCAAAATTGACAATAATAACCCTTGTAAGAGTAAACGAAGTTAACTTTTAGTTAACAAAAATACGAGATGTTACATGCACGAAGCTGGTTACTGGGCCTGAGGTCTTTCATAGACCCCGAATGTCACACCCCAACCTTGACGGCGGAAACGTCGAAGTGTGAGGGTTAAGATTGTTCACAACCACATAACGCTATGATTAAATGTAAATGTCATTAATTAATGTTTTCAACCACCACATACATCAATGTCTCAAAATCAAACAAACAATACAGTAAGAAATTCCAAAAGTTCTTATTAGGTCTAAGTCCATGTCCTAAGTTTAAGCATTTCCTTCAATCATCTTTTAAGCTTGCACATTACCTGAAACATGTTGAAAATAAGGTCAACTAACAAGTTGGTGAGTGCTCATGGTTTTAAGTACAATAAGTATACCAAAAAAAATGTGGCAATTCTAGTCAATGGTCACAGAATAAGCAAGTATATAGAACATGCATAGTTACAACCAAACCTTGACTGAACAACATATGAATAAGCATGATTAGCTAAGTGTATTTGGTTCCCTAGTGCACAAGCATACGACTCCTAGGAGTCGGCAATACATCGACTTTAGCACCAAATAGGCTTGTCAGGCCCAAAGATCTAAGACTTTGCCAGGCTAGATTTAGTTAATGATTGCACACATATGACACATCTCATATATAACTCAACACATTCAATTAACCACGACTATGTAAAGAATTGCACGTGCATAATAAGTATCAAAGCGTGTAGGAGTATGTTTGTATAACCAACATGTTTCACCCCGAAAGGTGTAAAATATATGTAAATGGGGCATAAGAACTCACATGATAATAAGAAGACTTGGAGATGAAATAAGAATAACCACGAATAAGATCCAACACAAACGTCACAACACACCTAAACGAAATAAAGTAGCGCGTTATAATTTGTTTGATGATTAATTGTAGGTCTAATAGGATTTAATAATTATTCGTATCTATTATATGTTATTGATGCGATCGGATAAATGGAACGAGTGGATTTTTATACTTTGAAATAATTAATTATTTGCGCGTGCGAGAAAGGATGAGTACAACTTGATTTAATTGTACGCTTAATCGATTTATAATATTGTATATTATAATAAGTGATTTAGCTATTATAAAGAGCTATGTAAAAATATATATTTATATATATAGGTATAAATAACTAAACAATTTAATTGTTTGAATATATATATATATAAATATACAAGTATTATGTTCACACATCTCTTTTGTATTTTTTTTTGAAATACAGTAATGTATTTATAAATACAAAGGTATTTTATAAAAATTCATTTAGTCACAAATTAATTAAACAAAAATAAAAAGATAATCTGCATTTTATAAAATTATTTTTAGAAATTTTCAGAATAAAAATAAAAAAAGAAAAAAAAGTTAAATAATTAAAAAGAAGTGAAGAAAGTAGAAAAAAAATCAGAAAAATAAAAAGAAAAAGGGGAAAGGGGCTGCCCGGGGTTCGAACCCGGGTCTCCCTTGGAGGGCTGAAGTGCGGGAACCAGTGAACCAGGGCCAAGGCCTTGGTTTCACTTTGGTTTGTATTGAATTTAATTTAAGCTCTGCCTCTCTGGTTTCCCCCAAATTGTATGAACCCTAGGTTCAACAGGGTCAAAATTGACCTCCGATTCGATGTTAAACACCCAAATAATCATGGGGCTTTTGATCCCTGGACCAAATCGAGTCAATAACAGGTTCTAATTACCTGTTTCGATTAAGCTTTGTGTGATTTCAAGATCGACTCAAACTTCGGGTGTTCGCGAATTGGGGCTTCTTGATCGAGGAGGTTTTTAGTGAAATTGGAGGTTCAGGGAGTTTAGGAACTCCACAATGAACCGAAAGGCCACAATATATAGGTTTGATTTCATGGATTCGAGCTTAACTCGTTTGATTTTGAGACCGCGTTCCCGTTTACCAAATTTGAGAGATTCGAGCTGTAATTGTGTAATTATAATTGATTGATTGATTGTTTAGGATGCGTATTAAGTTTAGAAATGATTAATTTGATTCAATTTTGTGAAACTGGCAAGATTCGATTCGGATTTTGGTAAGGTTTAGGCACGGTTCGGTTTTGAAAAAAAAACGAGCGGGAATTTCAATTTGGAGTTGGGTTTGGGTTCGAAACCCATAGTCGAAGACGAGGGGCGGTTTAACTGGATCAAATCGGTTTTTAAAATGGGGTTTGGAGACTTGCCGGAGCTCGGCCGGAGCTCGCCGGAGCCGGCAGCCGGAAAATCGGGGAAACCCGATTTGAGTTTTGACTATTTACACAACTAGTCCCTCCATTTTGTGCTTCATAACATTTAGCTTAAAGTTTTAATTTGATGTTTCAAAATTTGCATTAAGACCCCCTCAACTTTTTAAACCTTAATTATTCAAGTTTTATTATTATTATTATTATTATTATTATTATTATTATTATTATTATTATTATTATATTATTATTATTATTATTATCATTATTATTATATTATCATTATTATATATTATTATTATTATTATTATAATTGTTATTATTATTATAATTATTATATTTTTTATTATATATATAATATATATATATATATTTTTACATTTACTAACGAGGCCACGCACCAACATAAAAATTAAGAACGGAAAAATTACAGGATGTTACAGTCTCCCCAACTTAAATTAATTTCGTCCCGAAATTACAAATAACGAAAGTTACAAAAACAAAGAAGGATAAGTCTTCCTCATGTGATCTTCACGCTCCCAAGTGAATTCTGCTCCCCGTTTGTTTTCCCATCTAACCTTTACAATTGGGGTAGTAGAGGTCCTAGTCTTCTTCATAATGCGATCTATGATTTCGACTGGTTTCTCCACGAAATGCAGGGACTCGTCGATCTGGATGTCTTCCAATGGCACATGCAAGTCATCGTCGGCCAAACACTTCCTCAGGTTCGAGACGTGGAAAACCGGGTGAATTCCGCTAAGGTCGGGGGGTAGTTCGAGTTTATAGGCTACTTTCCCGACCCTTTTTAAGATCTTAAAAGGTCCTACAAATCTCGGAGCTAACTTACCCTTTCTTCCAAAACGAACTACACCTTTCCATGGCGAGACCTTGAGAAGGACCATCTCCCCAACTTGGAATTCTAGTGGCTTGCGACGTTTATCAGCGTAGCTCTTTTGTCGACTCCTAGCTGTTTCCAAGTTCTTGCGGATGATAGCAACTTTATCGGTCGTCTCTTGTATGAGTTCGGGACCGGTGATAAGATTTTCGCCCATGTCGGTCCAGCAAATCGGGGAACGACACTTACGACCATAAAGTGCCTCAAACGGTGCCATTTGGATGCTTGAATGGTAACTATTATTGTAGGAGAACTCTGCGAGTGGTAGATGCGTATCCCAGTCGCCACCAAAATCGAGAACACAGAGACGCAACAGGTCTTCCAGAGTTTGGATTGTCCATTCCGTTTGACCATCGGTTTGGGGATGGTAAGTTGTGCTTAAATCCAACTGCGTACCCAGAAGTTCTTGCATGGAAGACCAGAAGTGAGAAGTAAATCGAGCGTCTCGGTCGGATATGATGTGAAGGGGCACACCGTGACGACTTACAATCTCGTCGATGTAAATCCGGCTAGCCTTGATGTCTTATACGTGTCGCGTATGGGTAGGAAATGTGCTGACTTGGTCAATCGGTCGACGATTACCCATATGCTATCGTGCCCACGAGGTGTCCGAGGTAGCTTGGTTATGAAGTCCATGGATATATGTTCCCATTTCCACATGGGAATTTCGGGTTGTTCGAGTAAGCCACTTGGACGTTGATGTTCCGCTTTAACCTTCGTGCACGTGAGGCACTTAGCAACGTAGGTTGCTATGTCTCGTTTCATTCCGGGCCACCAATATTGACTCCGCAAGTCCATGTACATCTTATCGGAGCCCGGGTGGATAGAATAGCGAGTCTGATGTGCTTCATTCATGATAAAAGCCCGAAGGTTATTACGTTTGGGAATCCAGATTCGGTTTGTGAAATACATCAACCCATTGGCTCTTGCTTCCAGTTGAGCTACAAGATTGGGCTCAAGTTCATCTTTCATACTCTCTTCGACTTGCACTGCCTGCTGGGCTTCTCGGATGCTTGACTCGAGGTCACAATCGATCCTCAAATTTTGCAGTAACACGGTAGCATTGTTGACATCAAGTCGGACATCAGTGTCAAACTCTCCCAAAGTATCGAACCATTGTCGACGGTCGCGAATCTCTTGGACGGAAACCATCTTTTGGTGCGTCTTCCTACTCAACGCATCAGCTACGACATTTGCCTTGCCGGGATGGTATCTGATGTCGCAGTCGTAGTCACTAATTAGCTCCACCCATCGACGTTGCCTCATATTGAGATCCTTCTGATTGAAAACATGCTGGAGGCTCTTGTGGTCCGTGTACACTATACATTGTGTGCCATATAAATAGTGTCTCCAGATTTTCAAGGCAAAGACCACCGCTCCGAGCTCGAGATCGTGCGTTGTGTAATTTACCTCATGAACCTTCAATTGCCTCGAGGCGTAGGCTATTACCTTTCCCCGTTGCATGAGGACGCAACCAAGGCCTTGTCTCGACGCGTCACAATATACTGTGAAATCGTCGTTTCCATCTGGTAGCGTTAAAACAGGAGCGTTGCATAGTTTATGCTTCAATGTCTAAAACGCCTCTTCTTGTTCGGATTTCCACTCGAACGGCTGGTTCTTCCGGGTCAAGAATGTGAGTGGCTTTGCGATTTTTGAGAAGTTGGCAATAAATCGTCGATAATACCCGGCTAGGCCAAGGAACGATCGAACTTCCGTTGGAGTCGTGGGAGTACCCCAATTCCTAACAGCTTCAACCTTTGCAGGGTCGACGTGAATTCCCTGGCTATTCACAACGTGTCCCAAGAATTGTACTTCTTCAAGCCAAAACTCACATTTTGAGAATTTTGCGTATAGTTGTTCCTTCTTCAACAGTTCGAGGATTTGCCGGAGATGAAGTTCATGTTCGGTGCGGGATTTGGAATAGATAAGAATGTCATCGATGAACACAATGACAAATTTATCTAGGTATGGCTTGCACACTCGGTTCATAAGGTCCATGAAGACTGCAGGAGCATTAGTTAAGCCGAAAGGCATAACCATAAACTCATAATGCCCGTACCGAGTGCGGAATGCGGTCCTTGGGATGTCGTCTTCGTGTACTCGCAGTTGGTGATAACCCGAACGCAAGTCGATTTTTGAAAAGACTGCAGCTCCTTGAAGTTGATCGAAGAGGTCGTCGATACGAGGAAGGGGATACCGGTTCTTGATGGTTAACTTGTTGAGCTCCCGGTAATCGATACACATGCGGAATGACCCGTCTTTCTTTTTCACAAATAAAACAGGTGCTCCCCAAGGGGAAGAACTAGGGCGGATAAAACCCTTCTCGGATAATTCCTGGAGTTGGCTAGAGAGTTCTTGCATTTCAGATGGTGCGAGTCGGTAAGGTGTTTTGGCCACGGGGCTCGCTCCCGGGATCAAGTCGATTTTGAATTCAACTTCCCGTATAGGAGGTAACCCACTAAGGTCGTCAGGAAAAACTTCCGGGAATTCTCGTACAACTGGAACATCCTTGAGTTCTTTCCCTTTGACTTTGGTGTTGACTACGTAAGCCAAGAATGCTGGATAACTCTTACTCAGGCACTTTCGGGCTTGAGTGCATGACATAAGCTTGAGTCTTTTGGAAGACCGTTCACCGAACACCTTCAACGTGTCCCCGGACGGTAAAGGTATGCGAATGCACTTCTCAAAACAAACGATCTCAGCATGATTCTTCGATAACCAGTCCATGCCAATAATAACGTCGAAACTCCCGAGCTTCATAGGAATGAGGTCGATAAGAAATTTATGATCGTCGAGACACAATAGGCAATCGCGGATGACCACGTCGACGGTGATTGGTTCCCCATCGGCAACTTCTACAGTGAGAGGTCTTCCCAAATTCGCACGAGTTTTAGCAAGTGTCGGTTCGAATTCTAAGGAAACGAAACTCTTATCGGCACCCGAATCAAATAGTACGTAAGCATAGGTATCATTAATAAGAAACATACCTGTGTAGGTTAAAAAAAAGGCACTTAGGGCATAGACCAGGAAATTTTATTATATATATATATATATATATATTTTTTATTTTATTTTTTTTTTGACATTTTACGGAGATGGGGTTGGAAATTACGTACCGTTCACCACATCGTTGTTTGCCTGAGCTTGGTTTGCGTTGATGTTGAAGGCACGTCCGCGAGCTTGTGGAACATTGCCCACAAGACGAGGGCACTGGGGTCGGTAGTGACCCGGTTCTCCGCAATTGTAGCAGGCCCGGTTATGTTCCGTCACTGCGTTCCCCATTGCTCGGCGACACGTTGCCACGAGATGCCCATACTTGCCGCATAGTGTGCAGATGCGACACGGGAGATTCCCCGGATGATGGTACTTACATGTGTTGCACAACGGTAGAGGACCTGCATAAGCCCTTGCCACGGGCACTTGTGCTGCCGGTGCAGCCCCGGGAACACACTGCCTCTGGGGTGGCTTAGGAGCGGCCACTGCGTAGTTCCGTGCCGGTACAAACTTCCTTTTCCTGTTATCCACCTTAGCCTCCTTGCCCTCCTCGGGAACCGTCTTCTCAGTCTTCTTGGTCCCCTTTGCAGACATGGTGCCTGCCCGGATGTGGTTTTCTGTTAGCTGTGCAGTAATTGTAATAGCTTCTTCTAGGGTTGCGGGTCGGCTACCCACACGGCATCCTGAATCTGAGGCGGCACCCCCTTGATAAATTTTTCCACATTACGGGCAACAGTATCCACCATGTGGGGCAACAGTATGCTCAGCTCGTGATGGCGGGTAGAATAGGCTAGATGGTTCCCGCCATCCTGTTTCAAGTTCCAGAATTCTTCTTCTAGCTTCTGGATCTCACTTCTCGGGCAAAACTTGGCGATGGCTATGTTCTTGAACTCCTCCCAAGTTAAAGCCAAGATCGCGTCGGGACCTCGGTTTCGCTTTTCACTGTTCCACCAAGTTAAGGCCCTTTGTTGCAGCATACTGGTGGCATACCTCACCTTAAGTGCTTCGGGGCACTCACAGTTGACGAAGGTGTTTTCCATCCCTTCAAACCATTCTAGGAGACCGGTGGCACCTTCCTTGCCACTGAAACTGGGAGGCTTGCATGAACTGAAGTGTTTGAAGGTGCACGACTGGTTGTTACGGCCTTGGTTTGCACTAGTTTCTCCTTGGCCGTTGTTGTTGTTCGTGACGTTTGCAATCATGGTGCTGCTGAGTTCAGCCACCATAGTCGGGATGACCGCAGCCATTTGTCGGGCAATCATGGCGGCAAGCTTACGGTCGGATCTTCCTCGGTTTCCGTGATAACGAGACATGCTGGAAAAATACAAATTGGATTAGGATAGGTTTAAAAGAATAGTAAGGATGAACAGTTAAAGTATGGATAAGAGTCATACGGAACGATTCCATTTGATGACGCATCACCATTTGGAGACGTTGACACGTCAAGATAAATTGACCCATTTGCCTCAGAAACTAGTGTTTTAATGGCCATAGTTTATCACTCATCCCGGAAATCCCCAGGTAAGCATGACTGGTCCCGTAGGATTTATACGAAATGCTTACCTTAGCCCGAAGGCCTTTTGCCAGGAAAACCAGGATACAGGTGTCTATGTACCACACTAGCTCTATGGTTCATGGAATCAAAATCTTGATGAGATGTTGATAAGATTAGACATAAAGTCTGAAGAATTCCTATCAATAGATTCTACTCGGCAACGAGAATAAGTTTAAGAAGTAGCAACAGTCGGGGTGAATCAACGTTTAAGATAAGTCTAGGGGAGACGAGTAACCATATGTATTCATGCAAGTAAAGGCACCTATACTAAAGCATCACATTGCACATAAGGCATAGCATTAGGCAGCATGCAAACCATATGTATGTATTCATAAGAATACTATTCTATAAGGATCATGCATAAACTATAGTCTAGGTCACCATTTCTAATAACCTAAATCCCTATAGTTATGGGCTCTGATACCAATCTGTCACACCCCAACCTTGACGGCGGAAACGTCGAAGTGTGAGGGTTAAGATTGTTCACAACCACATAACGCTATGATTAAATGTAAATGTCATTAATTAATTGTTTTCAACCACCACATACATCAATGTCTCAAAATCAAACAAACAATACAGTAAGAAATTCCAAAAGTTCTTATTAGGTCTAAGTCCATGTCCTAAGTTTAAGCATTTCCTTCAATCATCTTTTAAGCTTGCACATTACCTGAAACATGTTGAAAATAAGGTCAACTAACAAGTTGGTGAGTGCTCATGGTTTTAAGTACAATAAGTATACCAAAAAAAATGTGGCAATTCTAGTCAATGGTCACAGAATAAGCAAGTATATAGAACATGCATAGTTACAACCAAACCTTGACTGAACAACATATGAATAAGCATGATTAGCTAAGTGTATTTGGTTCCCTAGTGCACAAGCATACGCTCCTAGGAGTCGGCAATACATCGACTTTAGCACCAAATAGGCTTGTCAGGCCCAAAGATCTAAGACTTTGCCAGGCTAGATTTAGTTAATGATTGCACACATATGACACATCTCATATATAACTCAACACATTCAATTAACCACGACTATGTAAAGAATTGCACGTGCATAATAAGTATCAAAGCGTGTAGGAGTATGTTTGTATAACCAACATGTTTCACCCCGAAAGGTGTAAAATATATGTAAATGGGGCATAAGAACTCACATGATAATAAGAAGACTTGGAGATGAAATAAGAATAACCACGAATAAGATCCAACACAAACGTCACAACACACCTAAACGAAATAAAGTAGCGCGTTATAATTTGTTTGATGATTAATTGTAGGTCTAATAGGATTTAATAATTATTCGTATCTATTATATGTTATTGATGCGATCGGATAAATGGAACGAGTGGATTTTTATACTTTGAAATAATTAATTATTTGCGCGTGCGAGAAAGGATGAGTACAACTTGATTTAATTGTACGCTTAATCGATTTATAATATTGTATATTATAATAAGTGATTTAGCTATTATAAAGAGCTATGTAAAAATATATATTTATATATATAGGTATAAATAACTAAACAATTTAATTGTTTGAATATATATATATATAAATATACAAGTATTATGTTCACACATCTCTTTTGTATTTTTTTTTGAAATACAGTAATGTATTTATAAATACAAAGGTATTTTATAAAAATTCATTTAGTCACAAATTAATTAAACAAAAATAAAAAGAATAATCTGCATTTTATAAAATTATTTTTAGAAATTTTCAGAATAAAAATAAAAAAAGAAAAAAAAGTTAAATAATTAAAAAGAAGTGAAGAAAGTAGAAAAAAAATCAGAAAAATAAAAAGAAAAAGGGGAAAGGGGCTGCCCGGTTCGAACCCGGGTCTCCCTTGGAGGGCTGAAGTGCGGGAACCAGTGAACCAGGGCCAAGGCCTTGGTTTCACTTTGGTTTGTATTGAATTTAAGCTCTGCCTCTCTGGTTTCCCCCAAATTGTATGAACCCTAGGTTCAACAGGGTCAAAATTGACCTCCGATTCGATGTTAAACACCCAAATAATCATGGGGCTTTTGATCCCTGGACCAAATCGAGTCAATAACAGGTTCTAATTACCTGTTTCGATTAAGCTTTGTGTGATTTCAAGATCGACTCAAACTTCGGGTGTTCGCGAATTGGGGCTTCTTGATCGAGGAGGTTTTTAGTGAAATGGAGGTTCAGGGAGTTTAGGAACTCCACAATGAACCGAAAGGCCACAATATATAGGTTTGATTTCATGGATTCGAGCTTAACTCGTTTGATTTTGAGACCGCGTTCCCGTTTACCAAATTTGAGAGATTCGAGCTGTAATTGTGTAATTATAATTGATTGATTGATTGTTTAGGATGCGTATTAAGTTTAGAAATGATTAATTTGATTCAATTTTGTGAAATTGGCAAGATTCGATTCGGATTTTGGTAAGGTTTAGGCACGGGTTCGGTTTTGAAAAAAAAACGAGCGGGAATTTCAATTTGGAGTTGGGTTTGGGTTCGAAACCCATAGTCGAAGACGAGGGGCGGTTTAACTGGATCAAATCGTTTTTAAAATGGGGTTTGGAGACTTGCCGGAGCTCGGCCGGAGCTCGCCGGAGCCGGCAGCCGGAAAATCGGGGAAACCCGATTTGAGTTTTGACTATTTACACAACTAGTCCCTCCATTTTGTGCTTCATAACATTTAGCTTAAAGTTTTAATTTGATGTTTCAAAATTTGCATTAAGACCCCCTCAACTTTTTAAACCTTAATTATTCAAGTTTTATTATTATTATTATTATTATTATTATTATTATTATTATTATTATCATTATTATTATTATTATTATCATTATTATTATTATTATTGTTATTATTATAATTGTTATTATTATTATAATTATTATATTTTTTATTATATATATATATATATATATATATATATATTATATATATAATATATATATTTTACATTTACTAACAAGGCCACGCACCAACATAAAAATTAAGAACGGAAAAATTACAGGATGTTACACCGAACATTGTGCACGAAGCTGGCTCCAGTACCTGGGGCAAGTACATTCACCATTCATCTTTTCTCCTTCATTCCGGACCAATGCCATATGCTATACCCCGAACATTGTGCACGAAGCTGGTTACTAGGCCTGAGGTCTTTCATAGACCCCGAACATTATGCACGAAGCTGACTCCAGTACCTGGGGAAAGCGGCAAGGATCCCATACATATGGTCAATCACAAGGATTGGACCCCAGTGTGCATCCTTCTGGGGTAGCTAACTCGCACATAGTTGAGTTAACACCCTTCATTGGGTGTGGACCTCCATACAATTGCTTGCAAGACTTTTTACGTTCATTCATTCGTTAATGCATGCATTCATTCATCATGTTCCTCTTTCATTATCTTTCACTTTACATTACATAATACTTTCTGTTCATTCATTAACATAACACGTAAAGCCATGGAAAGATACACATACATCATCATAAGGAACATATCATATCATTCATACATCATCACACAGGGCATCATACATACATAACATACATCATGCATATTCATGCAACATCATCATCATCATCATCATCATCAGCATCAATCACAATGCATAACATGCCCCTCATACCATCTATGACCCCAAAAGTCAACTTATATAGTCCCCCGGGAATCTCTCAAGTCAAAGCCTACTTTACACATTTTTCATCAAAAATCAGAAAAATATTCTAAGCCCTAGGCGCATGGGCACTATTCAGGCGCATAGGGAACACTTAGGCGCATGGGCCACTTTCAGGCGCATGAGCACTATGCAGGCGCATGGGAAACACTTAGGTAAATCCAGCTCAGTTTCTAGGCGCATGGGTACTATTCAGGCGCATGAGCCACTTGGGCGCATGAGCACTATTAGGGCGCATGGCCCTACACTTAGTCATCCGACTAACATTTCCAGGCGCATGGACCACTATTCAGGCGCATGGGCTATACATAGACTTTTCTAAGGCAAATTTTGAGCGCATGAGCTACTGTTTAGGCGCATGGCTTACACTTAATTCTTTCTAAGGCAATTTCAGGCGTATAAACACTTAGCTAGGCGCATGAGCATTCTGTAAAACATGTTTCTAAGAAAATTTCAATCCTAATATCAAACCCATCTGATCTAAGCATAATGTGGCTATTCTAAACATGAATACCCTATAAACATTCAAGAACCAATATCGAATATACATAATACATACGGGTATTCACACATAAACTTTGTAAAATCATTTTAATACGTTTTTAGCCCCAAAGATAGTTCAAAACATGTAAAAACCAGGGTCTAGAACTCACCTGGTGCAACTTGGGTGTTCTTCCTTTTAACCCGCTTGCAAAGAGTTCAAAACACCTAGAAACAACATCTAAAAACACACACACCCGAGTACAAACACAACCCATAAGCACATAAACACATAACCGGTATACAACCCGACATAAAAACATAAAAACCTTGAATTCTTACCTTGAATTCATTTTTCTTCTTCCTCTTCTTCTTCAACCGAGAGTATTCTCTGCGCTCTCTCTCTCTCTAAAACCGAGAAAAATGGTGGAGTGAGGTGAGGGTGGGCGGCCATACCTACCTTTACACCAACTTTTGAAAATTTTGTTCTTTTTGGACACTTTTAGTCCCTCCACTTGGACTTTATTACCTTTCTTGCTTTTATTCTTTATATCTTGTCTTTTAAAAATAACCGCGTGTTACAATAAGATCTAGAATTATAATAAATGTTCACTCAAAAAAAATTATTATAATAAGTTGATAAATGGATTTTATGTGGACTAAGTACAAACCATAAATCCACACATCAAATGAGTCATTGATCAATACCAACCAAAAGAAAGATGAATCATTATAATTAATGGATACCAACCAAAAGAAAGATAAATCATTATAATTAGTGATGTTTAAAGTCAGATATCCGAATTACAAAAACTCGAAACTTTCAGATAGTAAAAATCACTATCTTTATCCATATCAAATTTTTGGATATACAGATACATATAGTGATTCGTATATCCGAAATTTATTTTTAACTTTTAAATTATTATTTTTTTGATATTTTTTATAAATAGTTAGATATATGTTATTTTTAAAATAATGTAAAAAACTAACTTATATTATAAAAGTCCCAATATACACAAAAAAAAGTCCAAACCTAACTAAAAATGTTTAACATTTTAAAAAAATTATTTTTTTAGTTTTCAGATAATTGGAAATCCAAATATCCGTAATGTAACATCTTGAATTTTTGGGTAATAAAAAGTTAATGTCTTTTATTCTTGTAAGGACCATTCTATCGTTTATGAAATTCATGGGTGGTTTATGTGTTCTCAAATTTAACTTTTAATTTGAAAATTTATAGTTTCATTAAATTAAACTTAATGTTTAATAATAAAAGATACAAATAATGATAAAAATATTAATAAAATTTATAATAATAATAATAATAATAATAATAATAATAATAATAAAAACTAAGATAATAGTAATAATACTAAAATAATATAATTTATAAAAAATTAGTAATCTAAAAAATATTTAAAAACTTAAAATAGTTAAGTTAGGGGGGGTTAGTTGTTACTTTTTAAAACTTTAAATGAAAGTATTAGCATAAAATAATAAAGATTGAAAGTTGAGGGACCAATGGTGTAAATTGCTAAAATTCCAAACCAATATCCCCTTCACCCGCGTTTTTTCGGCGGAGCTCCGACGAGCTCCGGCGAGCCCCAAAACCCAGGAAAACACCCAATTTTGATACCCAAATTGTTCCAAACGAATTCGTGATTACATTTCGAACCATAAGTACACTTTAATTTGAGCTTAAATTCGACAATGGGTGTCGATTAAGCTCGGTAACCATCGGCCTTAATTTTCTAACCGTTCGAACATTAAACCTTAATAATAACCAAATTAAACGAGTTCGAACGTTCGTCTCAACGTTTCTAATTCACCAATGTTTCCAATTCCAAATGAAACGATGAATTAAACCCCGAATTGAACCCATTTTCATTCGTATTCGAACCGCAACCATTTAGGCTTAGCCACATCTAATCTGAGCTGTATAACAGAGCGTAATCATCCCTTTTAATCCTTTTAACCTCTCTGTACACTCAATTGCTTGAAAGATCCACCGCAAATTCGAAATCAAACCCCAATGTTCATCGCAAGACTAACCGGAGTCAAACCAGAGCTAAAACCTTCAATTAGATCACAATCAAGTAAGCTAAATACATTGTTATGTGCTTTTAAGCACGGGGAACAAAATCCCCATGGTTAATTCGGTAAACATCATCGGATTGGGGTTCAATTTTGGCTCAAACCAAATCTAGGGTTCATGTGTTTTGGGGGCACTTTATTAATTTGGTTTAAGAGTATTCTAAACCAAGATAGAATGTGATTGTGGCATTGGTTCAGCGGTAACATGGAAGGATGCTAAACATGTAACACCCGGATATTTATTATTTTGAAGCCGGTGAAGAAAGAAAAGAAAATAAAGTCCAAAAGTCGAGGGACCAAACTCGCCAACGAAGAAAAGTTGGGAAATGTGGTGATATATGTAGGGAGAGGGCAGCCCACTCTCCCCACACTCACATTTCAGCTACAAAGAGAAGAATGGAGAGAAAGAGGAGAAAAAAGAGGAAAAGTGTTGGTTCGGGTCGGTTCGGGTCGCCAAAATCATCGTGAAGCAAGCCGAATCGAAGCTCTTGTCATTGTGCTCGTTTAGGTGAGTTCTAGGACCCCTCTTTTACTTGTTTTCAAACGATTTGGGGCTGGAAAACATCTGAAATCGAGTTTTTCGTATGTGTGTAAGTTGACCCGTTTGTGTATGTGTATGTATATGTATGGCGCGATTGTGACTTGATTTCTTGCTTGGTTGTGCTTGAATGATGTTATGGTATGCATCTCTAAGGTTTAGGATGGTCGATTTAGGCTTAAAATGGGTTTAGATGAGTTTGGGGGCCGAAAACCCTCGGCTGCAGTCGGGTTGAACTGCACTCTGCACCAGTTAGGGTTAGGCGACCGACTGGAGGCCGAAGGGAGGCCATACGGCCGATTAGGGTGCGCTTGGGGTCCATTCGCACGATTAGGGTTCATTCGCACGACTGGAGGGCCAGTCGCGTGGGTGTCATGCGACTGAAGGTCCATTCGCACGACTGAAGGTCCAGTCGCATAGGTGTTCATCCGCATTGTCCATTCGCACGACTGGATGTTCATTCGCATAGGTGTTCATCCATATTAGTTCAATCGCATGATGTTCAGTCGCATGGAGGCCATGCGACTGAGGGGTGTCCATACACCCGAATAGGGCTGTTGAACCCGAGGAAGGTGTAGATTAACTTCTGACTTTCGGGGGAAAGTGCAGATGTAAGTGTTGATGTAAAGGTTCCCATAAGAGTCTTTAAGATGACGATCGAGGTCTTAGAGGCATGTTGGGCATGATGAGGGTGAGGATGTTGTACGTTATGTATGTATGATGTTGCCATGTATGATTTGATGTTGATGCATGTTTATGTTCCTTAATGTGATGTATAATATCTTTCCTGTGGCTTTACTTGTTATGATGAATGAACGAAGTATTATGTAACGTAAAGTGAAAGATAAAGGAAGAGGAACATGATGAACGAATGAACGTCTTGCACACATCGGATACGAGGTCCCTCTTGGTGATTGACCCCAAATGTAGAACCTCTACCGCTCACCCCTAGTACTGTGGCATACGTTTAGCTGTCATTCGTTGACTTCGGCCCGGTAGCTACGACTAACCGGGGTGTAGCACATGGTATTGGTTCGGGATGATGTCCGATGCGCAAGTAAGGTAATGAAAGAACGAATGAATGAATGAATGAATGAAGAAGATAATAATGATATTATCTATGTGTACGTATGATGTGTGATCATGTAAAAGTACGAACGGTTTTATCTGAAAGTAAAGTATGTTTTATTTATAAAACTAGAACTCACTCAGCAACGCTGAGTTTGATGTTTTTCCAGTTGGCAAGTTATGATTGCTGAGGATGGCACGGGCGACTACTCAGCTCTTTTGGGATGGCATTCTTTTGATTAATGTTTTTGCATTGTAATGCGAACAAACTATTTTTGGTAATGAATGTTGTATTAGTTTGCAAAAGCATTTACATGGAAATGAAAGTTTGTTTTAGTTTTCCGCTGCGATTTGTTAAATACAAATGTAATTATATGTTTTATGTGCGATGAGAACCCAGCTGTAAGCGTCCCGGGAACGGGGCCTTACAAAACAAGAGGTCCCCGGTTCGAATCCGAGGGACCCCATGTTTTTGTTTTTAAGGCTTTTAAGCCTTCAATTTAAATTTGTTTTTTTAATGTATAAAAAAGAAATTAGTTTGTAAATCTGATATTTTTTTTAGTCATTATATTATTTTCTGCAAATTTATTTCATAAATAATCTTAATACCCTTACTAAATATTTTAGACAAATAATATATTTAGGTTATTTTTCTTATAAAATAGACTTTAGATATATTGTTTTAACTTACTAAATCATTATTTGTTCAAATAATATATTTAGGTTATATTTCCTTTTTTTCTTCTTATAAAATAGACTTTAAATATTGTTTTTACTCACTAAATCATTATTTGTTCAAATAATATCTAAGTATATGTTATTGTCTAAAATGAGGGTTATTTTGATAGTTATAAATGTTATTGAACCTTGTAACTAAACTTTATTACAAATAGTTTTCCTACATTTTTCTTATACTAAAATACTTAACTTGCGTATTTCATTCTTATTTAATATAATTAATAAACCCCCTAAATACCAAATTCCACCTAAAACCCTAGTTTTTGTTAAAACGTTAAACTTGTTATAAAAACTTAGACCTTGTAAATATATTTATATTCTTAGATGCATTGTGAAGGATTTTGCATTGGAGCGTTATTTAATATTTCATATTAGTCACCTTTCCTATACTTATTTGCCTTGTGAGTATTTTATATCCATTTTTTATATTTTCACACTTTGTGGTGAAACATGTTATCTTATGATCATTGCACTTGTAAATTCGTTTGATTTTTGTAAACTCTTGGCAATTCACTTACATGTTATGGTTAGTTGATCTTTGTAATTACCATGTATTGACATTATATGTACAATCATTAACTATTGCTAGCCTGGCGACATCATAGATTTATGGGTCTGACAAGTCTGCTTGGTTAATCCAAGTACACTTAGCTAATCGTATAAACTTGTAAACATGAGAACTTGTAAACTGTCAAGGTTTGATTTTGTATTTGTCTTACATCCCTAGTTACTTTGTTTACTAATTTCATAACATGAATTGCCACCTTTTATATACTTATGTATTGAAAACTATGGAGATCTCACCAACTTTATGTTGACCTTTTATTTTTAACATGTTTCAGGAAATGCGCAAGTTTGATTGTCGTCTTGAAGTTCTTACACATCTAGGATTGGACCTAGCTAAATTAATGAAATGGCTTGGTTTATTTACATTTTATGTTATGTCTATTTTTATATTAAGACTTATGCTTGTAATGTTACTTTTGAAACTTATGATTAAAATAATTGGGTTTAATAATAGCATTATGTGGCTGTGAACGATGTTAACCCTCACATCTCGACGTTTCCGCCGTCAAGGTTGGGGTGTGACACGTAACTTTTCGAAATCACCATCAAAATCCGAATCCGAATTTTTGGATTCGGATTTTCAATAAAATTCTCGTATTCGAATATATTTGAATACACCTAATTTTAGTATTTAATATTATTTTGTTACATCTAACAAAGATGTGGTTTAACACCCTATTCGGACAAAATGAAGAATAACAACTCATATCTACATGACAAAGACTTGGTTTGAATAAATTACATTATTAAACGATATAACAATCATTGAGTTAGATGCTACTCATGAATTTAAGTTTATAACAATTCATTGTTTTGTTGTTTTATTACTAGAGGTTTTTATGTCGTCTTGTAGTTAGTTATCTATTTTTGACGTTGATACTAGAAGGTTAACATAAGCATGTTCATTTTGTCTTCTATACATGCAAAGACATATGTGCTATCAAGCATACGTAGTATAAAATGTGATTATTTCCACTCCCTGGGGTTTGTAATATCTTAGCTTAAGAAGGTGATACGTTAGCCCGTGGTCTTGTAATCTAATAATATGGTGACAATTTCTTGTGAATGTGATGTAGATTCAAATCCTTACAAATTTACAATTATGTGGAATTAAGAAGAAAAAAATTGTATACATCAAAAAGAACAAGCTTCATAACGTAGAAACATAAATAGTTTTAGATAAAAAAGCATTAGAGAATATAAAACGCTTATATTTTTACGTGTAACATTAATATTAGAAAATTACGATAGATTATATTTTTTATGGGGATGAAAATAACAAGACATGTATATAATATATTGTTTTTGTAAGTTTATATTACACATTCTAAAATTCATGTTAAACACAATAAAAAAATAATGAGATAATGACATGTATGAGTAATCTACTTTAAAAATATACCTATTCATATGCAACAGTGTCCTTACGTATAATAGTCACCATTGAGCCTCTGTAAATGTTCTATTTTATACACTAACAGGTAAACAACGTGTGCGTTGTGACGACGTGATAAAGTATAAACTATAACCGTCTCATCTTGTTTTAAATTAATTTTTCTGTCAAAACTTAGAGTTACCCGATTATATCATCGAACGAAAATATATTATATTTGACCTTATTTGTTAACAAATAATATATATCGAAAAAATTGGCCAACTCAAAACGTATAGAAATTTAGCATGAAAGTGTTTTATAATTGATCTAATTCATGTTTGAACAGATATTGTGTCCATACATAAATGAACCTAACGTATATAAAAATAAAAATAAGAACGTAAGATATTAGTTTATTTAATTAAAAATGTATAAAAAGTAAACCCAAGATTTTAAAAACTTAAGGGGATTAGCGTGACATTTTTAATATGTTTAAAAATATTAAAAGGAAAATTGTCAGTTCAAGAGTTTATGCTAGACGAAACTATTGACTTATCATATTGGTCCTGGGCCATATATGAGGATGTGACATACCACCTAAGAAGACGACCTTGTGACGTTATTCTCAATTTTTTTCAAACGTAACAAATATTAAGATACGGTTTTATATGAATATTAAGATACGGTTTTATATGAATATTAAGAAAAAATAAAATTGAAGTCTAGCCTGCATAGATTCACAAACTTAACTTTTTCTGTTTTGACAAAAAATCATGTTTAGTCGATTTTCCTAATAAAACAAATTGTTTATATACCATATGTCATCTTTTTACAATCATTTTGTCAATTATCACTAGAATAACAATTGAACCATTTAATATCATATTAAATGCTTATGATATTATTAATATCTTTTAAAAAATATAATATATATCTTTTGATAAATTAAAACATTTTTTGTTAAAACATACTTAATTTCCTTCAGTTTGTTCTGAATCCGATGAAGGATACTATATTCCCCCTACACAACTATCTTGCTTGGTGGTTCAAAATGGAAGTCTAGGTATCTGCTTAAGTGGTCTGCTCGTACCGTTCCAAAAAGAGCTGTACTGACAGACTATTTGAAAATGTGTTTCTGGGCTCACATATCTAAATTTCAGCGAGATAGGATGCTGAGCCAAGGACGCTCCGCCTTATCTATAGAAGCAGTCAACTGACTTCTGAACGAATTCGCTCCTTGGTTTGGTAATGGCTTAATAACAAAAATTTGTGAAATTGAAGTTTTTTAGTACAATTTTTTTAATTATTTAAAAAAAAGATTTTTACAAAAAAAAATTAGAAAGTTTAAAAAACATTTTTATGAAGCAAATTGTTTTTAAATACACAAGGTTTGAAAAACATTGTTGTTTTATTAACTAAAGTAGTTAATTATACAAAACTTAAATCGTATTTTATCTGAAAACACTATTTTATAATTTTAAATATTGATTAACAATTGCTACTTAGTATTTTTATAAACCCTTGTAGTACCGGGTCCCTGAATTGGTAAAGTAGTACAAGCTATTATTCCAAAACTGTTATTTTATGATTATAGTTTTAACCTAACTTCTATACATACCCTATGAAATTAAAGCATTAACAAGGAAACAAAAGAAAACATCACTATATATTCACTATCCTCGCACCAATTTTACCATCATTAACACGGTAGATAAAAATAAAACAATCCATAGTTGTCTTTCACATTCTTATTTCCCTACTTGTTACCTTGTTCTTATTGTGCGTAAATGCTCATTACGGTAATACACAAACAGCTTTTACACTTAATAGCCTTGAAAAGGATGGAAGTGGTGGCGCAGGATTTGAGTGTGATGGTGATTACCACACGGATGATACGTTAATTGTAGCATTGTCAACGAGATGGTAACGTGTACAGGCTACGGTGGTAGACGAGTGTGACTCTACCAAATAGTGCAAGGATATTGTGGACACATCTAAAGTTAGTTTGGATACTCCTTGCGGTGTCTCAAGTCAATGGGGTAAAATCTCTAATGCATGATCTTTTAAAAAGTTATTCGAGTGATCACAAAACAATGTAATTTACTTGTTGAATATAAGGTAGGTTAACCTACGTTAATAAAAGATGGAATGTAAGAAAAAAATTTACTTTCTTCAAACATTCGTTATATGTAAGAAAAAAATTACTCTCTACAAGCATTCATTATGTTTGGCAGGTTGTATAACTCACATATTAATATTAACTAGTATTAAAGTCCTCGTGTTGCGATATAGGACGTAAAAATCGTGACAAATAACAACAATGTCATTACCGTCAGCAACTATAAACACCAAAAACTCGTATTAAAAAAGAAATAAAAATAAAAAATATAAAAACCAAACAAAATGTAGACGTATAAACGTTGAACCACATACGTGAAATGTAAACCATTAAAAACAATAACTTAGTTTATCTAGGACCTGAACGTTGAACCACGTACGTGAAATGTAAACCATTAAAAACAATAACTTAGTTTATCTAGGACCTGAGCGTTGTGACAACCCATTAAAGGGGAAAAAATAAACGTAAACGTTACACCACACGCAAACGTTGTAGTATGTTAACTCGTAAAATTTAAACCGAAATGTAAAAAGAAGAATTTGTAAAATATGAAAAGTATAGAGGACAAAATTGAAAATGAACTATTATATGGGTTAAATTATAAAGATGTAAAAGTATTAAGATTAAAAATATAAAAAATGTTAAAGACTAAAAAAAAACCAAAAAGTAAATACAACCCATAAAATTTAAGATACAAACACTAATACATAAAAAAATTTAGTAATTAGTATTATATATAATATTACTTGTCTCGCACTGATATATAATAAATTTGTTGTATTTCACACAAATCAAATGTTCCAATTACCGTAAAATATAATAACTTTAGTCATTGAACGACTCTGAACTAAAAGGGTAGTTAAAATATATATATATATTACCCCTATAATAAATAAATAATAAACAAAACTGTTATTGTCTAATCTACAGTTCATCATTCCAAAATTTTGCCCCCACTTACAAGACAAGCTCAAATTAAGGGAGTGGATTTAGTTGAACGTATTTAAAGGCGTCATGATGATTAAAACTTTTTTTATTTAATTTGTAGTGTTTGAAGAACATAACTAATATCTTTTTAATTTTATTTATGTTTTCTTTAATATATAAGTGTTTGAAAATAATTGTATGTTAAATTAATAACAATAATAATAATAATAATAATAATAATATAATAATAATATAATAATAAGGGTTATTGGATTTAAATAATCATAAGTTTTATTTATTGACCGGGATTAATCTCAACTTAGTAAAGATTTACAGATACTTCTAATTTTGATTTTATTTTCCTCCAACGATCCCTTGATGACGTGGACTGTTTTATGACTAAAACACTAAACAAGAAGTTGAAATCTGTCATCAGGTCCGTCAATTTGAAACTTACGCACCTAAAAACCAGTCAATCTCCCCCTCCAGATTTGAACCACCGAACTCGTTGCGGGGTAGATTTCAGGTGATAATGGAGGCTGGACAATGAAAAACGGACCTAATTGAGACTAAGCGGTCCTAGAATTGAAAAATGACTCAAAGTTAGCATCATTTCATTAAAAAAAACTAACGGGAGTTAACTCTCAGTTAGTAAGGGATCATTGAAGAAAAATAAGTTCAAAGTTAATAGTGACTATAAACATTTTCTGAATTGGGATTAATCCCGGCCAATAAATGAAAGTTTAAATTATTAAAAACCAATAACCCTAATAATAACAACTTACGGTAATGATTAACTAATAATTCATTATTATTACTGTATTCTCATAGTTACCAACTAGTAACATGTACTCTAAGAACACATTTTAATACCACTAACATATTATACACAGTGGAATCTAAAAAAATTAATATATTTGGTATATTATATGAAATGATTTTGAATGGTTGTGAGTAAAGGAAAGAAAAAATATTATTGTTGATGATATATTTAAAGAAAATCATTGTTCAATTCTTATAATTTTTTAATATTTTTAAAAGTGGATGTAAATGGGAAAGAGAAAAAAATAATGAAAGAGTATAAAATGTATTATTTAATTGAAAATGAGAGAGAAAAAATAATAATTTTTAATATAATTATATAGATAAATATAAAAAAATCAACTAAACCACTTATTTATACTATATATAAAGCATTTTGGATGGATATTTTAAGATAACTTAAAATTAAGAACACATAATTTATTTAATGCTTAAGGTACAATTATTTTTAAAAGTAAAATAGTAATTATATTATTATTTACGGACTACCCCTTTACAATTAGTTACATAATAAGTCTATACTTACTAACATTGACATAAAAGTTTAACAAATTTAAACCATTTGATATTTTAAAATTGCATTATTTTAGGAAGCATATAAACCTTTAAATTTTGCATTATTTTAGGAATTTTTGAAATCACATAAACATTTTCCCTTTTCATCATTTAGTACGTATTTGTGCTCAACATATTTGATTTTAGTAAAGCTCTACAAGAATAACAAAATATTTAAAACGTATATCAAATATAAAATATTGTTGCATCACATTGCGTCCACTTAGGTCGTGCGGACACTTGTCTAATCCTCAATTATACATTTACAAAAGTCAAAAACATGTAACAATCAAAAGAATGTCATTAGAGTCAAAAGTGAAATAGTTAGTAAACTTGGAGGGCCATTCGGACCCATCACACACAAAAGCAAACTAATAATAATATAATATCATTTCACGATGAAGGGAGGAAGAATCTGATGCTTCGCAGACCACCCTATTATATATACTCCACAGTCCACAAACACCCCCATCACCACATCCTCTGAGCTGTATATTCTCATCATTCTCTCAACACCTTCGTTCGTGAACAATGGCCGATCAGCTTACCGACGATCAGATCTCGGAGTTCAAAGAGGCTTTCAGCTTGTTCGATAAGGATGGAGACGGTGAGAACTCTGATTCATCGATCGAATTTTGGTTTTGTTATGATTCATGATTGTTGTGTGTTATCAGATGTTGTTGTTGTTCAACTTGTGTGATTGAATGTGTTTTTTTGTGAAAGCGGTTGTAGGATCGTTGTGTTGTGGTTCGATGCTCGTGTTTTTTCAGATCTGGCTTCTGATTGGTTGATTTTTGGTGTTTGTGGTGTTTGTGGTGTTTGTGGTGTTTGTGGTGTATGTGGTGTTTGAGGTGTTTGACTTTTGGTTTTTTTTAATAGGTTTGTGATTTGAGGTGAATCTCGATTCGTTGGTTGATATTTTGCAGTTTTGATGTTGTAGGATGGGTGATTTGTTGGAATTTAAGTGTTTAGTGTGAATGAAATTATAATCAGAGGAGAAAATTGTTGTTAATTTGTTATGTGGTCAGATCTGGGTTGGTGTTTTGAAAATGCTTGTTTTAGGACTGTATACGCTAGCTGTATCCTGGTGTGTACTGTGTAGTAAAGGTGTCAGTTGTCGGATGAAGTTTAATTTGATCTCTGATTGTGGTGTGGATTTTTTTATGCTGTTTTTTTTACTTTATTTTGTTTATTGGTAGTGCGATAACAGCTTAAGGTTTGTAGCCTAGTGGTATTATGGTGTGTGGTAAAGATGTTTGTTTTCAAGTGGCTTAGGGTTCTGGTTCTATGGTAGACATTGATGTAGGTTTAGAGACTGTGTAAGTTAGTTCTTCTAAAAGAAGTTGGGTGACAAGTTTTTTAGTTTCAGTTTGGGCAAGAATTATGAATGTTTGGATGAGTTGAAGGCTAATATTATCAGGTTTTTGTTGATTTAGAGGTAAGTGAGTTATCATGTTTGTTGTATCTTATCAGTTATAATTGATCGTATACTCATAATCGAGTGCATTACATTGCCAAAAGCAGTTTCAGGATTTTTATATTGTGTTTCACCTTCGCATCTTTCCAGATCTGGTTTTTGATTGCTTGATTTTCGATATCTATGCTGTTTGACTTTTAGGTTTCTTGACCATTTTTAGGTTAAGGATCAACATCGAATCATTTGTAAATTGCATCTGATTTGTTGTAGGATGGATGATCTTTTAGAATTTAAGTGTGTACTGTGTATGAAAGTATGAAATCAAAGGAGAAAAAATGTTTTATATTGGTATCTTGTCAGATACTCAGATCTGTTTGGTTTCTGTAAATGCTTGTTTAGGACTGTATGCACTAGAAAAGATCAATTTAATCTGATCACTTATCGTGGTCTGGACTCTGGATGCTGTTTCGAAACTTGTATTTTGTTTATGTTCTTGATGATTTATTAGTAGAATGACTAGTTTCTAGCATTGGTTTCTGACAAGAATTATGAGTGTTTGTATGAGTTGCAGGGTAATGATAACTTTCATAGGTAATATTTGACCTTGAGGTTATTTTGGTAATGGTATCAAAAGATCAGGTTATTTTCCAATTTTGATCTTGTAGGATGGGTGATTTCTTAGAATTTAGGTGTTTCCTGTGAATGAAATCAGAGGAGAATATTCTTTCTAATTGGTATGTTGTCAGATCTGTTTAGTTTTTGAAAATGCTTGTAGGACTGTGTAGGCTTGATAAGATCAGTTGAATTTGATCTCTGATTGTGGTCTGGACTCCTAATGCTGTTTTATGACCCTATTCTGTTATTGGTAGTGTGATATATGGCAGCGGGTTTATTATTGCGTGTAATAAAGATGTTCTTTTCCAAGTGGTTGAGGGTTCTAGTTCTATGGTGGACATTGTGTAGATTTAGAAGTAGGTTTAAAGAGTCTGTGAGCTAGCTGTTCTAGAAAATAGTAGTGTGGCAACTTTTTTAACATTGGCTTCGGGCAAGAATTATGAGTATTTGTATGAGTTGTAGGCTGATGTTAATTTTCATCTGGTTTTAGTTTATTTGGAGGTAACGGAATTATCATGTTTTTTGATAATGCTATCAAAAATGACATTTCAAGGTGTAATGAGTTGGATTAATGCATCCCATGGACCAAAACACAGTCAAATCTACTAAATTTGATCTGTTGATTTGATCGTTGTTGTTTTAGCTAAATTGTTTTTGTTTGGCCCGATTAAATCAAAACACAGCCTATAAATCAAGTTCAATAATCATAAATTGAATTCACCACATATTCTACTATGCTGTTATTATGGTAATGGTATTAAAAGGGACTTTTCAAGGTGTACTGGGCTGAGTAGGATGTTAAGTTCTTAAAACCCATTTGACCCGTTGTATTTTTAAGCTAAATATATATTTTATTTGAGTCATTTAAGTTAAAAAGCAACCCAACTTAACTCATTTATAAGTGAATAAATTAAAATTATCACATATTAATCTCAAGTTTTTATGCAGGTTGCATCACTACCAAGGAACTTGGAACTGTTATGAGGTCTCTTGGACAAAACCCAACAGAAGCTGAACTTCAAGACATGATCAACGAGGTGGATGCTGATGGCAACGGGACGATTGATTTCCCAGAGTTTCTCAACCTGATGGCCCGCAAGATGAAAGACACTGATTCCGAGGAGGAACTCAAGGAAGCCTTTAGAGTTTTTGATAAGGACCAAAATGGTTTCATTTCTGCAGCCGAGCTCCGCCATGTGATGACTAATCTTGGCGAGAAGCTAACAGACGAAGAAGTCGATGAGATGATCCGTGAGGCTGATGTGGATGGTGATGGCCAGATCAACTATGAGGAATTTGTCAAGGTCATGATGGCTAAGTGATGATGTTTAATCCGGAAGTCGATGAATCTGTTTGTGGTTTTGGTTCCTTTTCCTGTGTTTAGTGTTTGTTTGGGTGCATTTGGTTTCTCTGTATTTTGTTGAGTAGCTTGAATTAGTTTCTTTTTTTTTTCTTCTGCTTATTGGTTATAAACCTAGAACAATCTGGAGTATTTTGCTTCTTTTTTAATCAATTGAGTTGTTTTCTGTTATTGCCTTTATTTCATGGTGTTTTCTTCAAGATATATATACTTTTAAAAGCATGACACTGGTGTACATAATAGCACATTACAACACTATGCATAATATCAAATAGGCCATGTCATGTTAAAGTTTCTATAAAATAACTATGTTATTGTTATGTGGTTTAATAAATATTGCATTAGATTTTATAAAATGTTCATGTTAACCTATTGATAAATCATACATAGCAGATCAAGTATTTACTCCTTAACACCCACATTACTTGAACATAACTACAAGGAAGTTTTAATTGAAAACTCATTATTTAATATCATATAAAATCAACACCCATTGAATTATTATAGCAGATTTAGTATAAAGCTAAAAACAATATAAGAAATCTGATCTCGTGTAAATATTACATATATCCAAAAATTTAATAAAATCCCTATTGTAATCACTTCTTTGACTATAATCTTCAATCTAATATACCTCATATAGTTAACAACAATGGTAAATACATTCAGTTTGATGAAAACAAAACCAAAATCATTCAACAAACCATTAAAAAGTTTTTGTTAAAGTTATTAGGCAAAGGGAGTTTCAACTCTACTCACACTGTCATATCAATGTCACATTACATTGTATTTAACGAAATCCGCTCAAATGTTGTAAAAGGTTTGTTCAGATTGCAATTCTCTACAAGTGTCAGGATATATATCTAGAAAACATACATAAAGCATTACCATCGTCTTTCATAATCATATTCTATACTACTATGCAACCATACATGTTTCTTCTAATTCCTGTTAGATGCATTGGTCGTGTTGGGTCTCAAACAATAGCAAAACTGGCTTTGAGCTCACCAACAGCACATGCCACATCCTCCGGAGTCGCTTCTTGTGCTTTCTTGAATCTCTTCACAAAGATGGTTTCACAAAACAAGCCTCGTTTTGAGTGGGTAAATGTTTAATTCGAAGTGAATGATTTGAATTGCGATTGAGCATATAAACTCACACCACGTCCTCCTAAGCCGCTTCTTCTGCTTTCGCGTTTGGTCTCAATCCTTGCAACAGTCATTTTTTGTTGGTTCAGACCTATTCAGAAAGATAAACTGTTAGAACATGTGCACTACCAAATTCAAATACAATTTAGTTTATACAAGCTTCCATTGTAACTGATCTCCCAATTCCACCATACATACAAATAATCTTTTTTCTCAATTAAGGCTGCAAGTGGTAACCAGTTGAATTATCTCAGATTCCATCTCTCACCCTTGTTATCTTTACACAAATGTTCATTGCCCCGAAATCAATAAAGTTATAAACTTTCAATCTTTTAGCATTAGTGAAATATCTAAAATGTACCTTTCAAAAGTGACTCTAGATTTGACATACCTCCATTATAAACATCAGCAAACTGTTCTGGAGGCCTTTCCTCCTACTGGATTTGGATCATTAGCATGTTTGGGTTCAATTGATTCTGCATCATGTTCTTTCTGGCTAATTTTACTTCTTAATACTCTACAATGCTGTGGCTTCTAAAGCATTTTGCAGAAACTGACAGTAGCTCTATGTGAACCAATATTAACTTAGTTCATTTACAACTTTACTGTTCGCAGTCACAAAAGGACAAGAAATCCATATAGAAACCCGCCAACAGTCAACATCACCGAGCAGCAAGTGAATATAAGTCTGATTTTACAAGAAATCCATTTACAACTTTATGACCAAAGCTGTAACATTCACTTTGTATATATCAAACTATAACTGACATATAAAGGCCCTAAAGTGTAAGACATCATATCTCTAGAAGCAAAATATAAATCACAAAGAACATGCTGTTAGTATCCATGAAATTCATATGAACAACATTTAACTGAAAGAAATACAAACATGTAAAGGTATTGAACTCATTAGATGCAAAATGCGAAATCAATATTTCAGTCCCTCTCCCGAACTATTATCTAGGGAGGAGTTTTTAGTAATTCTTTTGGCACAAGTCTACCTATCAACTTAAGCATACTTCTATCTATTGCACCAGTTGCGACCTGATCTATTAACAACGATAGAGTTGTAGCATCAAGCAAATAACTTCTTACATCCATTTGCTGTAAGAGCATCTCTACGTCATCGTACGTCTGGTTCTTAAGATATCCTTGGAGAAGAACATGGTAAGTCACATTATTTGGCGGGCAAGCACTCTCATTCATTTTAAGAAACAAGTACTTTGCTTCCTTTAGTAGACCCTCCCCGCATAAGCCCCTAATCATCACGTTATACGTCCGTTAATTAGGCTCCAAACCCTTTACACTAAGGTTATCGAAAAGATCCCTTGCAGTATCAATCTTCCCACATTTTGTTGCACCATCAATAAGGATCGTGTACACATATTTGAATTCAACTTGCTATTGCACCATCAATAAGGATCGTGTACACAATAATATTTGAATTTAACTTGCTATCACCCACCAAACGAAACAAAGAGAGCGCCTCTTCTACTTTATGATTGTTGCAAAGGCCATCTAAAATTATTCCGTAAGTGTATTCATCCGGAAGTAGACCTTGTGCTCGCATCTCATCAAAGAGTTTGAGTGCAGCTCCACAACGTCCAACCCTAAATAACCCTTTTATTATGGTGTTGTAAGTGACTCTACAGGTTTCAAACCTTTTCTTGTTATCTCATGAAACATATGCATGGCCTCTTCTAATTTCGAATTCTTGCAATACCAATTTATAAAACTGTTATAAGTAATAACATCGGGTATGAGACCTCTGGACGTAATTGTATCAAAAACTGTCTTTGCCTTGCTCATTTCACCGCGCAGACAGCAACCGTCTATTAGTGAACTATATGTAACTATGTTAGGAGCCTCACCCCTCTCAACCATGATGTCTATAACAGCCTCCGTTTCATTCACCATACCTTACTTACAAAAAGCATCAACTAATATGCTAAAGGTTTGCAAATCATGAGAGATCCCTGCATCCTCCATCTCTTTTAGCATCTTAGAGACCTCGTTCCAACGACCTAAGTTACAAAGGCCATAAATCAGAGAGTTGTATGTGATGACATCAGGTAGAGTGCCTTTGCCGGATACCATCATCTCTTTGAAAAGCTTGAAAGCATCATCTATCATTTTGTCCTTGCAGAGACTGTTAATGATGGTATTATATGCAACCATATCAGGCTTACAGCCTCTTTCATCCATGTGCCTAAGCAAACCAATGGCCATAACATTGTTTCCAATCTTACAAAGCCCTTTCTTTCATCATTGTGTTATACATAACTGCATTAGGCTCACAAAGTTTCTGTTTGATGAGCTTCTTGAATAATATCTCAGCCTCAAGAATCCTATCTTCTAGGATCAATCATCCAAAAGTGTACTAAATATGAACACATTTGGTACAATAGCTCGCTTGAAGCAGCAACCTAGAAGTGCAAAACCGTCACTGGTGCGATGCAACTGACAACACTTGATTGCAATACTCATAGAGTACACACTAACAGGGACTGCAATGACACACATATGATTAAAAAGATAAAGGGTTGAAGAAAAATGCTTCATTTTGGTCACAACATTCAACAACTGATTAAACTTAACAACAGATGGCTGTGGTCTTCTCTGTGTCATTTCATCGAACAGGTTCAATGCATCATCCAAGTTGGTAACTTTTTGAAACTTAGATCGAAGATGATCACTAATTGAAGAAGAATTCGAGTGAATATAAGCTAATCGGGAAGATGAAAGAGGGGTTTTTAACTGAAATGAGTTTGTGATGAAATACCTTTGAAATTGCATCTGATGGAAGCATGAAGATGAGAAATTGTGCTTTTCATCATCTTCCAACAGAATGGATTCTTCTTGCTGAAATATTTCTTGTATATTTTACCGGTGGATTTAAAAAATCATCTTATAGCCACTCATGTATATTTCTTTTAAATTGGATCACCAAATAATCAAATCGAGTCATTATCAATTTTTCTTATGACAAAAGTAATGATGCAAAAATCGTAAGAATCAAAATTTTTAATATATAAAATTATATTTAAAAAATATAAAGAACATGTTAATTATAAAAAAAATAAAAAAATGCCTAAAATTTACGTCAACGTTTCATATCAGCATCAAAAAATAGAAAAATATATTTTCTAACTGAATCCAAAAGTATAACTTGTTAAAAAATATGTTATGACTTTTAATTTGTATAAAATATAAAAACTGAGTGATCTAATTGAAACACTTTTAAAACTTGAGTTACCTAATTGGAACACTTTTAAAAATTGATTACTATTTTACAAAATTATCCCAAAAATGTTTGGTTGACAAAGATAATGAATGAATCATTACATAGTTGATTTCATTCATTCGAATTCATTCCATCCACCCACTTCTTTTTTTCCATTTTGATCTCTTCTTGTCATCAACACCACCCACTCACCCACTACAACAATCACCACCGCCCACTGCCACCATCGGGAACTACGACCGGCCACCGCCACCACAGAGAACCTCCACTGGACACCGCCGCCACCGGGAACCACCACTGGCCACCGCAGGGAAACACCACCGGCCTTCGTCGTCACCGGAAACCTCCATCGGCCACCATCACCACCATAACTACTTTCGCATTTTATTTTTTTCATACGTAATAAACAACACAAAGTAATGATTCATTTCATTCGTAAAAGGTAACCAAACAGGACTATGAAATGTAATAATTTATTTCATTCTCTCATCCATTTTATTTATTCATTTTTTCTCTTTTTTCATTCATTTTTATTTATTTATTCGTTCATTTCATTACTTTGTACCAAACAAACTCTTATTTTCAATAGAAAGTCATATCAACAAACAATGAAAAAACCAACACTTCCAATAGCTCAAACCTCCTTGTTTTTTTGTCGATGTACAAACGCATGATCAATTGAAACGACCTATAGTTGGTGTGGTGGTGTGTTTGCATTAATCTCCTACCCCATGATTTGATCCCAACTCACAGACTCACAATAACTTAGCTTGTTACTCACTCATGTACTCGTTTGTCAATGTGTTTAAATTAAAAGCCAAATTATAATTAGTTTTTACAGATGATCAAACAAAACTATGCTATATTATTAAATAAACCATAAACATGTGATCATTTTGACATTTTATAATTAGAAAGCTTAAGTCAAAAAATATTAACGATAAACCTAATTAAATATCATTTTCGTATAAATTTTCTAATGATTTAAGAAAAAATTATAAAAAAATATTATATGTTGTTTTTATATACATAAATGTGTAGAAAAATAAAAAAAAAACATTTTTTAATAAAGAATAAAACATTTTCGAATCCAAACCCGAACCCGGCCCGAACCCGAATCCAAATCCGAACCCGAATCCAAACCCGAACCGGAAATCCGAACCTATCTTTGACTCATCTAGACTAGTTCACATTTCACAACCCAATAACGACACAATTGGTAAGAAAATAAGCATTTACTATAAGCTTCAACTTTGAAAACCTTTGCAGCTATCTAGTGGAGTTCATCTTCAAGATTCGAATCACAGATAAAGATCAAACATTGATCTTTGATAACAATTCTTCCCCAAATTTGATCTTACACACTTCACCCAACAATCAATCACCATCAATCTTCAACAAAATCAATCTCAATCTCTTCAATGGCCGATCAATCAAGGCCCGTCACCGGCTACCCAGCTTACTCCACCGCCGGCCACCACCCCAACGGCTACCCCACCGCCACCGCCACCGCCACTGCCACCACCGCCGCCACCGCCACCACCACCGCCACCGCCTACCCTTACGCCGCCCCACAGAACCAAGCCTCATACTTTCACGTCGCCGGAAACCCCTACTACACCACCCCCTACGCGCCGCCGCCACGCGCCACCTTCGTTCACCGCTTCTTCGCCTTCCTCATAGGCTCTATTCTCATCACCGGCGTCATCATCTTCATCATGTGGCTCATCCTCCGCCCGCAGATCCCGCAGTTTCGAGTCGAAACCCTAACCCTAACGAACTTCAATGTCTCATCGAGTTCGATGATCTCTGGCGATTGGGACGTGCGTTTCACCGCTCGGAACCCTAATTCCAAAATCACGCTGTATTACGATCGAATCGAAGCGGCTATCTTTTACAAATCGGATTCGATTTCGGAGACTACAGTTCCGCCGTTTGTGCAGAAGACGAAGAATGAGACTACAATTGGGGCAACATTCGCTTCATTGTCGGCGTATATCGACAGTCGAGATAGCATTAATGATGAGAGGAATCGTGGGACTGTTGAGTTCAATTTGAGGATGATCACTAGGGTTCGATTTCAAGCTGGTTCTTGGTGGGCTAGAAGAAGGATTTTGAGGGTTTATTGCCCTGATTTGTCAGTTAGGGTTTCTGCAAATAGTAGTAATGGATCTTTAACTGGTGGTTCGAAGCAATGCAGTGTGGGTTTGTGATTTATTGAAGGATTTGAAGGTATGTTCTTGTGTTAATTCAACTTAATTACTGTAAATTACTGATTTGGAAATGGTATGATTGATGTGAATAGAATGAACCCTAGGTTTTTGGTGTATTTGAATGCTAACTAATTGCATATTCTTGAGTCCATTGTGTTTTGTTGCTTGATGTTTTTGTTGATTGTTTGCTTGTTAGTTCTTATACATTGTTGATCTCTGTGATAAATCTTGAATCATGTAAAGCATTTACAATTGTTGAAATAATAATTGATTGGATTCGAGTTTCAATCGTTCAGATGTGTATTGGTTTATTGTTCTTAGTTGTAAATGCAAAACCTATGTGGGCTTATAGTAGTATGTTGATCTATGGTCACGGGCGAAAGTTGTTGGGATATATGTTTGCTTAACAGTAGACTAAAACACAGTTTGCTATGAGTTCTTGAATAAAATGTACATATAGAGACATGCTATGGTTGATTATTGACCTAGGATTCACTAAGCAAAGGGAGACTATTGGAGTTTTGATCTTCCTTTACCAAAAGGAAATTAAAAGGTCAACAATTTTCAAAGTTGGAACCATCAAAAGAGTGAAAGACTAGATCAAACAGGTTCTTTTATGATAATTTGCAATATTGTGGACTAAGTGAATATAAGCAAAATTATGATATGGCTTCTGTTTTAGTGGAATAACTCTTTTTATTTACTAGTCATGATTCAGAATTGTACACACACACACGCATGCACAACACGCATACATATACTGATATACACATCCCATATCTTCATTTTCTTTAGATTTTTGGACCCCAGTATCCATGTCTTTTGCTCTTTACCCTTGAAATAAAAGGAACAAACTATTACATGGCCCTATACTATAGACTTGTCATGAGAGAGTTGATTTGTACACCATCAAAATCACTTTGGACACCATCAATATAATTCTATACTTGTATCGTTATTGTTGCATAATCTATTTGTTGATCACAGGATGTTCAATGTTGAATCTAGTATCATTGAAGCAACTCTTTTCGCTCATGGACTGTTAGTTTGTAACATGATGATTTCATGAACCATTTTGGTGTCCCCTCACTTATTTTCTTATTTTATTAGTGCCCAAGCTGCTGCATTGAGCAAGTTGATCGTCCACCAATTCTTGAGGCCTTGAGCAAGTTGATCGTTAGCCAATTCTTGAGGCAATAACGACTAATGTAAACGATACATAAAGTCATAACCTTATCAGTGATTTGAAAAGCTGAGAATGTTTGTTTATATACATGCTAATGACATGCTCTTAACCCTGTCCCATGAGGATTTTTAATATGTAATATAAAAAAATTCATTCATTTTATGTAATTGTATGTTTATATACATGTTAATGAGTGATGAAACTGGTATCATTGGAAAATTATCAAAAATCAGTGTTTGTATTCCTGCGCCAAATGGATCACTGCTGCTGTTTATTACCCATTAATTTGTCATTACAAGAATTGCCTATAGGCTACTTCATCAAGAAGGTATTTTGTTTATTTAACTAAGTGATAACTTAGTAAAATAATAATCAGGATTGTTCTAATTAGGTTATTTATAATTTTTTTACTAATTAGTATAAAAGTTTTAATATTATTGTAATTAGATTTTTTATAAAATATTTTAAAGAAATTGGAATATTTAAATAAGTACAATATGTATAAAAACATATTTATTTAAAAAAAATAGCAAATTATTTAAAAACATTGAAAAAATATGAGTGATTTAATTAGAATACTTCGAAAAATCTGGTAACCTGATTGAAAGAAATAACTATATTATTGTCTTAATTACAACAGATAAAAATATGAGTGATATAATTGAAATACGCTTACTATTCTCTAAAGTTTTCGCTTTAACTAATTATATAGTTTTCCCTCTATATTATTATTTTTTAAATTCCCTACAACATTTATATTACTTATTATTAAATTCTTAAATTAGAAAGATAGATGGCATTTGCCAACGACCAAAATCCTCCCTAAGTTTCTTAAATTGATATTTTTAATCCCTAAACTATTTGTAAAACTTTAAAAAAAATATCAGTTTCACCTTTTGACGTAAAATTTATTCAGACATGAGAAATGTTAAATATAAACTAATTTCTTTTGTTTATATACATGTCGGTGTAAATTCAAGTTCGTCCACGTTGTAAAATAAATTTTGCTTGCTGGGTTAAATATAAAACATTTCCGTGCTAATTTATATGTACTCTTTGAGTTGATCTATGTATCGACGTAGATTTTATTTAGTAACAAGTGATGGCAAATGTAATATACCTTCGTTTGATTATATAAATTTAAGTAACCCTACGTTAGTTATGAAATAACATTAGTTATAAAATGAATTGTAACTTATACTTTATCATACGCGGTCACATATTTACTAGTTAATATTTATATACAAAATATGCAAAGTCAACAATTTCTCAAACCATAATTGACCAAAAAAAAGAGTTGTCAGTGTTTACACCTTTCAAATTTCCGCATATTATAAAACAGGGAGTGGCTAATCGTACCTTCTATATACATACTCTCTGATAAAAGAGATTACTTTTTCTAAACACGTAAATACCCACCAAATAAAAACAAAAAAATAGATACGTTTAACAGCACCCAATAACTATATAACTAGACCAAGATGATCTCGTAGTAAAGATTTAACGGCGTTAGGATATATAACCTTAAACATCAACATTACACCCTTGAACTAACTGATACTTAACGGCAGGATCAACGGTATAACCACCATTATAACCCCCAAACTTAATATACACCGGACAGTTAACCTTCAACCGATATCCACCTGAAACAAAACTTCCAACCTTCCATCTCACTCTTCCACCACCTCTAACATCCACCAGCACCGTCCCAGCGGTCTCGTCTTCTGCCAGCGAGACCGCCAGGGACGGTGCCAAAGGAACTCCAGTTCCATAAAGGTATGGTGACCAAACGTTCACCTCCTTTTGGGCTTGGTACATTGGCGGGATCATCGTCGGTAGCGTGATCCGTTGGTTGCGATAGGTGGCGTAGACTTCGAGTTTGTCGTAGTAGATTCCGATAAGGGAGTTGGGGTTATGGGAGGAGATGGTGGTTTGAAAGGTGGTGGTGATGGTGGTTGTTGTGGTTGTTATTGTGGTGGTGGTGTTGAAGGCGAAAACGGTGACGTCTTGGAGGGTGAATGTAGGTTTTGAGGGGTGGAGGATGAGGTAGATGAGAAGAATGATTAAGAGGATGATAATGATGATTATGGTGATGATGAGTGTTGTTATATGGTGGTAGAATTTGCGACGGTGGTGTTCGCGGTGGTGGCCGCAGTGGTCTTTGGCGGACATGGTGGTTTGTTAGTGAAGCTCCGGCGGAGGAAGATGGGATTCCGGTGAGTGGTGGTTTAACTGTTGGTGATTTAGGAGTCATATATATATATATATATATATATATATATATATTATATATATATATAATATATATATATATATGTATATGTATATGTATAGTATATGTATATGTATATGTATATGTATATGTTATGTATATGTATATGTATATGTATATGTATATGTATATGTATATGTATATGTATTGTATATGTATATGTATATGTATATGTATATGTATATGTATATGTATATGTATATGTTATGTATATGTATATGTATATGTATATGTATGTATGTTTACATGATGATGGTATGGTGTTTAATGATATTTTGATTTTTATAACAAAGGGATTTGGTAGGGGTGTGGGTGAAAGTAAATGATAGAAGCGGAACTGGAATAGCCGAAGTAAAAGCTTGAATCCAAATAAAAACTGACGGTTTGGGTTTAGGTTTTTGGAAAACGGAATGTTTGGTTTCGTTTACCAGAACCGGAAAAACATAACTGAATAGTTATAAAATCAAAATATTTTTTTTATTTCAATTTTAAATTAAAACCAAATGAAACCGACTATACTCACCCCTAAAATTTGGTATAATGTTACTCAGGTATATTTTATAGTGTTTTTTTAAAAAGGTTAAAGGTTCAAGTTTTTCTATAAATAAATGATGATGATTTAAAAGTAAATTTAGAGTGTGAGAGTTCACTACTTTAATAAGCTAATATTTTAAAAAAAATCTTCTTCTTATTCTTATTCTAATAAAAAGGTAAATGAGTGTGCTACTTGTCACCATTACATTCATTATCATCAAACTTTTTCCGCTTCTCTCTCCTATTAAATAACTATATTAATTACTAATAATATTATCTATTTATTTTACATTATAATTATAATTAGCTTTTAAATAAAAATAAGAAAGAGGATTTTTTTTATTAATGCTATTTTTATAGAGATAGTTTTTTATAAAGAGATTTTTTTAAAAATAAATAAAACTGTTTTTACGTAATATTTTAAAATTGGTTTTTTAAAGTAATTTTTATCAAACAAAAATAATTAAAATAAGGAGTTATAGTAAGAAATTTTTTAAAAATGAAAATTTTTAAGACGTTATTTTAAAACAAAATGTTTAATTTATCTTTCAAAAAAATAAAAATTTTCTTATTCTAATAAAAGGGTAAATGAGTGTGTCACTTGTCATCATCACATTCATTCTCATCAAACTTTTTTCACTTCTTTCTCCTATTAAATAACCATATTAATTACTAATAATATTATCTATTTATTTTTATATTATAATTATAATTAGCTTTTAAATAAAAATAAGAAAGATAATTTTTTATTAATGCTATTTTTATAGAGATATTTTTCTATAAAATGATTTTTGTAAGAAAATAAATAAAACTATTTTTATGTAATATTTCAAAATGGTTTTTTAAAGTAATTTTTATTAAACAAAAATAATTAAAATAAGGAGTTATAGTAAGAAAATTTTTTAAAAATGAAAATTTTTTAAAATGTTTAATTATCTTTGAAAAAAACAAGAAATAAAATAAAATTTTCATATTATTGTTTTATTACTTATAGTTGTTACTCATACGTAATTTCAATCAATAATGTCTTACTTTATTATTTTATAATTAATAGTTTTTATTTTATTTATATTTTATTTATTCAACCCGTGTAACATACGAGGTTACTAAAGCTAGTAGTCTATAAATACAAAATAGTTTATTAATAGATAATCAATTAAATTGAAATAATACCATTTTCGAAAAACAAAATATATGTTTATTTTTGGAACTTTCTAAAATGGTAAGAGTTGCTTTTACCTTTTTTTTTCTGTGACTTGTTATAGACTAAAGAGTAGTAAACGCATTTTTTTAATTGCGAAATAATTATTTTATTTACTATATTTACGAGAAGTTGCAAAATTTCTCCCATTTCAGTTGGTGAATCTTAATTAAAATGACAAAATATAATTAAAAAATGGATAACTTTGTAAAATAATAACCAACTTTCAAAAGTGTTTCAATTAAATAACTCAAGTTTTAAAAGTGTTCAAATTAGATCACTCATTTTTATATTTTATACAAATTAAAAGTCATAACATATTTTTTAGCATGTTATACTTTTGGATTTAGTTAAAAAATATTTTTTCTATCTTTTGAAGCTGATATAGAACGTTGACGTAAATTTTAAACACTTTTTTTTTCATAATTAACATGTTTTTTTTATTTTTTAATATAATTTTATATATTGAAAATTCTAACTCTAATGTTTTTTCCATCATTACTTTGTTGTCATAATAAAATTTGATAATGACTCGATTTGATCGTTTGAAGATCCAATTTAAAAAAAATATATATGAGTGACTAAATTAGAACACTTTTAAAACTTGATTACTATTCTGTAATATTTTCCCTTAAAAAAATATCGATTGTTGGAACTATAACCACTCAAAGGAATTTGTTAAGTAAAAGGAGAAAATATAAAAGGTGAAAATGTATTAACATGAAGAGGAGTGCGATTGATGACCAACTTCTTTCACCCACCATGTGATAAAGAAGCAAACGTTGCGTTGCGGTTGAGATACGCTTATCATCACTTAACATTTATTCGATTAAAATTAGAGTGTAAGTTTATTAAATTAAGTGTGTTAAATAATCGCACACGTTTAATGCAGAAACAAATTAGAGAATTACAAGAATCTTATAAGAACCGATGAAAGATTATCACATCTAGTTAAGAGTATAAAACAAACAATTAAAAAACATTCGCGTATCAACTTTGTACCGATGGCCATAAACGTACATGCGGTTTTTATAGTTTCTTGCTTTCTTTGCTTAAAATGCATCATGCAATAAACATTATCGCATCCAATTATCCTTAGCCCAACTAGTTAAAATAACTTTTATTTAACCAAAACAATTAGTCACGTCGAAAATTTTGAAGTCTCATTTTAACACTTTTGTATGATATTGAAAATATTAATACACAAATATAAAAAATAAATCGACACAACACATTAAAACAATCTCATTGAGATTTTAAAAATGTTTTAAAATGAATACCATGGAATAATTATATAAAAGTATTATTTTATATATTGAAGGTAAATCTAATATCATGTCGAAAGTGTAAACTAATTAAAATATAACCATAATCATAACTAAGTTTACTAAATCTCATCCATAGCAAAGTTATAGTTAGGGACTTAGGGTCTTGAAACTTAAATATATTTTGTTCAAAAAAACTAATATCATAAAACCAATCAAGTTTTAAGAAGCTTCATATCCTCATATTTACACACAAAATGTTGATGAAACCCATATAACAAAGAGTACAATTGTTTGGGCAAATTAAGAAGAACCCAACTTCTGGGTGAAAAAAGAACAACTGAACACTTCATAATTACTTCAAGAAAGCTTCCCAAGTTCCCATTATCTGATTATCATATTTCCAGTTCTTTGGGCCTGGGCCACATAAATTTTTGGGCTGCTCTTGTTTATCCAGCCCAGTGATCCATGTGGCACATCTTTGGGCGGTAGTAGAAAAAAAAAGATTTAAGTTTTACCTGTTGTTTATTTCTTGGAATATATGAGGTAGGGATCTTGAGCAATAGTTAGCACATCTGGTCTTTCTTCCTGGTTATAAGTTAAGCACCTCCTAATAAATTCCTGCAAATAAAAATAATAATATTATGGAAGAAAACAGTAAATGAAACCAAAAAGAAAAAACAATAAAGAAAATGGGTTGAAGAACTTACCTTCGCTTCATTTGAAACAGAAGGTCTAGTAGGAAACTCGACTTTTCGGGCTTTAATTATGGTGTCTTCACGCAATATTCGTTCCTGTGTCTGATCATGTCCGAAAGGGCGTCTTCCGAAAAGCATTTGGTACAATAGGATACCGGCTGACCACACATCAACCTATTTAAAAATAAATAAATTGTTGCTTAGTCTAAAATCTGGGTGATCTGAAAGGCCATTGTTGGTACATGTGAGTTTTGGAGATGCTATAAAAACCTAACATGAACCATTTCTATTTAAGAATTAAAATAAAGTTGAATTTGCATCACTGACCTTTGAAGAAATGAGAGGGATCTTGCTTAGCTCAAAGCATTCTGGAGGGAGGTACCTGAGAATGTAAAAAGGGATAATAACATTGATAATAGACTAAATTCATATACATCTTTATGGACATTTGATATTTCATATATATCAATTTGAACTGTATAATATCATATATATTTTTCAAAATAGCATATTCATGAGTTCCATTGTAATAAAGTAAAATTAGTTACTTATAAGATATGTTTAATAGAATAAACATATAGGAAAACAGCATTGTTACTTCGAAGTTCAAACCTTCTAAACACACAACGTTATTCTTTATTTATTCAAGTGAAAGATTGTTATATTACTACTGATTTCTATTTATTTTGCTATGGAACATGTAAATATGACATTCTAATGTTGAAAGTTTGAATATGACGACACGAAACTTAGAAGAATATACACGAAAATATTATATTAATTTTTTGTATAATATATATGAAATTAAGTCATAATAATAATGATAAAAAGGAAAAAGTTCATACTAGACTTGACAATCAAAAGGCAAAGAAAGAGAACATTCAGGTACAATGATTAACACTCACCAATATGTTCCAGCTCCCTGAGAAGTAAGTTCCATGCCTTGGGATCCAACATCATCTTCCACAATCTTGCTAAGACCAAAATCAGTTACTTTTGCAACACCAAATTCATCAAAAAGCACATTCCCGGGCTTCAAATCATAATGAATGATCTTCTGGTTTCTTTTGTTCAAGTAAATAAGTCCTTGAAATATCTGAAAAATAATTATCCTAGCTTCTTTTTCTGGCAATATAGGTGTTGCTTTAAGAACAGCATCAAGATCTTTACCTGCATTAACAATGAATAATGAAATGATACAAAAAGTTACAAGCAAACTGGAATATATTTTGAACGCTTGTTGTTAACTGAACGATAAAGGTGGCAAATCAATCGGATCAAAGGGTCAGCTAACAAGTCAAAATGGCTAATTATTCTTTAGGTTTGGTTAGGTTGACCTCAAACACTATCAAAAGTTTTTCTACGCTTCCATCCCAAAAGTGAAGTCCACATTACTATTTTAGTCTGTCCCAAAAGATTGTCCACGTTTGAAAATGCATAGTTATTATTTACAATTCACTCAGTAACCTATATCATATATATTGGAAGTCAATGATATCTGAAATGCATGAGCCATTGAGGGAATAACTGATGTTCTATTACTGAAAAATGCATTAATTTCAGATGTCTTGCATTTTGTTTTTTCTTGTTTGTGGATAACGACTTTAGGATGAATGAAGAAACTATGAGTGTCATATAAGATTGCAAAATGTATATATTATATATTTTAAGAAAAACAAATTTTTTGAATAGATTATTTAAGAGATTCAGTGCATCAATAGTACACTTTTACACTTTGAACGACTTCAAAAACCATCTAACCCTTTTTTAGCTGTAGTTTTTTCTGCCCATTTGACCCGTTAAACATAACCAAGATCAACCCATTTATAAGTAAATGGCCAAAATTCCCACCTTTACTAAATCATGTGTTCATATAAGAAAAGTATAGAATATATACCGCTGCAATACTCCAAAATTGTGCAAAAAGTATTTTGATCTATCTCAAAGATGTCCCAAAGCCGAACAATGTGATGATGTACCAAGGTCTTATGAATATTATATTCCCGTATAGCATGACGTATGTAACTTTGCTTTTTGTCCTCACTCCAATTGGCATTTAAGCCATGAAGCTTACAAGCAACATATCTATACTCCACTAAATCAAATGCCTGAATAAAAATATTGATTAAAATCGCTGCAGATAGGTATGCTCCCATGTTGAACATGTGTAACAAATCACATAGAGGATTCAAGACTAAAGGTGGCAAAGCATGCAGGTTGGTCAGGTTGAAACACTTTCCGTTCAAACCTTTTAAAAAAATTTTAAACAATTTAAGCATCAAATATGATTCAAAAATTATATTATTTCAATAATTATGTAACTTTTTAATATAGTGATTAGGAGATGTCACGCATTGAAATATTAAATAAACTTTTGGCCGCAGTTCGTATGAGCTGGGTTGACCCACAATACTTATCACCAAACATTTTTTAAAATATTAATACAAAAACTATATTATTTCAAGAATGATCAATGTTTTTTTAATAAAGTTATTTGGGAGGCTTTAGGCATTAGAGGTAAAGTTCAAGCAATCTTCAATTTGTTTGACCACTTTCCTTCTAAGGTATTGTTTGGATTTTGTTTGACCCATTAGAGATATAACATAACCCAAATAGACCCATTCATAAGTACATGGGTCAGACCTGCCTTTTTTTGAAATATCAATTTAAAAAGAAAAGTGATTGTCGTTTCATAAGTTGGGAACTTGTGGGAATGTGTTGAAATTAAATAACAATTCAAGATACTCAAGAAAATTTAAACAAAAGAAAATTTTGACCTTGTACACCTCACTAAACCTCCTTTCCCAAGGAGATTTAAGAGGGCATATCGATGATTCAAGATCTGATAATTATTGAAACGAGAACCGTCTTCATCCCTAATACGTTTCATTTCACGTATAAGCCGCCCTTTTTCTAGTTCATACCGATCCCGTTCACGCACATAGGTTTCCTCCTCCTGTAACATTAAACTAGATTATATTTTTCTCAGTCAAAAATATTTAAATCATCTTGGCATATTGCACAGAATAAAGAAAGTTACACGCTTGATGCTGGCTAGACGGGATTTGTAAATTTCATCCTGAATGATGACATCTTCTTCTGAGACTCCTAATTCGGCTTCAGTTCCATCACCCTTATCTTTATAAGGAAATTAATGAACTTCAAACTTGGTCAGAACAGAATTAATATTTTTATGCTCCAAAAAATAACAAATTAGCAACTCCAAAAAATAATACATGCAACATGTATTTCTCACTAAGAGTTGACAGAATCTGGTGGAAGAGATTAGACCAAACCCTCACTCTATTAGATTTGGGGCAATCGCATATATACCCCTATAAACCTTGTTAATTGCATATTTACCCAAATCAAAACCAAAATTGTGTATCCCCTTCCTTAGTCTATTTTATTGCATATTTACCCAACTTGAAACTAAAATTGTATATAAACCCTTCTATAATAAAAATAATATTAAATGAACTTATTTTGACATTTTATTAATAATAAATTATAGGATGACTATTTCGCTCATGATTGTTTGTGATTGTTTTTGTTATAATTTGTTAGTTCTATAACATATTAAAAGTTTGATATTTGTATTGCATTTTATTATTGTTACTCTAAAAACTTGATAAAAAATTAACTCAACTTAAACAAATAAAATTATTAAAAAAACACAAAAGGATAAAAGTTTAAGAAACAACTAAAACTCATTAGCAAAAGATGATTAAAAAACAGAAAAAAAAACTAAAAAAATGTAAAAAAAAACAAACTAAAAATGGTGAATATGAATTTAAAATATAATATTGTTTGTGAAGAAAAGGTAACATTGTCAATCGATATGTTATTTTTAATAAAATAAATCAAAATAGGTTAATTTGAAATTTTTTCATTAAGAAAGGGGATATATACAATATTGGTTGTGATTTGGGTTAATATGCAATAAAAAATATTAAAGGAGGGTATATATGCAATACTAATTTTGAATTGGGTAAATATGCAATTAAGTTATTTTACAAGGGCAAATATGCAGTTGTCCCTTTAATATATATATATTTACCTGGCTGTTTTTTCTTTAGTGACTTCCGCTGTCTCTCAACAGCCTCCCTTAGTTCTAACAAACGCTTCTACAAAGCAGAAAACGTAATGTAAGTAACGTGCATGTCACAGTCCATTTATGCACGTGAAGAAAAAAGTAGTAACTTTTTAAACTTTGATACTTCAATAAATTTCTAACGGTTGTTGAAAGATGAAAAATACAGACTCTTGAGTGCAGCATAATTGAGTTGCTTGACCCTTTCTAAGTGTGCACCAATAGTTAAACAATTAGCAACAGGGACATAATTTTGGTGATTCATATCATCTATTGTCCTTGACCTCAAGTCACATTAAGCATTAATCGAACTATTTACGATTAGGCTTCAGTTTTCACCAAAATTTAGGCATGAGTAAAGTTTAACTGCCTTTAAGTTTCAATTATTTCCTAGGCTTATGGATTTCAATTTGAGAGGTTTAAATTGATCCCTTACCACTTATTACAAATCCATCGCAATAACAAATTCCAGGCTTTATGGTTATGTTCTCCTAGAAACTTAACAAAAACATAAAGAAAGCATTCAAATTAGATGGAAGATCAAATAGAACACACCAGTTGAGCATTAAGATCCTTAATTGCTTGTCCATCTTCCCAGGCCTCAGATATGACTGTTCCAGCCCTTCAGTTTAACCAAAAGCCAGGAAATTTAAATATCAGTGCATCTAAAAAGATAAAAGACAGAAGATGTATGTTTGCCAAACACTAAGTCAAACAGATAAATTATATGATGCTATGTAACTGATTTAGGTAAAAGATTTTAATTTCTACATTGTATGTTGGTCAACCAATAAGTCGACAACTAATCGAGTAATCAACTAAACTGAACTAATATGATTGGATGTTTTTACCTGATAACACCCACATTTCCAAGTCTCAAGGAATCGAGTAATCGACTAAACTGAACTAATATGATTGGATGTTTTTACCTGATAACACCCACATTTCCAAGTCTCAAAGAATCATGCCTCACTTTCATTCTTGCTTCTTGTCTCTCAGCTTTAGACACAGATATCAGCAAATCAGATATGACTTTCATTCTCTGCAATAAAGACATATTTTGATGATATTATTAGCAGAGTTAGAAAAAAACCCATACTACTAAATTTGAATTTGTCCATATGCTAGTATTTTAGATCTTCAATGCAGCCCACGGGATATAATGAACTTTTATGTAAGTTAATCTATCATTGTAGAATTGCTAGCTGATATAAGTGAAATGGGAGCAGGTAAAAAAAACTCACTTTTGGTTTCACTTGCTGTTCATTATTTTTAAGCTCCTTAAGTTCCTGTACAAGACAGCAAAATATGAATACTGATTCTTGACTGAAGAATTGCACCAAGTATACAATACTATTTCTGAATTTTAAATAACACTTGATAGCCACTATACCTTTTCCAACTGGTGACATAAATGTTGATACTCTGAAGCCTCTTGGCGAGCTTTCCTCAAGTCCTCTTCTAATGTCGTTATTTTGGCACGCAATGATGTGATTTCCTCCTTTTTTTAAAAAAAAAGGAAAGCATACGTTAGGTAAGAGCAAAAAAAGTAAATGGCATTGATATATAAACATGCTATAAAATGTATAGCATTCAAACTTGATATATATAACTAGAGGTGGCAATTTCTACCCATTTACTTATTTTGAATTGATTTGGTTGTGTTTAATCTCAAACAGGCTTAGTTCCCCGAAATCTATTTATGATCCACGCTTTATAGGAATAAGACTAACCACACATGGTAATATAGTATAATTGAAAATAGGAAAATAATATTTTATTACAGACTTGCAAAGTCCCACTAGGTATGTAGTTTTGTAGGCAAGAAAAAAATATTAATACTAATAAATTGTAAAGTCTTAACTTGCATATCCCCATAACTCCATAAGATAAGTAGCTTTCTTGTCATTGTATCAGCGCTAGTTTAGGGTAGCAACTAGCAAACGTGAATGCTCAAGTGTTTATAACATATCGAAATTCTCTAGTGCTCATAATTTTCATATATATGTACCAGCTCAGTGGTTTTAAGAATGCTTTCTTCAGTTATATTTGCAGCATTCAAGGTTGTATGTCAGCTAAGCAGTAAGCACTCATGCCTATCTAGGACAACAAATTTATGGCAACTGTTTTTCACTTTAGTTGTATGCATAATATTTTGTCCATTGTTGATCTTTCTGAAGTAGAAGCTTGCACATCTAACGTGACATGAAAAATGAACTAAAATGTCACCAAAAATTTTATTTTTAACCATCTAGTATACTTCATGTGACTCATTATGTGATCTATGACACCGCAATTACATACAAAAATAACATCTGAAGTTATAGATTTATGACACCGCAATTACATACTAATATTAAAATGTATACAAACATCGGAATTTACTTCAATGTGATGTGTGAAGCAATTCAAGCAACCATACATGCACTTTTAAGTAACATACGTTTGCTTTTGAATAAAAACAAGGTATTATTTCATGACACACAGTTAAAGTCTGCTAACAGCACAAGAATGGCTACCACTTGTTCGACTATGATGCAACCATAGTTCACAAAACGTATCAACATAAACTAATATAACTAAGAGGTCTATACTCTTGCTACGTAGACATGAGCAACGAAATGTTTGCACAGAACTGATACCTGTTGATGTGAGCTCTCAAGAAGACCATTTGAGGTAGAATTTTCTATCTTCGTTTGATCATTAACTAGGGACCCACGTCCTCTGGCTGGAGTAGAATTTCCCTTACCCCTGGATTGTTTTCTCCTATTTACATCTGAGCCACTCTTAACCTCCACAGTTTCCACATTTTTTTGCCTTGCATCTGCCACTACCTGGATTGTTTTCAATGAAAATAAAAATTAAGGAAAATACTCTGAAATCAATTCTAAGAAAAAACACTTGCATGTAGAACGAATTACTACAACAAATAACTGGGTAAAATAAATAAAGTAGAACGTGATAGTTTAAGATAATAAAAACAAACTGAAAAGAGGCATTTTGTAATAGAACAACTAGCATTAGTCATTAACACATTATGTGATCTGATATTATAAATTTTAAGCCATAAATAAACCTTAGTCTGATCAGCTGCAGTTGAGTCAGCATCATCTGTCAGCTTTCTACGCTTCTGAAAGTTGGCTTGTATGAGATATTCCCTCCCATTCTGGCAAAAAAGGAAAATTAACGATTAAATGAGAAGCATAAACTTTAAGAATGCCAGACGGCAAAAGGGTAAAATCAGAGACTTTTATCTCCAACAAGTTGGTGCTTATTTTGTTTGTCCCGGATTATGTTTTATTTTAGCACAAAAGGTTTGTCAATCTAACAACGCAAGTCTAGATTTTCTGAAATAAATATATGAAACAAGAAAAACTTGACGAAAATAAATTTCAAAATGGCAATGTGAAGATATGCAAGCTTAAAGTAAGAAGAACATAGTAAACAAATGTCTTAATAGAGTATGACTCTCCATGTGTTGTCACTTGCAATCTTACTCCTCATGGTGGTCACAAACACACACCTTGACATTTGTATTTCCTATACTCCAATGTATGTCTTTTTAAAGCTCAATTGCAACTTCATAATCATCGCATGTCTCGTCATCATTCTATATTATTCATTTTTCAATCCTAATGGAGATAGACACATAATTCTCTAGTAGCTTGCCATATCAACCATGTACTTCTCTTCCAATCAGTAACATCCTCGTCAATATCTTCACCTTTCGTTTAAAGCGGTCCCAAAAAACAAAAGTTAAGCTTAAGTTGTACTGACATCTCTAAGTTCCATGAAAAGGTATTTCACAGTTGGCACTTGGAAATATAATGGGAGTATCAACTATAAAGGTGTTCGCCTTTGTAAATAACATTGACAAGAACTATAAATAGTACATTAGCAGTCTGGTAACACGTACATAAAAAGGCCTAAAGAAGTAGTTAATATCTATTGTAATTGTAGACCTGTGGAACCGTGAAGAAAACCAAGTATGCACATAATTTCTTGAGGTTTTTGTAGTTTACATATGGATCTTGACAATGATCAGATCACACTCGTCGTTTTCCATTGACTAAAAAAACTGAAAAACCATTTGTACTCGAATAAATATCGAATAAAAAGCCAAAAGGCAAAGTTCATAACTTTTTACTTCAGATAGACAATTAAAAGATGTTGGAGTCCCCAATTGTCCAACATTCAGCCCTTCTTAGGCATCCTTTGTACAAATATAGCTTTACTAGACATTTGAGCAAATCCTAGAACCCAGCTGTATAGCCTTTTGCTTTCCTTGAAAAAGAATAAGGTTCTTATTGTCTAATTTTAAAAACATATTAATGCATGAAGAATTTAATACATCTATATCTTTCAGGATTTAGCTTTTGATGCGAGCATTCAACAATTGGCGTGCATATGTGACTTATTGTGACATGATTACGTGAAAATACAATCTTTTTCATGATACTGCCACGCTACTCATTCTTAATGTGCCGATTTTCCTTAATGGGATAGCACATGACTGAGTGAAACTAGGTAATACTTCAATTTTCCTTGATGTTATTCAGATTAAATCATTAATGAACATGTTTGTAACCAGCATTAACTATTTTGATGAAAGAGGCTAATTGTGCTTGAACCAGCATTTCGGTCACAATATCAAAAATTGAACTAAGTTTTCTAGAACTCGCACCTATGTAACCCCTCTGCTGTATAAAATCCCAAAAACCTGAGGATCAAACTAAACAAAGCATTAGCATTGCTTCTAATTGATAGACCTCTTCAGACTTCTAATTGAAGTCACTAACCTACATTGTTCTCAAATCAAACTTCAACTACAGCAAACAGGAAGTTCCATAACAGCAAAAGCAGTAACATAATTAACAACAAAAAATACGTCTAGCCAAGAGATAATTTCAAAAGACTCACACTGTCATCCTCTTCCGAATCACTAGAATCCAACGATTCAACACAAATTCCACCAGCACTATTAGCTCCAAACTTAGCAGCAATCGCAGAAGCAGAAGACGAAACCGACGACCTCGTCGCTACGGCTTGTGCAGCAGGAACCTGAAGCGTAGACACCACGGCTGCAGAGGTTTTACCCACCATTCGAGCTTCGAGTTTCGCGATTTTAGAAGGCAACGACTGGTCCGATTGATTAGAGGAATTTGATGCGAGGTGTAGAAGCACATCTTCTGACATTGTTGATCGATTTAGGTCAAATGACTCAATTGAAGACCTGAAACCAACAATTCTAAACACCAGATGCTGTAATCAGAAGTAATCAGAATGAAGAACGCAAACAACAGATGAAAATGGTGTGACAGTGTTTCTGATAACGATCGAAGTATGCTGATTGGGGGTTTTGACGATTAGGGTTTTTTTATGCAAATTATCGTATTTGCGTTGATCGGTGATGACGTAGAGGTGGTAAAGGGGAGTGTTGAAGCATGAGCGCAAATGATTTTCAAAGGGGTTAACTACTTAAATCAATCCAAATAAAGGTATGAATTGTTGAGCATAAAAAAACCTAATTTTAGATTAAAAACTTAGGGTAAGTGAATCTTTGGTCGCGTATCATCATATTTTATATCTGATCGTTTATCTCCTAAGTGATCTAAAGTATAAGTGATTTTATTGGCGTGTATCGCATTTGTTTTCTTTCTTTTTTAACAGCAATTTGATTCTAAACCGGCAATAAGATAGCTGCAAAAAACCAGCATAAGTGAAAACATTGAGAAACACTAACAACATCAATTAAAAGAGAAAGAAATCAAATGTCGTAAGGTCGTTTGTATCTTGATTGAGCGGTTTTTTATTTGTGGGAATGATAAGAATTTGATAGAAGCAATTATGTTTTTAATACCAGTCTATTATTTTATATTTTGTGGACAATGGTGTTTCTACACCTTCAAATTACCCAACAATAACCGAGGATGATGGTGTGTAATATCTTCTTCAACGACTTGTCACCTAAAAAAGGATTTGTGCCAACTCAGGATCTTTGAAGAAGAAGACAAAAAATTAAAGGGACTTAACATATGATTTGATATTGAACAATACCTTCTTAGCAGGGGGTTTGTATGAAAATGTATTCATGTGATTCAAGAATCTCCTGACACAACGAAAATAAGATCGAGGGAATATTAACCCTGATTATGGACAAAGGCAACAATTTATAAACTTTTCTTAATTTCTTAAACTCAATTATTCCACTCGAATATGGAATTTTGTGACGGGGAACAACAACTATCCAGTTTGTGTCTAATAATACTCGAGTGGAGGCCCGTTGGCCCATTTCCGTCATCCATCATAACGCATATATCAAAATGACAAATTAATACTCAAATAAGAGATAATACTCGAGTAAGTTGAGTTAATAGTCCAACTCTTTAAGGTTCCTTAAGGCCAATGGATTATAGCTCCATACCCGCTTTCGATTCTTTACTCCTTCGACAACTAACTAATTGTTTTGAATTCATTCATTTTTATTGGCAGCCATGTTGAAGATGTCATAGGATGTATCACATAAAAGGGAAGAACCAATACATCGATCAAGCCATGTAGAATCCCCTCTTCCTACTACATATTTGTGGCCACTTTTAAAGTCAGTATCACAACAAAAAAATCAAATTCTTTGCTTTTATTATTGACCTTTGAAAGAGGCCGGCCCTAACGAGGGGCAAGGCGGGTGACCCCCACGGCCCGGTTGCTCGAGTTGGCCCAAAATTTTTTAAAAGTTTTTATATATTATATATATAATATATAATAAACTAGGAGAGGTTCTCGATTCGCTTAAATGAGTAGTTCAAATCATTTTGCTACAATACTTTCATTTTCTTTATTGCTACAACAATTATCGTCGTTTTATAATTTTTTTTATATACAAGTTATTCGGTTTAGACTTATTCAATACGTCTTATTATAAGAGCTTGTTTTTTGTTCTCGCCTTAAGCCTAGGGTCTCTTGAAATTTCCGGTGTGGGTCGTATCTCTGGACATCAAATATTCATCTCTCACAAGGATAGCATCATGAGAGGAACAATTTTGTCATGAATAGAGAAAGTAATATTTTTTAAGCACGAGAAGGGCACCATGAAAGAAGCGATGCATGTCGTGAATGAAGAAAATAACATTTTCTTTAAGCATGACTTTTCTCGTGTGAATATCCAAAACCATTTTACTATAAGTGATAGGTTAGTCGCATTTAGCGAACCAACACAAAGGCCCTCGAGCACCTTTGTAGCGGGCACCTTTTGTAACTTAACCCTGTGGATCTTCTTTGATTTGTTAGATCATCTCAAAGGAGCTTTCTTCTCGTACATTCAAGCTTGTATGTAATCTTTTTGAGAACACAAAAAATTATAAATAAGAAAAACAAAACAATGGCTAACAATGTCAGATTTGATTAAGGTTTGTTGCCTCAAACTGATAAAATCGTTGCATGCCACATAATTTGTTTCACCTTGATTGAAATCAACCATTAGGTTTCACTCCTTAACTAGATTCATGTTCTTCTCAATAGGCACACCAAAATAATTAAATGGTAGCTGACTTAGTATCTTCAACATCTATAAGTTTATTTTAAAATTGAACAAGTCGAATATAATATATTTTTAGTCTTTCATTTTTTAACAAGCTTAATTTTAAAACAGAGTAAAATTTTATCAAATTCTCAATACATTGTTATCGTTATGATGTGATTGTTTTTGCATACATCCTAAAAACTATTCAAAACCGAGGTGCCACATTGTGTTATTATAATTCTTATTTTATTTTTCTCTTATAATATTTAAAATACAATATTCTATGATATATGATTGTTTTTGTACATGCTTCAAGATAAATTACATTTAAAATTGAACTTAGCTAAATATAACATATTTTTTTACTTTTTTTATTTTTGAACTCATTTTCAGGTTTATTAACGCTATTTTACAACAAATATAAATGCCTTCTTAAATCCCGTTATCATCACAACACGCTTATTTATGCTAACGGTATAATACTAATTAATATATACTAATGAATAACTTAACGTTGTAATGCTATTTGTATAATTTCAGATTTCATATTTCATAAATTTGTATGGGTTTATAAGCGGTTAATCAGTGGTTTTTTTACCTTTATGGGTTGTGATTTTCACAATAGTCCGTTTTAAAAAGCCATTGTATTGTGCTATCTATTTTTGTTGTCTTATTATATGTTAACGTGTAACATTACGCTGTCACTTTTGAAAAACATAAAAACAACCTTCACGATGTGTCCATACAAAAATAAATGCATGAAATACTAGTAGGACAATGACCGTAAGATAAATACTAGTTATATATATTATAATTACCATATATATTCTAATTGCCAACATTTATGTACAAATTTGAATGCACATAGTACAACAATCTAACTTTTTGTAAAAATTTATTTCAAATCCTAATACTTCTACATTTTTACAATTCAACCATTATAATTTTTCACTTTCAGTTTTCTTTCTTTATATTCTTCATATTTTACAAATTTTTCATTTATATTTTGGTATAAATTTAGAGAGTTACACATCAACGTTGTTGTGTCTAATTTTTTCCGGATTAATGTCCACGTCACAACGTGCGAGTCCAACATCGTCTTGTTTTTAGTGTTTTACATTTTACATGCGAGGATCGACGTTTTTACGTCTACTTTCCGTTCGGTTTTATCTTTTTTCATATTAAAAATACGAGCTTTTTGATGTTGATTTCGCTAACGATAATATGATATTAGTGTTGCATGATACGATTTTACGCCCCTAACGCAACGCAGAAGACTTAATTCTAGTTACATCTGAAATCAAATCAGCGTAACTTCCGAAAATAACCTTTCAACCTTGATCAAAAGATGTTAAACAACAAGGGTGACTTCTGCATACATGTTAATAAAGGGTCTAAACTAAACAACCTTCTTCTCTAACACAAATTATTAATCGCTAGAGATTGAAGACGAAACAAAGGGCAAATCGTAACGATGGGAGAAGCGAATACATCATCAATCGATGACGATTTGCTCCTCAAGAACTTCTATGCTGAAGTGAGCGAAGTTGAGCGCGATAACGAGGTCGTTAGGTATACAATTTATGGTTTTGATTACTTGAATTTGTTGTTTGTTTGCTTCAAATTGCTCTTCATTTAGTTAATCATCTAAATTGTCATCAAGTTGTATTCGAAATCGAATGTAAAAGGAGGTAGTGCCATTTGCTAACTAATTTCGAAACAAAAAGTCAAAAACAGCTTAGATCAATAAAATCATTAATTTTATTACTGGAATAACATCGTTACGTAGAGCATTAATTCATGGTAGGTTCCTTAAATTATGTGAGTGAAATCCTTATATTTCGGTTATTAGTGTGACCGTTCATCCGCAAATATAAGGAAACACAGTTTCGATCCTTATAAAATTTTTAATATTTTTAAAAGTGGTTGTGAGTGGGAGTGAGAAAAAGTAATGATAAAAAGATATAAAAAGTTATTATTTAATCGAAAAGAAAATAGAAAAAATAGTGATTTTTAGTGTAATTATAAGGATAAAGATAAGGAAGCTAGTGTGAATGCTCGTACAAACAACATTATACATTATACAGGATTAATGTGTGTTGCACTGTTGTGCGGAGTTACAAATTACACATGAGTTTTTTTAATACATGTGAATTTAGACATACATTATCATAATATTGTATATGTGTAAATGCTATTCTAACAATAAAAACATTGAGTTTGACTGGTCACGAGTCACAACTGGTTTTCGCAACTTTACCCTCTAAGGAGTGGTTTTCTTATGATATGCTCCCAATGTTTTTGAAGGAGGGAGTAAGTGTTGAGTAGTGGTGTTAATGATTATCGCTAGAAATTGCATATGCACAGTCTCATATAATACTTGCTTAATGACCCTAGGTTGAACACCATACCATCTTTTTTCACCTCTATCTGGATTTGGCACATAGATAATGAAGGTTGGTTTTTGTTAAATTTGGTGATCTTGATGCTGTTGGAAGTGTCAACAGACCTCCAACTGATAGCTTGTTGCTTCTTAGAAGTTATCACATGTTAACAATTGAAATTATGCATGAAGTATTTTTCTTTAATTGTTACCTCAGTTGAGATAGATTTTAAGAATGATGGATTTATCATAAGGGGAAGGGGTAACAAGTAGAGTAAATTTTATAACAATAGTCATATGGCAGGTAAGTTTTTGTATCAGGGAATTATGCTCTTGAGTTTTGGAAAGTGCGTTTATGTGACGTGGTCAAAAATTAATATATTTGATAGTTTCTTGCTGTTTTAAAGTTAAATGACTTTAAAAGCAGTTATCTTTTAAAGATATATAAAGTGTTAGCTTTAGTGGTCTTACCATTTTAGTTTTTATAACTTGTGAGGAGGAACTAGATGACCATATACCATTGAATTCTTATAATCCTACCTGTAGGTTTCCATGACCTCTCTACCCAGGAATTAATTGGATGCATAAGCAGTTCATTTATGTAAAAGTTAGTTATTTTTAATACGTGTTAGTATTAGAATTAGCATTGTAGTACTGTACTCTTCAGAGAAAGTTTACATGAGAAGATAAGGATGTTAATGGAAACTTCAAGAGGTTAAGTGTTGTAATTTGTCGCTTTGGTCATGAATTTGTGTTTATATATTAAATAAAAGTAATAGGGAATACGAGGATGATATTTTGTTTTATCATCTAATACATTGATTTTGGAACAACAATTTTCACAGGATTCTTTCATGCTTTAAGCTAAATGCATTTGAGTATCTTAATCTACCTTTCGACTCATCTCCAGAAGATGTAAAGAAGCAATATCGTAAGGTAATGTCTTTGTTTTTATAGTGTAAATTAGGATTCAAATTTTGGTGTTTGATTATTTCATAAGAACCAAGAAGGCCATATATAATACCTCTAATATTGTAACAATGATACCCAGCTATCCTTGTTGGTTCATCCTGATAAATGCAAGCATCCCCAGGCAAAGGAAGCTTTTTCTGGTACGTATTAACATAATTTGACTTGTTGGCTCGTACTAGTGTGAATTTTTAATTTGAGCTTTTATTAAAATTTTACATATAAAGATAAATAATAAGAAGGGCCATCATAACCAAGTGCAAACCCACACTCCACTGTAAGAAGAATTAAGGACTCCATATATACTGTAAACGAACTTTTGCTTTTTTAAATTAAAAAAGCTGGACATTTGAAGGATGACCTCTTAAAACTTGTTTAGTCTATTCCTTTGCATCTCAAGTCTTGTGTCACCTGCATTTCCATGCACCTTAAGCATTTAGAAGCTGTAAAAAATGCAAATATATTTGAATTTTGAAGTAATGAATAGCACAGAAGGCTCATTTAACAATGTGGCGAAGCCAAAAACTAAAAACTTATTGAGATGGAGGCTTTACAATAAAGCTATACATACAAGTGTTTTGGTCACTATGGTTTCATCCTAGGATACATAATACATTCATATAGAATTATAGATCTTGTTTGCCTTCAAAAATTACTTACAAGGAATTCATTATATATCTCTGGTAAATCTTTTTTGCTTCTTTGCTTGACGGGTAAATTTGTTATTACATGTTAACACATCTTACACCACAATAACAAAATTTGACTCTCTTTTATGCAGCCCTAGCAAAAGCCCAACAACTATTACTTGACCCACAGGAAAGAGAGTATCTTGTAAACCAAATAAATGCAGCAAGAGGTTTGTACAAAAGCTACAATCTGTTTCTACTGTAGTAGGCTATTTATTATCTTTGTCTTCATGTTATATCATTTCTCATTACACACCGTACAATATGATTGTTGATCATTCCAACATATTTATTATATATAGATTATCAATGTTGTCAACATAATATCTCTAAAGAAGCAGCAAGTTGTCATGGAGAATCATCTATTTTTCCTCTAACAACTTTACTATTGTTGGACTCTATTCCATGGCCGTTGATTTGTATTTCAGTTTTTGTTGTTTGAATTAATTCTTTTCTTTTCTCTTATTTTGTGAATGTTTTGACACATTCTATGACTTCTTTGTTACAATTAGGAATAAAAACTTCATTGTGCTGAATAATAAATCCGGTTTGTAGGCACAAGAAGTCTTTGCTTTAAGTTTGACGGTTGTTACTGAGGAACCAAGTAAAATGTTATACTCTGGTAACATGGAGGTCCAAATGCAATACTTGAGATTCATAAGCCTAATTATGTAGAGTAGGAACTAAGGAAATCAAAAATCAATTAGGATATATCACATATAACCAGTGCTCACTAGTCCAGGTTCCTATTTTTTATTAATAGCCCATTAGCCCCCAAAGTGAACAATATATTACAAAGAAAACAGAGGGATAATTCAGAACACAAATAGTGACTGGCTCAAATTCCCTTTGGACATACATGTGTGTGTGTGTTTTTACTATTTAACAAAGTGATGCTTTTGAGTTCTAATTCTTACACTTCGGTGCCAGGATAACAATTTCTATGTCATCTTCCTTAATTGAATGTAGCATGTTAATTTTTGGTTGGATTGTGAATGTTAGGAATTAGGATGCATTGATAACTTGTGTGCTATACCGATATCAGTACTATATGATTTTGCAGATTATTGTACTTGTTTAATTGGTATAATATTCACATATGTACTTGACTCAATTGCAGAAGAACTTCGAGCTAAGAGGAAAAAGCAACTGAAGAAAGACACCGCATCTAAGCTGAAGTCACTAGTTGATGAGGTAATCAATTTGTAATTTGATTTTTTCTATCATGAACAGTAACGCTAATTTTAGAAAGAAGCTGCATTGTGTCACTGGTGCAAATTTGTGGAAAGTTATTTGAAGTCTTTTTTTAGGTTGAAACCTTGTAAATAAAACTTTTTGGAAGGGGTAAACTGCAAGAAATAGAAATAAGCTTTATACTTTTTCCTGATTTTAGAAACCATTTTAAATTAGGCAACATAATAGAAACCAACTTACATTTTATTACTGATTTTAGCAACTATTTATTTTTCTCTTCTTTAAACGAAACTGCTTTTTTCTTTAATTCTAAAAAAAATTGGATTATTTAAGTGCTTAACATAGACCGAGTAGTTTGATGCCAAAACCTGTGAACTAAAGTGGCCAGCTTTTTTTTCCAAGAAATCAGAAATAATATAAATAGGATAACCAAATCTATATTATGAAAAAAAAATGGCTACAAAAAATCCAACAAATTACTGGGGTCCTACTTTAACTCAGTATAACAGTTTTGGACATGTGTTCTTAGGTAAAAACAATTTTGAGATTTTGTTTCCCACAAATAAACTCTGTTAAACTCACTATTTTCTATTTAGTTAATGCAGATTATGATATTCGTTTTGCCTATTGAGCTTTTCTTGCAGGGAAAATACGAGCAAGAATATGAAAAATCAGATGAATTTCAACATCAGCTGAAGTTGAAGGTTCGGGAAATATTAACTGACCAAGAATGGCGGAGGAGGAAAATGCAGATGAGGGTATGTTGTAAGAGAATTCGTTTTATTGTAATTTCGTTTACAATATATTAATTCCAAAACCATACCATGAGATATATATAGGCCTGGTCAATTTTTATGAACTTCTCCCTGCATTTTATGTAGATTTCCGAAGAGGAAGGCAGATTGAAGAAAGATGAGGAAGAATCCAAAGAGATGTGGAAACGGAAGCGTGAACACGAAGAGCAATGGGAAGGAACAAGGAAAACAGGGTTCGTATTTTTACTTTTTTATATTATTTTTTCGTTCTTATAATTGCTACCTAAATGCGTCTGTTGATTTTGGGTTTCAGCCGAGGCATGATTTTGATAGAGCAAAATGCACCAAATATCTGTTTATTAACAACATACTATAAGTACATCAAACTATAAAATGTGACAACCTTAAAGTATTTTATTTGACATTCAATATGGCAAAGGCAGACTTTTTATGGACCATAGGGATTTTTTAATTTGTTATGGTTTTAATGTTTTGTTTTATTCAATATTTCATTCTACTACACCCAAATCATGCATGGCAGCAAAAACCTGTGTATATAGTGGTTTATTAGTTTTTTTATTTATAAAGTTAATCATACATAAAACTCAAAAAATGCAGCATGATTATATGTTGTTCAGCACACAGTTACAAGTACTTTTACATAATTGCTAATACCTTTGACTTCTTTATTTCATCAGGTTTCAAGCTGGAGGGACTTTATGAAAGGGGGAAAGAAGGTTAACAGAATTCTTCTTTATGCCTTTTCTTCTTTACTTATCTATATTAGTTTTTTTGAAAAATAAGTATACATAAAGAATTAGATGTCTCAAAAAGTGCTACTTTTTTGTATATAAAATTGAACGCTTTAATTTAAAATATAAGTTTGCAATACTGCAAAGTATGATTAGAAAATCATACTACTTCAATACTAGAACAATTTGTATAAAAATGATCTAAGAGGTTTTTGCATTAACACTGCATTTTCTGCGACTTTTTCCCGTGCATACCTTTCTTTCCAAGCCTAACTTTTTTATTTATTTTACCTGGTTGACACATTAGTGATAAAATCATAACTCAACCCGGTCCATTTGTAACAAAGTAGATCAAAACTGCTACCTCTTAAGTAAAAATGTTTAACAAATGCCGAATGGTGATGCTTGTAGGTGAAAAAGGGTGAGCTTCGACCACCAAAGCTGAAGACAGAAGACCCCAACAAGTCTTATGTACAAAGGCCGGTGAAGCGAGGTTAGGTGGGCTTACAAAAGCCTAATTCTACTCAAGGATGTAACCTTCGAATATGATTTATTGTTATGTGGCAGCCCAGTGTAAGAGCATTGTATATTGCATTCTGTTCATTTGTAGTTAGACTCCACCCGCATTAAGGTTTTTTTTATACTTGGAGTTAGTTTCAACTCTATAATGTTAAATATTAATGGCAACATCTCTTGTTTTAATTGTGACGACACAAATGGTGGGATATTCTCGTTGCCTTCGAATAACAGTTACAAACAGGTTTAGGTCGTAATAACCAACTTTTGAAACGGTTGAGCTGGTCGGGTGGTCCGTTACATATATATGGAAATTCGATTTCGTATGATTCACATTCTTTGTTTGAATACAATTTTAAAACTATTGTCATAATAATATTTTTATATTTATTAACAAGTAGATATAGGATGTTTGATCTTGTTGGCCCTTTGAACTTGCTTTTTTTTGATCTAGCCTTTAGATTCTTTCCGGGGAAATAGCCCAAGTTAATCAATTTGCTTTTAAAATTGCAGAACTCGACTGATTTGGCAATCAATGTCAATTATGCTTGTATCATGAACATTAGTTGTTAGCGGCCAAGTTTACATACTAAAAGAGTTGTCGAATCTCGAGATAATCAATAGTTTTGCATGATCATTTACTGTTTAGTTGGTGATACTAGTGTCATTAATGTCATTTTGTGTGATTGGATTTTCTTAATACCAAATCAGAAATTTGAATAAACATTGATATCAGTTGTGTGAGGTGCACACTCAGTTATAAATGTTTTAGTTTCTGGTACTAAGGAACTGTGGTAGTTCCAGCGAGAAAACCCCTAGAACAAAGGGGGTTACAGGGCACCGTCACATGCCAGGGTTTGGGGGATGTTGCCATAATGTGGTCAAAGGGACTTTGCTCCTGCTAGGGTCATGTTGGATGATGAAAAGTGAAAAATATTTGATGATATAAAAATTGATAAATCAACAGTAAGTTACTATTAATCATCGATAGACACTATGATTAACAGTATTTGTAACCTTTGATAGCAACTAAGTGCATCAATAGTAACCAATGATCAGTAGAAACAATACTGATTATGAGTAGCAACATGGTCAGTTAATGGTAACTAGCAACTAGTTGCTACTGATTAGCAAATCTTTAATAATTACATGGTGATAGAGTTTCTGCTGATATAGCTATTATATGTTGGAAAACTACCTCATTTAGAAAATTTAATAAAATCCTTAGGTATCCAACACCATCCAAAATGTACCAAAGCAGAAATCATCCAATATGTACGAGGCAAGAAAATTGTGAAACATTTATAAAAGCACCACAAGTCTCACGAAAACCAGCATAAAAAGTGCCATATGTCCAAAAAGAAAACAAACACCAGATAAAAATTTCTTCAAATAAATATCAAAGGCTTCAAAAATCAAAAACAGCATAATAATGTCGATAAAATGAAGTTTCGTTCTCAAAATCTTCTACATGATCAAACAAAAAGAATCGAAAGCTCATATTTTTATATGCCTGTGAATGCTTTCTTCCCACCACTTGAAGATCCTGCTGGAATCACCTTCAACACATTGAATCTCACTGTCTTTGATAATGGTCTGGAAAAACAAACATGAGTCCAATAATTAATTTAACAGAAGACATTGCTTAAAAAATAAATTATTTTTGATAAAGTACCAAATACAGTTTGAAGATCAAAATAAGGAACTTTTGGTGTAATTCAGTTTGGCTTAGAATTAAATAGGCCATTATATGATTATCATAAAAACAAACCTGCACTGCCCAATGGTGACATGGTCACCTTCTTTCACACGGAAACATGGCGAGATGTGAGCCGGAATGTTTGAGTGCCTCTTCTCGTATCTGCAAGATAACAAGATTTAGAATGTTTAATTATAGTTTATTGAGGATAATACCACAGTAATATAGTATAAATGTTGTGTTTGGATCTTGCCTCTGATACTTCTTCACATAATGAAGATAGTCCCTTCGAACGATGATAGTCCTCACCATCTTGGCACTATGGCATGTACCAGCTAAAATACGACCTCTAATGGATACATCACCGGTGAAAGGGCATTTCTTGTCAATGTAAGTTCCTAAAAACAACAAATTACAATGAATTAAGGTTAAAGAAGTACAAAAAAGAAGAGGTAACGAGTTTACAAGCAGACAATGACTATAATGAAGGTAAAGAAAAGCTCTTAACTATATTTAAAGACAAAAAAGACCAACTTAACCAGTAAAGCTATGAGATACAGAAAATATGTCTGATTAAATGTTACATGTGTCATACTATGGACTTTAGTAAGCCCCAGAATAGAAGAACTCTTTCTACATTAAAGCCCATGAGAGGCAAAATCTCAAACTCAAGAACTCCACACTAGTATATAAAATCTTCAAAATGATGTTGTATCATGGTCCTTATGGCTAGCAGCTTGGTTTTAATAAGCTGCACCTGAGGCGTGAGGCACTTGAGACAATCAGAACACCTCAGGGCCTTGAGGCAGCGCCTCGTGCACATCTAGGTTAACTTTAGGTCAACACTGGTCAAGATCAGGGTCTATAGGGAAGTGATATGTAGAAATAACAAAGATATGTAAAAAGGTTTACATTATAAAAAAGGTCAATATGTAAAGAGATGAAACAAATGCAACTTTTGGCTGTGCATAAAGCTTATTAGGTTATACATAGTGAAACACATCGCCTACATGCGGCTCTGGACTCACACCTCAGCTTTAAAGCCTTAACGTATCAGAGCACCTCACACTTCATAGAACCATGGTTTAGCAGATGCATGTCCATAGCCAGTAAAGAGTAAAAACCAACTTAATGACAAGTAAATACTCTAGATGTACAACTATTCACCAGCAAAAAAACAAAAGTGCATCCACCCTAAACATGCTACTCAAAGCAAAAACCGACAGTGAATCAGTGATTCCTGGTGCACATATGACAAGTTCATGCAATAATAACAATAAACAAACAAGCTTCAACAAAACAAAAGTCGAACCTTCGAAAATTACACAATATCAGTACAATACACTATCCACATTTAGAGTACCAACAAAATTCAAATCAATCCCATCTACTTTCCTTCAAAAGCATAAAAAAAATCTCAAATCCTTCACTAAACTCAACAATCCAATAACCAAAATCCAAACCAAATTCATCTATTTTCCTTCAAATGCATCTAAAAACACCTCAAATCCCTCACTAAACTCAACAATCCAACAACACACAAAACAAAAATAACTACAATCATACAACACATCGATGCAAAAGTATTCAATAAGTTTACCTTCAATCGCCTCTCTCGGTGTCTTAAATCCGAGTCCAATACTCTTCCAGAACCTGTTTCCACCTTTCCCGGGCCTCTTTCCTTTGCCGCTTTTCTTCGAGCTGATAAACGTCGCACAGATCCACCATTGTTTCAATATTAATATCACTCAATCAACATGAACAACATAAACAACATTCAACAAAAGTACATAAAACCTAGAGGTTAAGTGTTCGATTCTAACCAGAGAAACACCTTCGGCTGCTTCAGAAAAGCCTTCTCCGTCTGTAAATAGTCAAGTGAAACAGATGAGAAAACGATAATTTGTTGAAATTTTGTAATGTGAAGGTCAAATATGTGAATCAATGTACCTGTTCCGCCATTGTTGATGAGAGATTATTAGCTTTGAAGCGGCGGATGAAGGTGCAGAATAAGCAGCAATAAACCCTAGGTGACGAGTAATTTTGCTCTATTAGTCTATTTAATGTTACTTTTGGTTTTTTCATTGGGCTTCAGGATTGGGCTGAGTTGGGCTGGGCCGGGGCTAACTCACAGGCGTTTGAAAAAAATATAAAGTTGTACTTTACATTTGTATCAACTTGGTAAAAAGGTGTGGTTTTATGAAACCTAGCTTTGTCACTCCACGTAATGCGGTGGGATCAGGTTATTTTTTCCACATGTAACGTTGCGTTATTTTGTTTGTTACTTTGGGTGTTTACTGTCTGACTCATCAAAACCATAAATTCAAAGATTGGTGGTGAAACTCAAAACTAAACTTTTTATTCGATTTTTATATTAATATTGTGAAGAAATGAAGGGATAACGTTAGGGTGGTCAGAAAGAGACTTTTGAGCATTTAGTTTTCCTTTTTCTATACGCGTAATCAAATGAAAACAGAAGATGCATATAAGTGTCAATTGAAAATTATGAAAAGTATTGTGTTGATTCGAAAATAACCAAAAATATACTATTCATTCCCCTTCTTTATAATAATATAGTAATAGTAATGTTTTCTATGTGGATTTTTAATATGCTTTCGGTGAACATGATAAACGTTGACAGAATTTTGATTTGAATAAAAATTATATCAAATCATAACGCAATGGAATTATGCATCAAAGTGATAAAGAAAAGATTAGAAATATTATATTTAGCCGGCTTGATCTAAAAAAAAGTTTTATTAAAACATAAAATAAAAATAAACATGTATTTAATCCAGTTTGATTTAAACAAAATATCTATTAAAATTATGTCTCCTTTAACTAAAGAAACTCGTTCGTTTAACACACGTCGGTAAAGTTATGTCTAACATTAACACTACCATACAAATACACCCAAAATGCACTTGTAATTTTGGCTATCTACTCACAGCATGAGTTTTGATCCAACTTTTTGCTACTTGAAAAGGAAAGATACACTAGAATTACATGGTACATATTTGAAAAAGAAAGACACAAAACTACAAATGAAATTCATCAACAAACACCAAGCAGTCACTTTAGTGCTTGATGTCCGTCTTATCGTTATACAACACACAATGTAGTTACAACACAATGACACAACGTCCGACGAACACAACATTACTAAAGAACATGGTAATAATTATTCGAGACAACAGGCTCAACATCATCGCAGTTCGGTTGCAACTTGATGCACTAAATAACTCATGTATATACAAGCATCAATCAGCAACTGTTCATGTGATCTAGTTGACTTCCATTTGACTTGAAAATAATATTAACTGGCTGTAGTTTGTTGTGAAACCTTGCTATTTGAGCTCCCAACACTTTCCTTGCCTTGCCTGTCCAAAAATTTTTAATCCATTAACTCAAGAACGGGTCGATTCAGATCATGCTTTACTTGTAGCGAAAAAAAGAAGCAGTTTTAAAAAAATTGGTTGAAATGGTTAAGATCATCAATAAGTAGAGAGACGGACTAACCGTTACTGGGAAGTGATAACCGTTTCTTTCCGTGATTACCCAAACTTGAGGACCTCTCTGTAGGATTGCTATGGGATCTTGACTGGACTGAACCATTTAGTGGCTTTGTCTTTGACTTGACAGACAATGATGCAGAAACTTCTTGAATGCTAGTGGACTTGACAGGAGAAGAATCAAAGCCTTCAGATTGAGATTGAACCACTTTCTCATTTGCTAAATCGGAATGAACATTTGAAGTGATGGTTTTCTTGCCAGCAGATTTTAACTCATTCTTGATGCTATGCTCTTGCTCTTCTTTAGCAGATCCGTTTTCCTGAATCTTAATTTCATCTCTTGTGTTAATGTCAAGAAATCGGTTTTCCCACGGGCGAACAGCCATCCATCTCTCCAGCCAATTCCAACCCCAGTTAGTTTTATCTGGTTCAAATCCCGAGGGATTTACCTGTTGTTTGGATCCTGCTTGCCACTGTAGCAAACATCCAATTGTCATATCATCAAAGGTTAATCTCATAGGATGTGATTTGTACACCACCAAATTATTGTTTATGAGAATTTTGTCCTTACAACAATAAGATAAAGTTAAAAAGAGTTAATAGTAGTGCAGGGGGCACAAACGCACAGTAAAGTATTTCGGTGGTGTGCACGAAAGCAGTTTCAATACATGGGTGGTCTTAAATGAAAAACACAGTTGAATATATGCATTATGCAGCCTCCACATACATAATACATTATCCCTTTTCTCTTAAAAAAAGAACAGAAATAGGTCTGGAACTCCCTACACGGCTACACATGTTTAAGTATTTGAAAACAGTGGAAAGGAAGTAGTGTTTTTGTATAAATACTTTCAACTTCTTGCAAAAACATGATATGTCATACTACCTGGTGAGCAAGAGCATATGCCATGGCTCTTTCACGTTTAGCAGCTGCTTCCTGTCTCTTTATCAACTTTGCTTGGATTTCTTCAACAGATCCAACACTATCACACCATCCTTGCTGTCATTTAAATCAATAAAAAATGTAAAAACGTAAATTAACAAAAAGTAGAAATGCCAGTGATATATTTCTGGGCCTCTATCAATACCAACTGATTAGTAAAACTCAACCCACATCATTTGTATTCATTTATTATTTATTTTAATCTACAATGCTCACCTCTATTTCACGAACATGAGCCTCATGCTGGAGTTGCTGTTGAAGTTTTTGTTGTTCTGACTGACCTTCCAATGCGATGCGAACACGCCTGGCTCGAACACGTGCCTGAACCCTAACTAAGGCTTGCATACACCTAAGGGTAATTGCAGCTTGCTTTCTCACAGCATGGCCTCGGACTAGAGCCTGTAGTCTGACCAGTCCTTTAAGTGCTCTTAGTGCTCGCCTAGCCTGAATATTATTATAAAAGTGGTTCAAAGTCAAATATGGCATCACTGATAAACTGTCAAAAGTACATAGCTAATAGTTAAATGCACAATTACAACCATTAGTAATATGTAGCTAAAATGTAGCACAATCAAATACTGGAATTTTAGTTGCATATACAAGTCTTGGAGTAGTTTTCTAAAGCATAATAGGTATCAATAATACCAAAAATCCTCGAAAAGCAGTTTGGATGTGGGTAGCTGCCCACTTTTCTCTCATATGTTCGTCCATCTGAGATGAATCTTGCACTTGAAGTGTAGTTGAAGAAGAATTTGTAACATCTTGAGTTGCACTGCTATTTCCATCTTCAACATTAAGCTTATTTAAAAAAATGTCACTGTTTATATCTTGGGAACTTTTCCTTCGGTGACGAAACTTTCCAGCCTTTACTCTCTGAAATTGATTATGCAAATGCAAGTGATGAGATATATGATGCCAATGTACTAATGCGGTACACTACATTTTACAAGATTTAATGTTAAAACTTATAAGAGCATTTTAAATTAAGAAAGAGATTACTAGAGTACATGCAGAGGATCAGAGATAGGTAGCTATTATGCATGCTGAAAGAATTGAGATTTTTATATAAACAATATTAAACTACAATTTCAGTAAGTATTAAACAGGATTTTTAACAACCGTCCTATAAATATAAGATGAGATCAGGAACTTTTAAAACACCCTTTTATGAAAATAAGATTTTTGTGAATGTACAATAAGTAAACAAATTGGACTTTCTTAGGGCCTAAAATCTATGAGAATTTGCGTTATAGTCTTTTTTATAAACAGTAAAAGATAATACTCAATCAAAACTTCTGTATGTTTATACCACAGGTGCACAGTAGTGCAGCTTCTAGAGCATCCATCACTTGTATTTTGATATACGGGCTACATAATTAAAGCTTTAAATCATTTTAAGTGACAAGAAATCTGTGTATTTTACATGTTTTTAATACATTTACTTTTTTTACATTTTGCCCTAAAACTAACTAGGGAAGTAGGCATGTACTATTCGACTCTTAAAGCATATAATATACACAGCCAACTATATCTAGAAAATTAAAAAAGTATATATGAAAAATATGTAACTGAACAGACCCTTAAACAACAGACTGTAAGTCTGTAACACTCTTCCATTCGCTAACATGATGATTAGATGGCATCAGAGTATCAGTTGTACACATAATACAAGTGAAAGAAAATGTCCATCAAAAACATTTCACATTTTCATGGATCATAGTAATTTACATATCTTTATTCTCCAGTACCATCAACTATCAAACCATAGAATTCATATGTAGCATAACCTCTAAAGCAGATGTACACACATTTTAACACACTTTCTACAAGTTACACTTCGATTCATCACTTCCAAAGTGTCAATTCCTACACCATAACCAAAACTTCAACAAATGCTAGGTTAATTGCGGTCTGCGCATAGTTTTTATATTTCTTTTCATCACAGCCCTCTAGTGTTACAATAATATAAGTACTTGTTTACACAAACTACATAAAAATATCACCTGCCACCTTACAGTGGTTAGGTAACTAGGTACCAGCATGAATGTCAAAATGTGTGATTGATAAGCATGAAAAAATAAAAATTGGAATCAATTACGGATTTTCCATTACAAATCTATCTGCACCATTTAAAAGGCATAAAAGTAGCACAATGTAAAAACAAGATCTTACAACATTCACAAACAAATTTAATGAGAAAAACTGCATAGTTTGACAAAAAGCATGCAAATGATATAGTTAAGTTAAAAAAGAAAATGCAAAGTGATATAAGTACTAACATGTCCATCTCCTCCTGGACTTTGTGACTTTTCTTGTTTCTTCAGTCCAATGAGTGCTCTAATCCATTTTCCAGAAACACCCATTTTTGTAGTCAGTTCTACCTTACCAACTTCAAACCTGTAGTATTTTTGTCAATATAAGTAGATATAAGTATATAACTGGTACATCGATGAGCATTAAGTAAATGACTAAATGTTGAATTACCAAAAACATACAATTATCTCATTAAAAACTTTAAAGCCAAAGATACAGTTCTCATATTCTCCAGCTCACCACCCTCTCCTCAGCAGAAAAGGTGATTAAACCCAACAGCTTCTCAACTTACACTAACACACGCATTTGGGCTTAGCATACCAACAAAAAAAAGGAACTTTTTCTAACGTAAAATGCAAACTTTCCATTAATATTCAGTAGCTGAATCTGCAAGAAAAGGGAAAAGTCGATTGTTACGGGTGTTCCATTTCACATCTAATGGGGCATTTGTATGCAAGTTTAAACTGATCACTGTGATTTAAAGTCGTGACAATTGAATTCTAATCTTCCAACAACTTAAGGTCAGATTTACGAGATTCTGTAAGAAGTTGCCATAAACTCATTCGGTATTGAGACAAATGTATAAATCTCTATCCCTAATTCTAAGCACCTGATAATATGATTGACTAGTGTTATTCCGACTCCTCGAGACACAATAATCACTATAACAAATGAAAACCCAAACACCCCTAAATCAACAAGCTACTGTCATCCATCATGACACATTGACAGTTTGACACCCAATCAGGTCAGCCTACATTATTTCATATACCCATGTACACATACCCCATACCACAATTATGTAAATCCCCAGTACAAATACACATTTCATTTTTGCAAATCCCAAAACCCTAGCCTTCAGCCAACAAGTTTTTCCCCTTCAGTGCAATGCCAATTGCCCTCCACACTTTATCAAACTCCAATGATTCAATAAGACAATAACTTCAACCACGTAACCTTACTCAATCAGAATTATACACAACTTCTAAAACAATATCATCACACAAACGGATAAGAGAAAACAAAAGAGATTACCTCCCGTACGAGTAGAAACCCTAGAATCCATAACAAACGATTAAACGAAGAACAATTACCTGTAGAAAACGAGTTTCGATCCAGAGATCTAAACGATACCATATCATAAACAATTAACAAGCTCTTCACTTCAATTGCTTCTGAATTTCACTAAAACCGCAACGAACAGCGATTATGAAGAGATTTATGTGGATGAATGCAGCAGATGCTTCTGATTGGAGCTGTGAGATGGTGAATTGTAGAAGATGAAGATGAAGATATAGAAATCGTTTGGATTGTTGTTCAATTTGTGCATTTAATCAGTTGAGTTGACCATTTGTAAACATGTGAGAGTTTGTATATGACGAGAGTACGCGTGTTACGCTTTGTTGATATTTGGTATAAGCATGGGTATCAAAATATTAATAAAACAAGATTTTGTGTGGGTGTTAAAAAAGCAAAAGGGAAAAAGCTATGAACAAGGTTTACTGGTTGTATTATTAGGTGAGAAATGTCTACCGACAAAACATTTTGATGAAACTAGGTTTTCTATCTGTTGTGCGTCGTCGCGGCATTGAACGTAACGTGATAAAGTATAGACCTAATTGACCTGACTCGTTTCCGAACTAACTTTACGTCAATACGTAGATTGCCTCGAATTAATGACACTGAACAAAAACATTTAATATTTGACCTGATTTTTTTCCAAACAAAATTAATGTCGAAACATAGACTTACAGTCACTCCGATCGTTTTCGAATGAAATTTACGTCCAAACGTATAGTAAATGAAAACGTATTATATTGACCCGATGTGTTCAAACAAAGCAATGTCAAAACATAGTTCAACTCAAAGCTTACATAAAAATAAGCACAAAAACATTTTATATTTGATGCAACTCATTTCTAAACAAAATTTACGTCAAAACATAGATGTATGCCGAAATGTAGATAGTCTTAAAGTGTATAGAGTTAAGCTTGAAAACATTTTATATCTGACCCGAGTCGTTTCTAATTAAGTCTAAACGTAGCAGGACTTGAATTTATATTGCACGGGGTTAAACTCGAAACTTTAAAACTTAAGAGGGTCAAATTGACATTTTATAAAGTTTTTAAAAAATACCAAGAGCTGAAAATGTAATGATTAAAATAGGAGGGTAAGAAAAACCAGTGAGAAACTCTACCGACCTTTCTTTTTAGATTATAACAATAATTTATTTTATATTTTTGAAAAGATATTACAAATTTGAATAAATGTGATAGTGGTGTCTTGAGGAGGCTAGTTCAAGTAGCTTCACACAATCATCAAATTGAAGATACATCATTCAAGGGCTTAGTGATGCGGTGTGGATAGGTGTTATAGAGTATCTTAGGGCAATTGAAGAATTAACAATACTATTGTGTAATGGAATAAGTTAATTGTGGGAACCAAAAGCATTTGGAGTTATGTTCTTGTGAATTTAAGAAACTTGAAAGTGTATGTGTGTGGTAGTTTAGTGGGTTTAGGAGATAAAAGAGGATGATGTAGGAGAGACTAATTAATATTTTTTCAAAAGTTGGAACCAACCAAGTGTGTACTATGGAGCATTTCAATTGCAATATAGTATTGAGACGTTAGATGTATCTTCTTGTACTTTAATTACAACTCTCTTCTTACCAATAAAAGGGTAGAATCTTTAAGTCATTTAAGATTTTAGGGTTGTAAGAAACCATTTGAAAGGGATTGTTGAGGTTATGAAAAACCAATATTTTCAGAACCGGATCGGACGTTAAATCGGACGCCTTACTGGTTTGGTGGCCGGACCGGTTGGACCGGATTTAACTATATTTTAATTATATTTATATGTAATTAATATAAGTAATTTATATATATATATTATATAGTTATATATAAAATTTAACTATATTTGTTATCTGACGTACTAATTTATGGTTTAACACCCGTTTTTACCCATTAAAATAAAAATAAAAAATCGAAAACCGGTCCGACCAGCGGTTCGGGACGAACCGGCCGGTTCGACCACTTCAAAACGATTCATACTAGACCGGGTCGGACCAGGCACTAATTCGCGGTCGGACCGGCCTGTCCGATCTGGTCTCAACAACATTGTGAACAACAATAGAAGCAAAACACCAATGGTCAGTGGCGGAGCTTGAATATTCCCGTAAGGAGGCGGGGGCGAGATTAATTATTTTTAAGGAAGGCGAACTTGATATTTATATAAAAATTTACACTACCGAACTAAATTTTAACACTCCCGACGAAAAAAAAGAGAGGGGGATGGGGGCAGCGCCCCCCGATCTCCACTAACCTCCGCAAGTGCCAATGGTTGAACATGTATATATAGAACGTCTGGCAATCTGAAATTAATCATTGAATTGGATTAGTGGTGCACCTCACAAAATTAAGCATGGCATATTGTAAAGTCTAGAGACATTTTCAGATAACGACTTACCTAAGTTGATGTTGTTAAACCGGAGATAACAAATTGTACAAATATAAATATTATCTTTCTTGTTGAATTTGACCTCCCAAATTGCATTCCTTAAAAAGTAAGAAGTCGAAACTCATATCATTTTGGTACCTATAAAATTTTCCAACATCCGTTGTCAACTTATCTTTATATTATGTGGAGTTGGTAGTTATAATAAACTAGTATTAAGTCCCTCGCGTTGTAGTGGGGGACGTAAAACCGTGCCAAGTAGCACCAGTGACACACCACAACCAGTGACACACCATAGCCAGTGACTACCTACACCGAAAAAGCTCGTATTAAAAAAAATAAAAAAGAAAAAATATAACCGAACAAAAAAATATATATAAAAACATTGAACCACATATGCGAAACATAAAATATATATAAAAAAACAAGTCTATCTAGGACCAATGCGTTATGACGGTGACTTTGAACGAAAAAAATTAGCTTGAAAACAATATGGGCTAATTTGCCCCATCCCCACCACCTCAACTCCATCCAACATCTCATTTTTTGGTTACCTCACACAATACTTGTCTTTTGTTCATCTCACGCTTTCTTTAAATCCATACAATATTATTTCGTTCTTCCTGGCTTGTCTTATTTGGACGGTAATTCTTTTACACCTAAATACTTATATTGTAGATGTAAAGATTTGAACTCAAACCATGGAGTAGGGCTGCAAACGAATTGAACGTTCAACGAACAGTTCGTGAACCGTTCGGCGAGAAGTTCGTTTATGTTTGTTCGTTTAGTAAATGAACGAACATGAGCAATAAAATTCCGTTCGTTTAGTTAAACGACCAAACATGAACACAAACCGCGTTCGTTCATTTATGTTCGTGAACGTTCGATAATGTGTTCGTTAATGTCCGTTCGTGAACGTGCGATAATATATTCCTTAACGTGTTCGTTTATATTCTTAATTTTTGTGCCGAGTATTTTTATGAAGTTTATATCAAGTATTTTTTTATATTTATGTTAACTACTTATTTATTTTTAATTTAATTTTGTGTAATATTTGTAATAAAAAGAGCAAATTACGCTTTTCGTCCCTGTGGTTTGGTGGTTATAACGTTTTTCATCCAATAGTTTAAAAACGACCGATTTAACCACTGTGGTTTGAAATCTGTCATAATTAAGTCCAAGACACTAACTCTCATCTAACTTTTCTGTTAAGTGTATGCAAAAAGATAAAAATACCCTTGGACTTAAATTGTTACTTACACACACACACTTTCTCCCTTCATCCTCTTCACAATCCTTATTCCCCCTCCATCACCACCACTGCCATTATCGTCACCATCGCCTCCGCCTCCATCACCATGTTCTCCCACGTCAAATGTCGGAGCTTCCGCCGTTAGAGCAATCACCATTGAAGTTGAAGTCCAAACCAAGACCACCGTCACTTCCATACACCACTGCTGCCACCCTCGAGCGACCACCTAACTGATACCACACCATAGCGACCACCTAACTGATAACACACCATAGCGACCACCTAACTGCCACCGCCACACAGTCACCGCCACCACACAGGCACACAACCACCACCACACAGGCACACAACCACCACCACCACATGTGCACACAACCACCGCTACCACTACCATACAGCCACCACCACCACCACTACACAACCACACAACCACCGCCACTACACAGACACACAACCACCCACCGCTACCGCCACCACACATACACACAACCATCGGAACAAAAATTCCACCACCACCAATGCCACAACACAAAGCCCAAACCGACCTTTTTCACTAATATAATCTTCCATTCAAACTCCAATTCATGAATTAACCATTTAAAACACTAAACCCTAAAAGACCCAAATCCAAAATCCAAAACCCCAAATTGAATGTCAAGAAGAACACGAATCGGATCCAACAAGAAGGATATGTAGCTTCGTCAGTTGGCTGTCGGTGATGGTACTGATCCGGATATGGGCGATTGGCAGGTAGTGGTAGCTGGTGACCGGCGGGTGGTGGCAGTGGAGGTTGCTGGTGAGTGGCTTGTGAAGGTGGTTCGAATGTGGTCAAAGGAAAAGAAAGTGGGTTAAGGTATAGTGGGGTGGAGTGGGACCCACATATTATTTATTTGTAATATAATAACAATTTTATTCAATGGTATTTTGGTCTTTTTCAAAAAAATTAACGGAGAAATTGAACGGAGTTAACGGTTTGGATTTAATTATGACAGATTTCAAACCACGGTGTTTAAACTGGGCGTTTTTAAACTATTAGATGAAAAACGTTATAACCACTAAACCACAGGGACTAAAAGCATAATTTACTCTAATAAAAATGTAAGTTTTATTCTAAAATAAATCAATAATCATTTATATTCGTTTGTGTTCATGAGTTTTTTTGTGTTCGTCATTTTCATAAACAGTTGTTTGTATTTGTTTGTTTTTATTTGTGTTTATTTGTGTTTGGTAAGTGTTCATGAACATGTTTATTTTCTACATGAATATGTTTATTTTTTAAATGAACGAACACGAACAAAGAATCTTGTTTGGTAAATGTTTGTGAACAGTTCATGAACAAGATTATTTTCTTAACGAACGAACACGAACAATGCCTTGTTCGTGTTCGTTCGGTTCGTTTGCAGCCCTACCACCGAGGCAATTACCATACCACTAGAACATTGGGGTGTGTGTATGTGTGTACACACACATATATTTGTAATGATGCTAGCGTAAGGTGGTGATCGTTTATTACATTAACAGATATTAACGAACCTCTCACCGAACAATTTACGAAGTAAACATTAAATTGTTTAGGGCCTACATTCACGCACACACGGCCGAAAGAAAGGCATCAACCAACCGAAAAATCAATTAAGCTTCCTTTCTTTTTTATATAAAGATTATATAATAAAACTTTTAATCATATAATTTAACTTCATTGTTTATTTTTTACTTTACAACCTAAAATTAACAAAATGTTAGAATGTCCAAGATATTATATTACTCACTCTAAAATCCTATGCTTTGTTCTTGTGTTTCTTTTCAGATAAAAATTTTCAGGCTATTACAAATGTCTTTTCCATTTATTATAACAGTAAAAGGAACTAGTTAGCTTCCAAAACAAATCATATAGTGAATCAAAACCATTTTAATGTGGTTTTGTTTGGTTTTCTTTACAAAAAAAAAACAAAAAAAAAGTCCAAAGTCAGTTTATAAAACTACTTAAGCCGGCAAGGTAGGTACTGGATGGTGATCTGCATGTGCAAAACAGATTGAACCGTTGACCCAAAATCTGAATGAATGATTGAAACCACTATGTATGATTAAACAAGGCTTAATTGCTTCACAACATCACCAGTTTCATCTTCAATCTCACCACCACATTCATTGATCAATGGCTGAACTCGTGCTTTCTGCATTCCTCGGTGTGCTCTTTGAGAAGCTGGCATCTGCTGCTGTAAAAAACATTGCTAGCTACAAAGGAATTGATGTTGATATCAAGAAATGGCGGAGATCGTTGACTCAGATCCAAGGTGTGCTTGTTGATGCTTCTCAGAAGGAGATAACCAATCAGTCTGTGAGACGATGGCTGAATGATCTCCAGCATTTGGCTTATGACATAGATGATGTGCTCGATGATTTGGCATACGAAGCTATGGATCGTGAGTTCACGCACGAGTTGGAAGCCATCATAACCAGCAAGGTAAGAAAGCTAATACCAGGCTGCTGCACAAAATTCCCACGGAGTACTTATAAGATGCATGAGAAGTTAGATAATATTAGCGTCAATTTACAAGATCTGGTTAAGGAGAAAAACGATCTTGGTTTGAGAGTGGAAGAGGAAACTAGGCCAAGAAATAATAATAATAATAGAAGATATCAATCCTCTGTTGTCGATCCATCCAGTATTGTTGGGCGACAAGCCGAGAAAGAGGCATTGATCCAACAGTTATTGTCGCCGTCGGATGAACCATGTGGTCAAAACTTTAGCGTTGTTCCCATAGTTGGTATGGGCGGGGTTGGTAAAACCACTCTAGCTAGACTTCTGTATCACGAAAAACGAGTCAAGGATCACTTTGAACTCAATGCATGGGTTTGTGTTTCGGATGAGTTTGACAGTTTTGGTATTAGCAAAGTTATTTTTCAATCTGTGGCAGGGGTGAACAAGGAATTTGCAGATTTAAATCTACTTCAAGTAGATCTTGTAAATCACCTAAGGGAGAAAAGATTCCTATTGGTATTAGATGATGTATGGAGTGAAAGCTTTGAGGATTGGAAAACCCTCATCGGCCCGTTTCATGCATGTGCTTCTGGAAGTAAAATCATCATGACAACACGAAAGGATCAATTGCTTAAAAAGTTGGGTTGCCATAATCTAAACCAGCTTGGGAGTCTTCCATATGACGATGCTTTGTCTTTAGTAGCTTTACACGCATTGGGTTTAAATAACTTTGATTCATATTTGTCACTCAAATCACATGGTGAAGGTATTGTGAAAAAATGTGACGGCTTGCCTTTAGCTTTAATAGCAATTGGTAGATTATTAAGGACAAAAAGAAATGAAGAAGATTCGTGGAAAGAAGTGTTAGATAGTGAGATATGGAAATTACCGATCGAAGGTGAAATCGTTCCGGCCCTTAAACTAAGCTATAACGATCTTTCGGCATGTTTGAAGAGGTTGTTTGCTTATTGCTCCTTATTCCCCAAGGATTATGTGTTTGACAAAGAAGAACTAGTTTTATTATGGATGGCTGAAGGTTTTTTGCATCAGTCACCTCCAAGGGATTCAATTGAAGAACACATGGGTCAAGAATACTTTGATGAATTGTTGTCAAGGGCATTCTTTCAACATGCACCTAATAACGAATCATTATTTGTTATGCATGACATGATGAATGACTTAGCAACAATTGTCGCTAGCGATTTTTTTGTAAGGTTAGACTTTGAGGAAAAGAAGGATATTCGTATGGAAGTGTTGGAAAAGTTCCGCCATATGTCATTTGTTCGTGAGACTTATGTAGCTTATAGGAAGTTCAATTCATTTGAAAGAGCTAAAAGTTTGAGAACATTTTTGGCAACATCTCCTGGGGTGGTAGAAGGGTGGCATGATTTTTACTTATCGAGTAAGATTCTGGTTGATTTACTTCCTAGATTACCAAGGTTGAGGGTTTTATGTTTGAGTGGCTTTTGTATAAGTGAGGTACCAGAGTTTGTTGGTACTTTAAGACACTTGAGGTATCTTAATCTATCTCGAACTGAAATCAAATGTTTACCGGAAAATGTTTGCAATCTCTATAATTTAGAGACATTGGTCGTATATGGTTGTCATAATTTAGCTAAGTTACCCAACAACTTCTTAAAGCTTAAAAACCTACGACATCTTGACATTAGAGATACTCCGTGTTTAAATGAGATGCCCTTAGGGATTGGTGAGTTGAAAAACCTACAAACTCTCTCCAAGATTATTATCGGAGGTGAAAGCGGATTGGAATTAACCAAGCTCAGAGACCTGAAGAATCTATGTGGGAAAATTTCCATTATGGGTTTGGACAAAGTGCAAAATGCAACCGATGCACGTGAGGCAAACTTTTCGCAAAAGCGGCTTAGTGAGCTAGAAGTTAGATGGGGTAATGGTTCTCATAATGAAAGTCTTGAAAGGGAGGTCTTGAACAACTTGAGTCCTCGAAATGATTATTTAAAACATCTCAAAATTAGGTCATACGGGGGATTAGAGTTTCCAGTTTGGGTAGGGGATCCCTTGTTTTTTCAATTAAAGCATGTGTCAATAAGCGATTGTAAAAAATGTACAGCTTTACCACCACTTGGGCAACTACCATTACTTAAGGAATTGTTTATTGAAGGCTTGGATGGGGTGAATATTGTTGGTTTGGAGTTACTTGGGACTAGTCGTGCATTTCCTTCGCTTGAAATTCTAAGTTTCAAAAATATGCAAGGGTGGGAGAAGTGGTCAACTGATGGTGGGGTTGTGTTTCCATACATTCGACAACTTTGTATAAGAAGTTGCCCTAATTTGGTTGAAGTCTTACTCGAAGCACTACCTTCATTGAATGTTTTAG